>JAODLD010000101.1:6667499-6698432 GCA_026781065.1 Mormyrops boulengeri
TGCTGCAAAAACACACGCCGCCCCCCATGCCCCCCCCCCAGGATGGTTCCAAACTGGGAGCCCCCCCCCCACGGGGGGGGGGGGGGGGGTTGCGTGTGTCCATCTGATGAGTGGCCTACTATGGTTTTTTTGGTGGCAAAACGTAGTGACATGAAGGGGGGAGGGGGGTGAGTGGCTTTTTGGTTCATTCTTGAGTTTCTCACCACAAAAAGTAAGTTTTTCCAAACAGTGCAATGCAGCAGAACACATCTTTAACATGCGGAACTGCTGTGACCTAAACCCTGCTGAAACATAATTCAGGGTGTAGGATCACGCATGCGGGCGTTCATTAGTGTCCTGGTACACTATAGACACAAGGAGCAGAAAAATCAACATTCTGTCAGATTAAAGGCACTGCGTGCTTGCTTCTAAGCATCGACACCATCCAGGCTTCCCTAGACATTGGAACCTGGGGCCTGCGGGCTTGTGGGGGCAGTATCGCACCCCCTTACCTGTTCTGGTAGCTGAAATAGGCAGCGTCGCGAGGTATAGTGCATAGCTGCTTTCCATAGCAGCACAGGGTCTGGGGGGAGAATTCCAGCTGGGGGCAACAGAAACAGTCATTTCAATCATGGACAGCAGGCAGGCAAACGGGGGTGGAGGGGTTCAGATGTTAACGCACCTTCCTCCCACAGCAGTAGCCCAGGCCCTGCATGACCGGGTCGATCTCCTGGTCGAAGACCTCGGCCAGCTTGGAGCAGTATTTGTAGACGCGCGAGGTCTTGCGGTTGTAGAGCCAGGCGTTGTTGAACATGAGCCAGATGTCATCCACGTACTGCCAGGGCTCCTGGTACTGGCCCGTGTCCAGCTTACGCTTGATGGTGGACAGGTCAATGGGGCTCTTCACGATGTCAAAGTAGTCCTGGGTATCAGGGAAGAGGTGAGAGGCTGGATGACACCGCAGGTAGCTCGGGGCGCAGAGTCTGAGTGTTAGCAGCTAGATTCAGGCCTATTCACGCCAAGGGTATTACCAAGTAACTACCACATAATATGACAGACAGACAGGACAGACGCGCTTATCTTTGGAGATCAAATGTGACTGCTATCTAGACCAGTGTTTCCAAACCCAGTCCTTGGGGAACCCCAGACAGTCCACGTTTTTGCTCCCTCCCAGCCAATCAGGAACACCGAATACCTGGTACATGTGCGCTGAAAGGAAAACAAAACTTGGACTGTCCGGGGTTCCCCAAGGACTGGGTTGGGAAACGCTGATCTAGACCATTTTTGATTACACAAAACATAAGCTTCAGAAAGCTGGTGGGGGGAGGGGAGAGAATGTATAAAACCTATTAAAAACTTGAGCACTACGAAAACAAAAAGTTATATTAACTACATGAACATTAAAACACGCTAGACTAGCTAAGATGATGGCAACCTTGTGAAAGTTTTTTTTAATCACTACTCCTCCCCCAACCGCTCTCTCTAGCAGCCCTACAGGAGGCTTGGGCAGTATCTAATTTTTCGTATCGTCCATATAGGAGGGGGCACATCCACCACAAATTTCACCAAATAAAAATACCACTATACCAGAAAAAGATTACTGTAATGCTGCCCAAGTCTACGCTAACTACACCTCCCATCTCCTCAAAAGATCTTTATCAAAAGACAAAGTTTAAACTCCCTCACGATAAATTTCGCCAAGCGGCTACCAGACTCTTACCAAAAAGTTTGCCAAGCAAAATATATATTTTTTCCCCCCGTCTACACACGTATATAAACTTCAATATAGAATATTCAGAAAATCATCTCACGCCTCACAGTTTAGGAACCACTGATCTGTAACAATGTTCCTTGGAAGGTTCGAGGATGTTTTTCAGGAGTATGTTCAGATGGCTGTGTTTACAAGATGGCTTCTGCAATTTCCCTTTCCTGCCTCTACTGCCACCTAGTGCTGCTGCTTCAATTTCCGCAATTTATCTCAGGTGTAGATCGTCATCCATATCATATTTAAGAGGTAAAAATACCCAAAGAGCAAATGGAAGCAAGTAGGACTAAAGAGTTACCCTGTTCACAAGGTTAAGGCTCTCATCCTTCCCTTTGCTGCCACTAAACTTCGTCACTAAGTGTGATCACATATTTTAGGGATACTTTGTTCACAGCCTCCCTTTCCTTCCTTTACTGCCGCACAGTTGCCTCAAAATGAAAATCAGGTGTGGCTCTTCATCCATACAATGATTTTATCACTTTTCAAACTTTAGCACAGTTTCTCAATTTTTTAAATCCGTTCTCATTCACCAATACTACGCATCTGCAAAGTTTAAAAGATCCTTCAAATAATGTCTCATCAATGGTATCGATGTCAAAACGGCCCTTTTCCTTGCTGGCCTGAAGCACGGCTTCAATTTTGGTGCAAATCGGTCTCAATTTTATCAGCTCCAGTACGCCACTCAGACAACGTGTCCACAATCTGTCAATTACTTCATGGCTTTAACGAGAAAGTGACAGCAGATGGTGGTGGCCTGATCCCAAAACCATATGCATTTCACACCTAGGGAATCACTCACACAAACCAGTCACTCCATAGTATTGCAGAGAAGGTCATACTATGGACAAACAGACAAGCAGCGCAAAAAAAAAAGTGTGGAAACAGAAGTAGTCTGCCCAGGGCACTGGCCCAAATACGTACAGGTATTCCCAGCAGCTGGGGGTCCACAGGCTGCCGGAAGGGGAGTGACTCGGGGTCCTGGCGGTACAGAGCCTCCAGGGTGGGCATCAGGGCCTGGCGCAGCTCCTCGGGCTTGAAGACTGAGGGGAGGGGAGGGGCAGTGGTCAACGGCCAATGGCGAAGCGGCACGCCAAGGACGTGTGCCACAATGGGGCGGACGGCCAGATATGCCCTCACAGAAAGATTGATGGAGAGGTGGGACTGAATGACAGAGAGCAAATTACAGGTAACAAAGCTCTCAGGTCAAACGTCTCAAAGCCGGGCTCTGGAGAGGCTGAAATGACTGAAAAAGCCACCTTCAGGGTCAGAGACTCGTTTAAAGCACCAAATGGGGGCTCTTACTTTTCTTCCTGCTCTGAGTGCTGGAGGGCGAGCTGAGAGTCCCGGTCGCCCCTGAAGCCTCATCCTCCTCCTTGGCTTCAGTCTTCACCTCCGGCTTGCGGTCCTCACTTGCTGAGCCCAAAGATGTTTCCATGGGCTCATTCTTGACCCCGTCGCCCATTGACTCTTCCTGCAGCACGGATGGGTGGAGCTGTGTTACCATACCTAGCCTAGCCTATCAGCAAAGATAGCATTAGCCTCCTGAAGCATCCCCCCCCCACCCCCCTCACCTCTAACTTCTCAGCCTTGATGTCCACCTGCTTCCCCCCCAAGCCGCTCCCCGCCATCAGCCCGCCAGACCCTCTATACTCCTCATCTTGCTGCTTGAGCTCAACCCGGGGATCCAGGGCGCCGGCAGGGTCCTGAGAGGCGCTCGAGTGGGACGCCGCCATGTCAACACTGCTGACCGAGGCCGGGGTGGAGGCCTGCCCGTCGGCCATGAGCGAAGGCTTCTGGGAAAGCTGTGGGCAGAAGTGGGAGGGAGGGGTGACTGCGGAGACATTCGAAGGGCACCAGAAGGGGACAGGAACAAACAGAAGAGCATTAAACAGTAAAATGGGGAACTGAACTGGGGGGGGGGTATAAGTGAAGCGAAGGCCTCCGGTTGGTCGTACCAATCATGTCTGTATGGACGCTGTATACTCACTGGAGTGCGCGGGTGCTGAGGTGCCGGGGGGGCACTCTGAGCAGGGCCAGAGGACCCCAACCCCACCTGGGGGGGCATTGGCGGCCCGCCACTCGACGGCTGCTGCTGTAGCTGCATGGGCTTGTCCAGGCTCAGGGTGGCACCGAGCTGCTGCATCTGTTGTGCTGGGAGACTGAGCTGGGGAGGATTTGGGGTCTGAGGCTGGGGTGTCTGAGACCCCAGCAGGCCTGGAGTGGCAGGGTGAGGGGTGGGCGTCCGGCTGCGGGCAGGGGAGGGAGACGAGCTCTGGTGGACGGCCGGGCAGTGGGGGAGCGAGTTTGGCTGCAGGGGTCCAGTGGATGGGGGGCGCCCTCCCACACTGCCGGGTGTCAAGGAGCCCAAAGAGGACCCGATGGCAGCTCCTCCCTCGGAGCCAGGACTAGTGACCGGAAGCGAAGAAGGGGTGGGCATCTGACCCTGCTGGGGTGGGGGGAGATTCCATACAGATGTCATTAGAGAACATAAATAATTCAGACTCATCATGGCAAATCGTTCATCACTTAACGTGGGCTAATGGGCTGTTAGCTTTCTGCAAAGGGTCATCACAGACCCCACTCGCCCCCACCCCATACCTGCACACCTCCTCCTTGAGTCACAGGCTGAGTCATCCCAACCGGACCGGTCCCAAGGACAGGGCCAGGGCTGGGGAACTGGCCCGGAGGCAGGTACTGGTTCTGGAGTGGAGCCACGTTGGACTGTCCTATCCGCGGCGCCCCGATGCCCATTTGAGGCTGAGCAAGTGCGGGGAAAACAGGTCAGCAGATTACATGGCACCCCAGAAACTACAGATGGTTCGCTCCGGTACAGTAACCGGTGCTTTACTACAACTACCCACCTGGTTGATGGGTGACCCCACCTGGATCGGAGGGGTGGGCTTCTGGCCCAGGGTCTGCATCCCTGTCTGGCTGAACTGGGCCATTCCTGCAGGCAGGGCAAAAACAAAAAGGGGGGGGGTCAGTTACCACATTGGAGCTGGAAAAGCAACAAGAGGGCTCCAATCAGCACTCACCTGGGGGGCTCTGCATCCTGTTCACCATCTGGTTGGGAACAGCGGGGCGGAGGGAGGGGTCAGGCAGGGGGCTGTCTGTAAGGGAAGATGTGTGAAAAAGCGGGACGATGAGCAACAGTTCACTGGTCACTTAATTCTGCCATAGGGCCGATACGTCTGGCGCACAGCAGCGGACTCACTGGGAGGCAGCCCAGAGGGCGGAGGCGGCCCAAGGGACGGAGGCAGCCCGGAGGGTGGAGGTGGCCCAAGGGACGGTGGGGGCCCGAGGGACGGAGAGGGCAGGCCCGCCTGAGCAGGCATCACTCCCTGCTTCTGCAGCCGTGTGCGACGCTTCTCCTCCAGCTCCTTCTGGATCTTGTAGATCTTCTCCGCCAGCAGGTGATAGTACTCGGCCTAAGGGTGGAGGAGAATGATGAAACGGCGGGTTAGCAGCGGAGTGGAGTAGCCCTTACAGAACTCCAGCATCACGCCCTGCACTTGCACCTCCTCACCCGGCTGTTGGCCGACTCATACATGTCGCCCTCCACCTTACGGGCGTAGGCCACCAGGTTCTCCATCCGTCGGTCCTTCAGAGCTGCGGGGTCCGGAGTAGGGAAGATGGCCTGCACCCTGTGGGAAAGAGCAAGCCATGAAGGAAACGGCCCATAGCGGTTGGGTGCCGTGACACGCAAGCCTCACGGCCTTTGGGTTTTCCACATATTAATGTTACCCATAGGTGAATTACTCTACTCCACACGGTGCCTTTTGGCATAGCAGTTACTCCGGGGATACAAGGCATTCATGGCCCTCAGAAACCTCCACGGATGGAGGAACGCCGGTCACCAGGTCAGCAGCTTACAGCTTGTGCACCAGGTGGTTGCGCAGGTCTTGGGTGATGTCTTCCTGCCAGCTCTTCCGCATGCCGGTGGAGGAGGGCGGGGCAGTGGCTGGCATAGAGCCCAGGTTGCTGACGGTGCTGCTGTCGTTCGTTAGGCTGGGCGGGAGAGACGGGAGGAAGCGGGGAGCAGTTAGGAGAGCAAAAACAGGAAGTGATGTATTCAACGGGGAGTCGGACAGGGCAGGGAGCAGGGCAGGTGATTTCGCACAACAATGATCCACCTGGCTATGAAATATTACAAATTGCCGACGAATAGCGGCAAACAATGCAAGAGAAAGTTAATATTAAAAAGCTGATTAACTGGATTCGCCCTTGTGATCAGAGGTCTGAGTCGCAAAGGTTCTCAATGCAACCTTTCTATAGGCTAAGAAACACCACAGACTCTCCTGGTGAAGCCTCTCCGAAGAGGGGGGGGGGCACAGGCATTAATGTGCGTACCTCTGGGAGCCCACGCTGCCGTGTAGCATGGCGTCCAGCAACAGCCCGGGCTGCTGGGTTTGCGGCTGGACGCCGACGCCCCCGTTCATGCCGATGGGGCTGCCACCTGCTGACCAGAGAGGGGAAAGGCTGAATGAGAATACAGTACAACCCGAGACCCTCCACCACTAAAGACCCAGGGAACAAACAGAACCAGTAATTGTAAATTACACTGTTACAAGAGATATTGCAAATCTCTGCTAACCAATAAAATGACTCAAATGTCAAAACATGAAATATCCATGAGGCAGAGCTCTGCCTCCCAGTGCTAATGCCACAAACACCAGTTCGGTGTTTAAACAGGTCTTAAATGACATGCACCAGAACAAATGCACGAAATGCTCCTAGTGCCATGCAGGAAGGCCACTCACCCACGGTACCGAGCGGCCTGATGCCTGCCTGGCCGCCCATCTGACCCTGGGACTGCTGCGCCGGCATCTGGGCACCCTGGTAGGTGAGTCCCAAGGCGGCGTAGGCCCGCTCGATGGAGCTGGGGTCGATCTGGCTGGGGGCACTGAGGCTGGGCGTGCTGGGCTGGCCTCCCGGCACAGTCCCTAGAGAGCTGCCCAGGCCCACGCTGGAAGAGCCCAGCAGGGCTGCACAGACAGATGCAGGCAGACAGACAGACAGACACTAAGGCTATGGGTACCAAGTAGACCCAAAAAGGACCGATCGGTCGACCATGCTTAAAGAAGCCGGACATGGACACACGGACACACACACTCACTCTGCTGGTTCCTCTTGTCCCCGGCGTTCTTCAGCGGTAAGCAGACGGGGCAGTCGTGCCGCGTGCAGTTCTTCCAGTGAGAGATGATCTGCCGTGACGAGGCGCAGTGTGCCACTGGGGGGAGGGAGAGAGCAAATGAGATAAAGGAGAACATCCAACTCCACACACGTAGAGCACCACCATGCCGTCGCATATCTTTCCTACTTCTAAAATTAATAGTTAAATGTACAATAACTCTTAACTAGCGAGTTGCTCAGAAAAAGGCACGTTGACACATGGGCAGACTGGCAGTGAGACCCACCCTGGCAGGCCTTGCCGGCCTGGCAGAGAGTCATGTGGTTCAGCACGTTCTTCATGGTGCGGCAGTGGGGCAAGTTGCACTGCCGCACCTCCCCGTTGGCCTGCTCGCGTCGCTGGCACTTGTGGGCGTGCAGCAGGAGCACCAACTGCTGCTGGATCAGCTTGCGCTTCTCCGGGTCGGCCGTGGGGGGTGCCGTCGCCGCCACTGCCGCCGGGCCGGGGGCAGCTGAACCCAGAGTGCCCTGGGAGCCAGACACCATTCCCCCAGCCGCCACAGTGCCAGCTCCCCCAGATACCATCGAGGTGGGCTGGGGAGAGACCTGTAGGGACGGATAAAATAAATCAGTAGCGTGCCATGGGGGGGGGATTGAAAACTGCTCTCCAGTAAAAATGTTTTGACTTTTAAAGCTAATTCTTAAGAGAAGGAACCATTCACAGAAAGAAAACTACAGAACTGTAAAAACTGCAGCCTTCCATCTCGTTTTAAACCCACACACAGCACTTACCATGTTAGGCAATCCTTGCACTGGTTGGATCTTCTTGTCCAGAGGGAACTGGGGTAAGGTGTTGGGAAGGGGGGGCTTGTTCTGCATCTGTGGGCCCAGCCCAGCACCCCCCAGCCCCTGGCCTGTCGGCTGGCCGTACGATGCACTGTAGGTTCCTGGGTTTCCCATCATCCCCATCTGAAATCAAAGAGGTAGGGGAGGGGGAGGGTGAGACAGCAGTCACCAAGAAAAGGGAGGAGTCTGACCCAGAGAAACGGAGGAACCTTGGGGTCAAGCTAAGTAACCAGAAGCAAAAAATGACAGACGAAAAGCAACCAGACCACAGCTTCACAACCTGAACCACCCTCCGCACCATTATAATAGACAGACATTCCGGTAATAAATAGAGAGTCACATGCAGAAATTGTCGCCTTTAGTCATCTGAGGAATAACCTGCATTTCAAGACACACAACTATCACCAGGAAAGTGACTGGCTCGCTAATTATCCAGCTAACATGACCATCTCAACTACAGAGGCAGCTGAAGTATTACTAAAAATATGAAAGTTTCAGCCCACCGATTTTACATTAGTTGCAAATTTAACTGATTAAGTTAAGCAGACACTGATTCACCTGTTCTAGTGAAGGCTGTCTTCATTCCTGGTAGAGCCCAGCTTCAAGAGGCAAACCTCACACCTCCAGTGGAAACCTGAACCTTCATGCCCAAGGTAAGCCTGGTCCTACCCACGCAGTAACGGGACAATGACACTGCAGTATAATCGCCATCCACAGAGTTATCTTCTAAAGCAAGTGAAAGGACAACCCTTTCATACTGGCAAAGCTTATTTAAGGACGGATGTTTTAGCAGGGATTACTAGCCAAGCGCATCTTTCGAAAGGGCCAATACACAAAAGACAGACAAAAACCGGCTGTATCTTTACATTAAATGTTCATGCTAATTGAAAAATACACCACCATCACCCTACACACCACTAACAGTTTGTCAAAAACAGGGAGGTCCTGCTGTCCAGGCTCAGTTCCCAGAAGCCCTCCTATGAAAGGCATAACAGCATTTCCAGCTGACAGAGGCAGCTCCCAGGCAGACCTGCTCTTCATGTGAGCTTACAGAGAAAGGCTGACACCTTAGACCTCTTTGTAAACACCAGCTTCTTCTACTCAAGGTCCTTATTAAAAATGGGTTATGGAGTTTAAAAATGCAAAAAATAAAATATGAAGTTAATAAAACTGCCAGTATAAGCACAAATCCACCTGCAGGTATAAAAAAAATAAAAAAAAATAAAAAAACTCAGGCCATTCCCAAGAGGTTTATAGCCCAGTGAGGAGATGGTTTAGGGTTACGGAAAACCAGTCTAGTGTTTAATTCTGTTACTCAAACTATAGCTTCAGCCAACTCCATTAAAACGACAAGCAACCAACACTACCGTCTGGGTTTACTTACACGTTTGATTTAATTACATTCCCCCATGAAACACCACAGGAAATCCCGCAAGAATATTCACAGGGAGAAATGCATGTGGGTCCTTCCCAAGATTAGCCTGCGCTTGGCAGATTAAAGTGGATCACTTGGAATCCGTTTAAGTGATCTTTAGAAAAAACCACAATGTGAAGTTATTCTGTTATTACCAAACCATGTTTACATTCCAAATGACAATGGCAGTAAACAATGAAGCAAGCAGGCCGAGTGCCAATGACAGGCCCTAGTGCCACACGTGCAGCTGGCTCTCACTGGGCACAATGCCCATCACCTCTAAATGAAAATGATGCGATTTGCTGTACAAATACAGATACATTCGATTGTTTTTAGTTCTGCTCCCACATCCCGTTTTCTCTCCTTTGACACATACACTCCAGGGCTGTGCAACTAATCCAATTTTAAATTTCGACTGCAATTTCGGAATCCAGCGATTATCAAAACAAGTCAAGATAAAATGTCTATGCCGCATTTCATTTCACAATCATGCTCGCGGTTTGCCTTGCGTTATAAATCCAGTCCATTTTTGTTTCTCGGTTTAGAGTTCAAAGAAATCCACTGTTAAACTTTAAAACTTTAAAAAGGTTTTTTTTCCCCCCATGCATATTATTTCCAAAGTCAATGAGTAACCGTGTTTAATGATGATTAAAATTTGGACCAAAATAATCATGATTGTGCTTTTTTTTGCCATAATGGAGCAACAACATCAGACACAGACACTTGACAGCGAAGCTTGGGGGCTTATTTCTACAGATTGAAAGTGACGAGGCTAATCATAGAACAGGGCCAGTCATTCATCAGGCGCCCTCTGAGCATTTCGCGGGCTGTAAGGGCCTGGGGGTCGAGGACCCCACAGACAATTCTGCCGAGGACGGGATTCAAACCGGCAATCTTCTTGTCACAGGCACAGAGACCTAACCCACTGAGCCGCACACCATTACAGCCTCCATGTCCATACGTCGCCACTCCACCTTTATATCACATGCCAATAATTCAATATCTGAACCTGGGAGTTCAACTGTACCACACTAACATTTATAAAAATTAATGCATTGGCTTGAATGAACAAGTGCATCTATAAGTTTAGTATACAAACGCTCCTCTACCGACGAACGAGACGCGTTCGGAACGGCCATTCGCAACTTGAAATGTCCGTAAGTCGTTATTCACCATCATAAGGGTATACGCTGGAGTAGCGGCCAGAAGTCGTACTAGGCAGAACTGGAGTGCAGAAAAAGAAATGTTGCGGACAAGAAACGGGACTCCAGAGAACACAATTTGGACTTAAAGATCCTCTTCGTTCGTATGTCTGAAAGTTCATAAGTCGAGGAGCATCTGTATATCCTTAAAATGACAGGTATCAGAGAACTAGCCTGCATACAGCACAACCTGAATGATTAAGGAGCTCAGCTCTGGTGGGCCAATGGCAGCATGAATTCTCATCTTAGGATCACTCCGAGACCTCCTCCTGTCAGCAAACACCCGCGTTAACTACATGAGAGCGCTGCCGCCATGCACATTAAAGCAGGCACCCAATGACAGACCGACACTCAAGAATATCACGTTCAGATCCACTGGGGAACAGGTCTAACAACACTAAGTGCACAAAGAATAACCGTGTAAAACGTGCACGCCACTCAGCACAGGCTTTCACGGATGAAACGCCGAGGTCTTTCGTGTCAGCCAATTGTAAAAGCCGCGATTGTGAAATTTCTGTTTGGAATGACATGGAATCAAAACAAACCCCCATGCTTGCGCGCGCATGCACACACACACACACACACACACACACACACAACCAATGAGGGAGTTATTTGCCACACCCACAAAACACCTCCTAGACTCCAATTTAACCCAGCAAAAACATCACGCAGGATGTTAGTAATGGTGCCTGTCTGCCAGTCTTAAGTACTCAAGGAACAATGAGGAAATGGACACGTTCTACAAAGGCTGGGGAGGGCTCTCATTCACATTCTGAACACCGAATAACTGTGCGCTTCCCAGCTCGGCCCCCTGGGGGGGTGGGGGGGGGGGCAACACTGTGAAGGTCCTATCCGAGCCATATGGGATGAGAAATACGCAGGGAACCTCTTTTCAGCAGTGAGTAAGGGGGCCGATTTTCAACAGTGAGAAAGCAGCTGTGATCCCGGGGGGGTAAGTAACCAGCAGTCCCAGTAAAGTACGAGGTATGGTGGATTGCCCACAAGGTGACAATGTGTTGATACTCTGCAAGTTCTGAGTTAGCGCTGCACTTGTACTGTTGTCTTAATTCCAGTTAGCCCCACCTAGGCAGTGATAGACACACCCACCCAAATACTGGCTACCAAAGGTGGAGAGAGAGGTAGACTGATGTCTTCCACAGAAGATACTCAAGAGCAAAAAGCCCGTCTCCCACAAGAGACGAGACGCACCCCACAGCGCGCACCCCCCACAGCAGAGCTGGGTTACCTTGTTCATTGCTGCCGGTTGCTGGGTCCCCCTCATTCCAGTCTGTGCTCCAGCACCAAGCTGCTGCTGCTGTAGTTGTTGCTGCTGTAGCGTTTCTGCTAGCAGGCTGTTATTGCTCCCCATCCCAGGGTTCGAGTAGGCCATGCGTGGGGAGCCGTTTATCACCTGCCCTCCCATCATGACCTGCTGCTGCGGAGGCGTGGGTGCCGATGGCTGCCCGTTGCCCTTCTGGGGTCCCATCATGCCCCTGTTCAGCATCCCTTGCTGTTGCATCATGGTGGCCTGCTGGGCTTGGACATGCTGCTGTTGCACCCCCATCCCGGGCATGGCGGGGGAAGTCTTCATACTGCTCAGGAGCCCCATGGCCCCACTGCTGGGGCTCCCACCGGCCGCCTGCTGCTGCGCAGTTGCGGGCGGCCCACCTGTCCGCAGGAGCTCCGAGAGCTGCTTGTGCTTGGCGGCCGCGTCCTGGCCCCCGGCCCCCCCGGGCAGGCCCACGTGCAGCTGACCCACATCCCCGCCGTTGACCAGACCCAGATCCGCCGAGGAGATGAGCTCGTCCGGCAGGTCATGCTCCAGGTCAAACAGCGACTTGAAATCTGACAGAGGAAGACACATTTTTAGAAAAACAGGAAATCCGTCACGTGTCAACACATCAAAAAACAGGCAGGGAGAGAAAGCACCTGGAGATGCTGACAGGTGGCACAACATTCAGTGGACTGATGTGTCTCTCATAAGCAGCAATCAGGTGGCAAAACCTGAGACTGCCACTGCATGAAGGGAGGCACCAAAGAAGCCCCTCTGGGCCACGTCCTGCCTACTTTCAACGTATTTTCATGCCTACAAAGCTCTTCAGAAGAGGTTTTGATCACTCACGGCAGCCTGAGTCTAGAGCTGCTGGTCACACAAGTGAGAAACCTCACACTGAGGACACCAGACAGACAACATAATGCACAAGTACAAGGAGGAAAGGGAAAAAAAAAAAAAAAAAAAAAACAACGGACAGATACGTCATCCTGAAATGGAAAAAGACCAGACAAAGCGCCTGTTAATGCTGGTTCATACCATACCTAGCACCACAGATGAAGTAATGGCAGCACAAAAGAAAAACTTAAATACAATGAGGGACTGAAAGAATAACGCACCACAGGAAAGTTGTACAACATTACTACAATTTAACACAAATGTTTCAGCGGCGACTGCTCAAGAGAAATCGACCCCTCATATGCTGTATTTTGGCATCATTTAAAACTAGTTGCAAACGTAATCTTCAGCCAACTGCGTTTTGAGGCAGTGGAGTAGGGCTGCCACTAACGATTATTTTTCTATCAATTAATCTATCAAGTATCGTACCAATTGGCTGATTAAATTATAATTTTACTCCAGAAAATCAAATGAAGTTTACTTCGACAAACTATATTATTTCAGGGCTTTAGATAAGACGGGAGCTTTTTAGATTACATTAGATTCGATTCAACTTTGTCATTACACATGTATAAAAATACAGGGCAACGAAATACAGTTTAGCGTCTAATCAGAAGTGCAGAGAATAGCAAGTGCAATATATGCAGTATGCACAATTAGTACAGTTATGAGAGTATGTACAGAGTATGTACAGAGTATGTATAGAGTATGTACAGAGGCGGGAATAGTTATGCACGGATTATGTACAAACAAGCGAGCAGATAAGGGCAGTGTAAATGGGGATAAATTAGCAATTGTAATACACAGATAAGTTCGGTAGACATACAAATATTCTATATTGCTGTACAGAAGGACAAATAACCAGATGTACTATGGACAAGTATACAGATGTGCTACGTATATCCAGATGTACAGATGTGTAGTAAACAGATATACAAAGTGTATAGGGTTAATTGTGTGTGTGGATGGGAAGGTTCAGCAGTGGACTGAGTTCAGTAGGGTGACAGCTGTGGGGAAGAAGCTGTTCCTAAACCTGCTTGTTTTAGTCTGAAGGTTCCTGTAGTGCCTTCTAGAGGGGAGGGGCTGGAAGAGATTGTTAGGGACTCCACTCATCCTGCTAAGAATGCTGTGTGCCCGTCGTTTTTCAGCACTATACATAGGTTGACGTTACTTACGCTCACAATTTAAGCAGATTAGTAGTATGCCTAAAATATTAACAAGATGCGTGTTGTGATGCCCAAGAGATAATCTGCATAAATTTGACCTATCCTTATAATTCGGTTAGCGGAGCACACCACACGCGACTATTGGTGCACCATGGAAGCAATGAAGTACTGAAGTCCTGGTGAAGAAAGGGCCAACTCAGAAGCCACGATTGTGGTTAACCAGGTAAAAAGATGGTGGTGGTATGATGGTAGGCACACTGTTTGCAGTTTAAAGTCTGATACATTTTTGCTAAACAGTTTTCATTTTCAATTCATAATATTAATTTTATTTGGTACCCGTCTTCATTTGTTTTAGTTCATGGTAATACTTGTCCCAGCAAGTTCAATGCGCACGATCACACACACTTGTACCGTCAATCAACGTAAAATAAGCCCAGATTCTAGCCTACACACTTACTCAATGAAAATTCTAAGGTAACAGGCAGACAACTTTATGGCTTTAATAATGAGTGTATTTAACAGCTACAATGACAAAAGATATTCAAATGCTCTCCATACTAACAGTAACTTAATTTTAAAAATTAGCATTCGCTCATGTCTCAAACTTGTGTCAGATGAACCATCTCTGAAATACATATAGAAAACTTCTACACTTAAAAGCTCTCCAATAGCCGGCACAACAAGCATCATGCACAAATAGGTTTAAGAGATGTCGCATGGCTTCTCTGCAACTGAACTACACACTGCAGGTAGCATGGGAAATGGTCAGTACGGACCCTACGATTGATGCATTAGATCCAAAAATACACAAAACTGTGAGGTAACAGAACACCATTCACAGGAACAGTACCCCCCCGCCCCCCAGTCCCCAAGCCTCGATGGTCGAATATCGGAACACTATGTTCATTTTAGCTCATGCTGCAAAATCAAAGCACTATATGTCTTAACACAAACAGCTGCATGCCTTTCTAAATTATAGAACTGACAGACTCACACTTTAAAACACAAACACTTCAAAATATGAACTATTACAGTACATTAATGCGGCTGCTCTTCCACTGCAGAGAGAAATCAGCCAAGAGCTCCCACAGTAGGGCTCACATTAGCAAAACTTGTTGCTTTAACTGAGCAGCTCAGAAGAAAATAGGAAGGGGAAGGCCAGAACATTGATCATTAGGACGATCCATAAGTTGGCTAAAATAAAAAACACACTCATTGCTTCAGTGCGTATGGACCACCCCATTTAGCTGGTAACTGTATGAAACTTCAGTGAGGATTTCATGAATCCTATACTACCGTACCAATGCACGATGCTCGAGATTCACGAAACACAACTTAAAAGCCAGGAAGCGGTCAAGGAGGATTCAAACTACAAAATTACCTTTAACAGGCTTGATCTGACATTTTTAAAAATTCCAGAGAAAAATTACTTAAAAAAAATAAAATAAAAAAAATCAAAATCAGAAGATCCAGTGTAAAGAACCAGTTCTCTTTTTGTGAAAAGGCATTATTTAGAAGATATGAAAATACTAGGCAGTAACATTTCAGCATTAGATATACTATTAGCTGAATGCTAGAACAATTTTCATGGAATTAGAGCTGTTGATGATGCCTGCATGGCAAAACCACCGATTCCTGAATTGGCTCCAGTCCCAAGTCCCAAGCTAGACCATTTGCACATTACAAATCGTGTTACATCATTCATAACAAACAGGCACCAGGATATCAATAACCGGTGTGAAAAGTATTTAGAACATTACTATATATCAATGTAGGACTCCAATAATTTTAGCTGGGGGCAACGTCCCATCAATACCAAGGAAAACATTATCAATCCAGCATTCTCAAATCAACAGTGGACTACTATACTAAACAAGCACCAGAATGACCCATTACGGTAAACTCAATTCGCCACTGCCCCATTCCATAGAGAATAACTTAGTGCAGCTATTCAGTTCTGAAAGATGGAAATGCTTTGGGTGGGGGGTTGAGGGGGGGAACGCCTTGATTAACCAGGAAATAAAATTAGAAACCCTGCATTGTCAGCTTTAGTAAAGCCCTGTGTTACAGAAACAAAAGGACCACATAAAGGCAGTTCTTGACATCAGCCTGAGGCCTGCCTGCAATGCTGCTGTATCTGGGATGCAAAGTTTCTCTACCTGTGAACGATCAGCGGACACATGCGCAAATACTCCAGTTAGAAGACCTCATACAACAGACGCACAACAGCCAGAGTAACTCTACAAAGCACGACGGTGCCCAGGAACTGCCAAAATGTGCGGCTGTCCAATCAAGGATAACCGGGAGAAAGTGCATCCTGCCGATGAGCCTCCATCGTGCTCAGCAAAATTAAAAGGAATCTGTAGCCATCCGTTTTCAGACTTCAAACAGCCAAACCTCAAAATGGCACCAGCCTATATAGCAACCAGGCAAGTCAATTTTGAGTTGCACGCTTTTACGCCTTGACAAATCTCAGACTTCAGTAACAAACGGCATGAGTGTTGAAGGGAATCAATAGTAAATTTAAATATCGCCGCAATTAGAGTCTGATGCGTCACTGGAATACAAGCGAGTCAAATACATTCAAAACATTTTTGAAAAGATGGATTCATACCCCCCCAGCACCAAAAACAAACACACAACCTTTAAGACTTAACTTTATGTTAGTTAAATTTTAGATTTTTGGAGAGAATTAAAACAAGGATTACAAACGATTTTAACCACAATAAGCAGAGATGTTATTCGTGAAAAGCCTACAAGAATGACAGTTGAACCATATTTTTAAGATGCAGTTCCTGGTAACGTGCAAAATATGAATTAAGCAAGTTAATTCATTCAAGTAAGTCAGTTAATAGGCTCATGTGTGCTATCAAGAACGACAATATGAAGTTCAATCTTGGAGAGAAACCGAGACACACAAGTACCAGAGCATGAGCTTTAATGCACAAATGACAGATTACTTCTAAAAAGCCTTTTATATTACTAGCTATACAAGCGACAAGTTAAAAACATTTGTTAACTCAATTAAGACAGAAAAATTATTTGCAATATGCATTTTCTTGCAATGTCAATACGCGCATCACCGCTACGGGTAAATATAAATTTAGTGCTAATTTAGAATAGTGGGGAAAAAAATTTAAGATGCAAGTAAGCCTAAACTACCCTGGGGCAGTATGAACAGTCAAAGCATGTGTTTAATAATCAAGTAAATAATGGCAGAGAGAACCGTTCTGGACACCAGAATTACACAGGACTGTGTGAGAAGTTAATTTTTATGTTGTCAATTATGTCAATGGGACAAAACAACAGACGTACAAGACTTCTCAAATGAGATCGGGGAGTATATTTTTCCAAAAAACTGCAGTGACTTTCAGCAATGCAGAAGGACGGCAACATTCCATTAATTTTGCTGCCTCATCCTGGCTTGCCATGACAATAGTATACGCGCTGTTCATCACCAGTTTCAGCCAGGCAGTAGCAGGGAAAGCTGCTCCTAGTCTCATGCATGAAAATGGAAGGGACTGAATTAAATGGTAACTTGTGTACGAGGCTTTCCAAGCAAAAGACGGTTTCCTCAAGTCTTCCCAATGCCTTGACAGCCGCCATTTCAAAAGTCCAGTTATGAGATCTGATTAGACAGCAGAAGATAGATTTTTTTTAAGTTCCCCAAACAGTATTACAGCAAATGTTAAACACCTGTACTTCAACAAAGACCTTCCATGCAGTTTTGCTCTCATATTTCGGTATCATATTCATCAAATCTCTATAGCTCACTCCATTATTCTTTCAAGGGACCCAAATTACTACCCAAACAAAAATGGGGAAACACTTTGAGCAGTTCCGAGTGAAAAGTAAGCGGAAAGTACTTTAAAACAATGACCGAGTCACCACTGTATACTCCTGAAGATTTGCTTGCCTAAGATCAGCTGTTAAGCTATACATTTTAGTTGGAACCATAAGTACTTTAGAAACTTAGATGTTACTTTTCCTCTTAAAAAGCAACCTCTGAACTATCCACTTTGATCTGCAGGCTAATTTTGACTGAATCTCGTTTATATGCCATACACTAATCCCTAACTCACAGAACGCAATCACTTCAAGAGTAATAGGTTTATGAAAAGCAATAGTGTAGCAGCCACACCGACATGTTAGCATTCGGCGATAAATCCCTGTATTTTAACGAGAAGCATCTTTCCACACTATCAACTGTGGAAGAAAAGATTTTAGGGTTTAGGGTCTGACTGGCTGGAACTGGTAATGACAGAAGCATGACACTGGAGAGAAGTGGAAGGGAATAAGCTTTGAGCTCCTGTAAGTCTTACAACAGCCTCACGAGCTTAAGCGCACTTATACAATCCATACCTTTAACGTTAGTTATTTTGACATGGAGATTTAATGGATTTTATGTCATGTACTTTCCCCCTGTGAAATTCAGGAAACTGTTATACTGGTGGAAACATACAAACACACAAAATGAACTGAGAGAAGTACGTTAAAGTCGACATTAACGTACCAGAAATTAACTGAAAATATTCCACTAGTCACACCTTTTTTTTTTTTGTTTAGTCCAAGTTACGAAAGTCTTCACGCCCAAATCTTAATAGTAACATTTCGCCATGTATTCGGTGACAGAAAAACATCCGTGGCAAAGTTTTCTCGTTTCTCCAACGACCTCGCAACCCACCGAAGATGAACAATAGGGAGTGAATAGAATGTAAGCGAAATGTCTGAGACACTGGGCTAGTGGTCAGACTCCCCACACACACACACACACACACACACACACACACAGCTAAGTGAATGTGGACACAATCCCAAGATCAATGAGATCACAGGCGGCACTCCATCCTCAATCCGTCTGCGGTATAAACTCTCCCCAACTCACACACACTGACTGCCAGTGTACGCATCGGGCAGAACAGGAACCACCTCCCCACACACGCACTCTCCCATCACAGGCCTGCACATCGGGACTGCAACCCGGCCGTGCGGACCAGCCGCTACTCAGCCGCAGCCAGGCAGCCAGTCCGGCCGGGGCAGCTCTCCCCGAGGCGCATGCACCGCATTAAGAGGCCGGCCACAACGCCGATCTCTCGCTACGCGTGTGGGGAGAAATGCGCTCTAACTAGCAGGCTGCGGTTTAAAAATACCGATATAAAAAAGCTTTGTTGGTGGCATTTACGCTGAACCCCCCCCCCCTCCCCCTTTATGCTCCGATCGCACGGAGCCCCTGCATGTTAGCTGGCGATAGTCGTAACGCCACCGTCTCCCAGACCAGATCGGTCCCCTCGCTCTGCGGGCCAGCCGAGCAGATTGGGCCGGGGAAAAACCCAGCCAGCCGGAGCCCCAACCTTGCCGGACGAACCGATCCAAAAAAAAAAAAAAAGAACAAGCAAAATTAAAGGCAGCAGCCCGCTAACAAGCCGTAACCCTCCGTGTGAGACATCCCGACACCTACACGCTTAAAAAAAAAAAAAAAAAGTTGTCGCGAACACAATTCAGGCTGTTGGGCCTTTAAATTGCCCCAAAACGCACAATTCTGGAGAAGAAAATCGAGGCGCACTTCGAAAAGACGACGTCGTTAAAAAGACGGAAAAAACAGGCGGTCAACGGCGAAGTGCGGGGCGCCCGGATAAACCGGAGCCGACACGGGGAAGCGGCGGCGGCGGACTCCCCGACGCGCTCGCCTCGCCTCGCCGCCGCCGCCGAGGAGGAGGAGGAGGAGAAACCCCCCCAGAAACGCGGCCGAAACGCCGGCGTAATAAACCCGTTCGTTTGGAAAAGACCCCGGCGCCGTGAATAATTAAAATGCGTATATTTACCATTTCCATCGCTGGCAGAGACCGAAAGTGCCGGAGAGGATAGTTTAGGCCTCTTGGCTGAAGGCGGGCCGGAGTCCAGAACGTTCTCGGCCATATTTTTCACGAATTATATAAATATATATATCCAGAAAAAGACAGGCGAATTCCCTTCTTTCTCGGTCTTCATTCGCCTTTCCCTTCTTTGATTGTTTTACTTTCCCCCCTCCTTTTTGGGGACTAAGGGGGGGAAAGTCCCGTGTGCGAAGCGCTCGTCTTTCCTGGGTTAGCCTCTGCTTTCCGACTCCAGCGCATAAACCCCCTCCCCCGGCGGATTTTTTGTTCTTTATAGATTTCTGCGAGCGGAGGAGGAGGAAAGAGGGAGGGAGGGATGGATAGGGGGAGTCGGTAAGAGAGGAGAGAGACAAACGTGCAGGCCTTTAACCAACTCGCCGAGCCTCTTCGGAGACGGATAAATCGTCCCGAGACCTGCCCTCCATTATAGTATCCGTGTTCTCCGCCATTGTCGGGCGGCGGAACTGTAATTGAAAAGACCCCGGACTGGAGGATCGCGGCCGCCGGGAAGACGCGCCGGCACTCGAAACTTTTGAAGGACCTTCTCGCGTGATGTTTTAGAGGGGCGAATGGAATTGTTACAGCTTCTCATTTCTGATGAGCTGTCATTTTGATGCGCCAAATGGAATCAAAGATTTTGAAAGCTATTTATAACGTTTATTCGTTTATAAGCGGTATAAATCATCGTCATTTTACAGGCAGCCTCCCGTGCCTTTGAAATGCTCAAAAACACATTTACATATAAAGAAAAAATGTTGTGTGGGCCTATCTGGGAAGATACAATACATCGATATTGATGAACAATAAAAAAAAAAAAATACTTAAAATGTATACTGCTTTTCCAGATTTTATGTCATAAAATATTCGCGACGAGTTAATTTAAGTGAGAAGTCTAAGTGCAGAGGATTGTTAAAAATGATTTCCCACTGTTTTAATAACTTTATTCATACCAGTAAACAGTTATCTTAGTAAAGCTGTAACGGCATCTAAGATGCTGTTCAAATTCGGAGCCAGCACTCGAGAGAGATAAGGGCCACTGATACACAGATATCTTACAGTACATTGAAGCACTTTACCGTTAAGTCTCATGTTAAACCAGCTCATAAATTAGACATGCATTTAAACCACCACAGCTTCATCACCTTGGCAATCCACCATAAAAGCGCACATAATTATCATATTAATTCCATCACCTTCACAAAAGTTTCGATCTTGATGTTTAATATATTGCACAATGTGAAGGGGATTAAAATATCTGTAAACTCGCACGTTTTACCATGATTACTACAAAAACACCATAAACCTTTTATTTACCTTATGACTTAATATTTATCGAAGGTAATCTCTCCGCAAACTGGTTAGATTGTTCTCCCGTCACAATGAATAACGGGGAAGCGTGTGTAATGCGCATTTAATTCCTTCCAATTCTATATATTGAACAGAATTTTCACTAGATTCTATTAGCAGCAATCAGATACTACTTTAAAGCCGAGTAAGCAATCTAATGGAAGTATGTGATCGAGCAAATACAGGGATGCCTCTGTGCTAAAATTGGAAACGCCACCGGGTTCCTCAAGTTACAAGTATTATGAGTAATTTGAAGTGAGAAGACTGACTCCTAAAAATACAGATGGGATCCAAACCCTCAAATATTCCTACTCCTTCGGGTCCTATTGTTGTCACAGACGCGTTCTCGAATTCATCCCTTTGGTATTTGATTTAATAATAATGCATATTTTCTTTCACATTTATCGTATTTATTGCACATATGATGTTTTCCTTTTTTGTTAATTTTATGCATTAAGTCTGGCTCGCACTTGATAACACGTACTGGCTAATTTCGACTCCCCAATATATTCTATAACAGCATCGCTCCCTTGGGGTTTTCGCCACCCGCTAATCGCTTCAACTCCATCCGCTTCTGTGTCGGTCCGAGGCGACGCCGACACTGGCGCACGGTGGCGTGCATCCGAGCCGGCCTCGGGGACAGCCGCCGCAATACTCCCTCCCTGCCTCCGTCTGTTAGTGTAAACAAAATGGCCGCTCGTTGTTTCCAATTCTCCAGTGGGTTAGTGGGAGGGTTGGAGGTAGAGTAGAAGTCTGTGAAAGGGAGGTTGATGCTTGGCGTGCTGCCGATGTGGTTCCTACCTCATGGATCCATGGATCGGCAGTAACCACGTGCTCATCAAAGGGACAGTCGCGTTAAACTCAAGCATTCCCTTACTAAATTCAAAATGTTGAAAAGTTCACAGTTTCTTCTTCCACTTCTGTGTGGTTAAATACTGGGAAGATACTCCAAGCAGTCAGCTGAAAACAACCTTAGGAGCAGTGACTCAATTTATAAAGGCAGTATTCCAATGAGGGAAATTTAGATTTCTTCTATCAATAAGGTCAGTTGGCAACAGTAATGATCCTGACACATAATTCTTTTCCACAAGAGTTGGAATTTTTCTGCAAATAACATTCTTATAAGCAAAACAGAAAAAAATGCAAGGTTGTGTTCTAGGGTACCTGTATCACGTATTTTGCAATGAGCGTTTCTCCAGTAATAGTAAAACATACTGTATTTCTCCACCATGCACAAACATAGGGACGATTTTTTTGTCTTCCTACATAAGCTTTAAAACTATACAATAGTAGTATCCCTTCCTTCTCAGGTGATTTTCTTTGCACACTCTTTCTCGATGTCAGCTATCGTTTTGGGAGTGTCAGCAGATAAGACTAATGGTCCACCGTCTTCCTGGATGACCACGTCATCTTCGATCCGAACACCCATGCCCCTGAATCTTGCTGGGGACACCTTGTCATCTTCAGGGATGTACAGTCCTGCCAAGGAAGCGACGGCCAAAAACACTCAGTTACGCTAAAAAGTTATACAATACAACAGCGATTACAAAACATGCCATGTTCTCAGGGCATCTTTTAACGAGTTTCATACGTTATACATTGGACGGACGGACAGACTGACTGTAGGTTTGAGTCCTGAAAGAACTTTGCATACGTGTAGTTTGCATGTTTTATGTATGTCTATGTGGAATTCCCACAGTGAACCCAAATGGAGTCAGCTGGATAGCTGTCTTCACCACACCTGTAGTGTGTGATTTTGGTAGTGTCTGTAAGCCCTGTGCTGTCTGTGGCAGGCTTCAGGCTGGCTGGGATCTGGATAAGCGGTTATGAGAGAAGTACGGCTGGCATAAGCCCGTAGACTGTTCAGTCACACCACCGAAAAAATGCTTTTTTAAAATAAACTGGTCTTGCACTATTTTATATTTGAAGACTGACGGTATGAGTTTTACACTCTTTTTGGCATTATAAGCTTATTTTGCACATAGCTCAAAGCTATTTGTACCCAACATCTATTGTTAGTTACATGTCTACATGTTTATTTATTTGTACATCTTCATTTCTATTCATACCTCTCTTTTACTTTTATTCAATTTATTATTTTTTCTGCTTTTTGTCTTGATAGTATGTTTAATTGTACAGTTCATGCCACCACCTGCACCCAAACAGATTCCTTGTACTTGGCAAAGGAAAGGATTCTGACTCTTGTTTCTGTGTCTGCCCTAGCAGTGCTCTCATGGGAGTTCTACTTACACAAAAATGTTCTAAGGGCAGAACGAAAAATGATTGGTCCAGAGAGATAACCAATCAGATTGTAGAGGGGGTGAGTCCAAGCAACTGGAGGAGATAGGAGCAACCAATCAGATGTCCCACCTCTTCTAGTTGCTTGGACCCATGTCCTCTACAATCTGATTGGTTATCTCTCCAAACCAATCATTTTTCGTTCCGCCCTCAGAACATTTCTGTGTAATTAAAACTCTCACAAGCTGGCAGTGCTGTTCAGCAGTGATCTTCCTTTCTGTACCTGTGTGTCATGTGCTCCCTCAATCACCGTCACCTGACCTGTCCGCACGGGCCCGCACCTCTCACCTGGCTCGATAGTGATGCACATGCCTGGCTTCAGCGGTTGGGCACGCGAAAGCGTCGGCGTGTCGTGCACATCCATGCCCAGGTAGTGGCCCACGTGGTGCGGACAGTACCGACGTGCAGCCTGGGGGGTGACAGGAATTGACAAGGAGAAACGGCATGTATGTCATAAGTTTGATCAGTTTGATCAGTTTCAAACACAATTGTTTAGTTTAGTCACTTCACAGAGATTAATATCCAAGTAAGCATGAATGATAATAATGTTAAACCCTTAGACTGGCCTTTCATTCCGAGAGCTTGCTACCTTTTTAGAGCATCACCTCTCATTCCCCCAAACATTTTACTGCTCTTTTACTTTTTTCATTTATTTATCCACCACTTTTTATACTCCAAGACAAATGAATACTCGTTTTTGATTACTTTATAACACTGTTTCCCAATCTGGTCCTTTGCGTCATGCATTGTTATGCTGCAAAGTCATTTTATAAAGCAGTGTTTTCCAACCCGGTCCTTGGGGGCCCAGAGCCAGTCCACATTTTTGCTCCCTCCCAGCTCCCTGCTGGACAATCCACATGTAGAGAGCTGGGAGGGAGCAAAAACATGGACCGGCTGTGGGTCCCCTCGGACCGGGTTGGAAAACACTGCTTTATAAAACGACTTTGCAGCATAACAATGCATGGTGCAAAGCTCTGTTAAGAGACAAAAAGTTCTGGATAAAGTAACGCAGATACACAATAAGGGGTTGTACACAGTTCTGGTATTTTGAGCATGTAAGCCACAGTAAAACATTACAAGACACCTACTGTTACTACAGTCAAAACTCATGCTTCAATTGTAGTAACAGTAGGCGTCTTGTAATGTTTTAAATAAGGTCAGTGGGTTAAAAACAATCACCAGTATCTGGTTATAACATAGCTAAGGCTACGCATAGAAGATTTAGTAACTTTTGTAGACCGGTTAGTGTTTTTCCTTGTTTCCTTGTTCTTAAGATAACGGTCAGAGAGCTTAATGGCAAAAACACAAACACTGAAGAGGACATACTTCTGTTCCAGGTTTCACTCAGCTTCAGTTTTCCTTAAAAGCTATAGTAAGACATTTTGGTGTGAGTGGAGTGAGGGGGTCTAGGGGGGCTAATTTTGATCGTTCGTCTTCCCAAAGATGCAATGGTCATGTAGGTTCAGAATTCCCCACTCATATCCCATTATCTCAGAGTGCTTTCTCTTGTTACCACCTCAGTACCCTTTTAGTTAATAACTGTCCTCATCAGACAAACCGAAGCCTTTCAGTGTTGCCATCGCATGGATCCTGAACACTGCTGTGTTAAGTTCTCACTCGTGTCGCTCTCTCTCCAGTCTTATAAACTCCTGTACTGCCTCTACCACCAACATCCTTCTACACAGACCTCATGTTCATCTTTCTGTTCCTCTCCTTGAAATCAGGGGCTTTTCTGTCCTTCAGCTCTGTGTTAAACTACTAGAATCCTTCAGCTCTGTGAGCCCAGACCTAAGGGATGTGTGTCAATCCCGAAAGCTCAGCCTGCAGGCTCTTCTGCTAGATTTTCCCCCATCTCCTGTCACCCCAAAAAAGCAGAAAATATCAAAAATAAAGTCCAGGGTTGCTCCCTGACTCCATGTGTGTCCTCGAGGCTTTCCCATGCTCCCTTACTGCACAGACGTAACGGTTGTACCTGTCAAGGCTGCTGTGTAGCCTGATCAAAGCTTTCTACAAAGAAACTATCATCAACAACAGAGGCCCTACTAAAAGGACGACGAGGACCGTGCCTTGAGCGAGTCGGCGTCACTGGCCGAGCGACCCACGATGCCCAGCTCACGCAGTTTGCGTCCCAGGAGAACCAGCATGGTGCTGTAGATGTGGTCCAGGCTCGTCCCCGGGTGGCAAAGGGACAGGCAGGCCAGCTGGACCTCCAGGACGGCCTCGTACAGCTCAGCCTGGGCAGCGGAGAATCTGGGGGGAAGGACAGGGCCCGGGAAATGGCAAACCTGAGCAAGAAGCGCCGCGCGGTGAGCTCTGATGACAATCACTTGTCTCATGTGTACAGTACAAGGGGAGAAAGAGTATATGGGATTTCAACGTGGACTTTTGCACAAAAGGTTCCAGCACAGCAAGGAAGAAAGGCAGCTATTAGATCTTTGAGAGAGTTGGTTAACCCGCTTCTGTTCTTATACGCTACCAGTCAAAGGTTTCTGCACACAACAACATTTTCTACATTTGCAAGTTACTCATTTAACATTTACTAAAAATACACTCAATATTCTTTAACAAAAAATGTACAGTATGTTCGCCATTTGAGTACCTTCATTAGCAAGAAAATGCCACATCTTTGATTCATCAAAGCCTCCTCTAGCAGTTGTAACAGAAGAGAAAATTAGAGGCATCCTTTCTGCAAGGGACATTAAAAACTGCTCTGATTCATGGGGGGAAACAGTTAACTAGTGCATTTAAAGTTAAGGAACAGCCTAGAATCTGACTCTGCCATCACCACACAGTTAATAGGATGTCAGACATGCACTGTTACATACTCTTTCCATGTCATAAAGGAAACTTGTTTTATCTGACTTATATTTTCATTTTCAACTTTCCAAAGCTTAACAAGAATAAAATATATGCAGTTTATGAAATAAATGGAAAAGTGGTTAAAAACCTGTGGTGTGCAAAAACTTTTGACTGGTAATGTAATTTAAAAGTGCAATTATTTTCTAAATTGTGCTTATGTACTTTGAAAACCCAACACACAGAGCTATTAAAAAAAACCTGATTGTGATGTCCATAATGGGGGCATAAAAATGATTTAATGCAGAACTTTTGGAATATCTGTCACAAAATGTGTTTTATAGTTATAAAAAGCCGTTAATACTGAATAATGTTTAACAACTCAATAAAACAAAAGATCACAGCAGAGGTGTTGACATCAGTCACAGCTGGCGATGCAAAAGGAGCTAAACGGATAAACTGCAGCCTAACAGGCTGATACAGGTAGGGGGCGCTGTGTCTGACCGCTGTGGTAACGATTACTGCTGGAGCTTCCATGTCCCAAACTAGAGCTCAACAAGGCTTATAGCGGAGAACTTACCTCCCGTTCACTGGCCAGGTGCGAGTGACATCACTGACATATCCGAAATATTCACAACCTCCATCTATGAGCACCATGTCCCCGTCCTTGGAACAAAGAGAGGAAGCCAGACAAAAGGCATTTTAACCATGTGATGGCGGCAATGTGGAGCATATCCCACATGTGCCTAATTATTGTAGTTCACAAACAATGGGCCCTGGTATACTAATAGAAATCAGTAGTGACCATCCATTTCATTTCAGGGTAACGTAGACCCCATGATGTCATGTGTATTTAATACTCTATGATGTCATGTATATGTAATGGTCTATAAGGGGGGCAGCATGCGGCTCAGCAGGTCACACCTTTGTGCCTGTGATCAGATGGTCACCAGTTTGAGCCTCTCTGTTTGGGACATCTCTGTTTGGGCCCTTGAGCAAAGCCCCTAACCAGATAAATGATCCTAATAGACCCTAAGTTTTGCGCTTAACTGCATATATGTGGGTGTGAGTGTGTGTGTGTGCGTCTCAAAGGAGAGCAAGATGGGATTTGTGAAAAGAAGCATTCCAATGCAAACGGAAAATAAAAGATCAGGTCTATAAAAAAACCCTAATTTATCATATAATTTATAAGCTGCCTGACAAGTTAATAAGGCCTTGCTACCAAGTATCCATAATGCAGCATGACTCTCTATTCAGGCAATATGCTGTGGCTTGTACCTGTATCTCACCTTGACAATTTGGTTGTTGTTGATGTAATGCAGCGTATTGGCTCGGTTGCCTCCCGCCACCACGGGGGGGTAGGCCAGGAAGTTGGCGCCGTGAGCACGGCACTCAAAGTCAAACTGAGAGAGGGAGAGAGAGGAAGAGGGAGAGAGAGAGAGAGAGAGAGAGAGAGAGAGAGAGAGAGAGAGAGAGAGAGAGCAGGGCGACATCAGCGCGACGGGACTGAGATGCGATTCTGGGGTCTTTAATCTCCCTCTCTGGTTTGATTCTCTTGTCACTTCACCTTACACACGCATACGGTGACATGCAGAGCAGGGGGGGTCATCGCACTACATTCAACAAAGGAGGGAACAAAAGAAGAATGTCAGACTTACAACAGTCTAGGCATACCTACCTCACAGAAGGAGCTTGTGATCAAGATCGCAGTCGGAGGTACAGTAAGAAGAGGCAAGCACTGCATTACGGGCAGCTTAAGTGGCACAAAGTTATACATACAAGTGGAATGAGAGGGCAGGTCCTCCTGCAACACTAGTCCCAGGAAAATACTGAGGGGCAACAATGCTGATCACGGTCAAAATCTGTCATCAGCAATTAAATGGCTATATTTTTATGATGCACACAACCGTTTTCTTCTCCAAAGCCTTGAATCTTATTCGCTTGTAATATTAGCAACCAAGACTCCTATAGCAGGTTCAAGACGCAGCAGCAAAAGCTGTAACTAGATGGAGGGAGTGACTGCAGGACATCTGACTGAAGAGCTGTCATTTTACCTCAGCCTTCAATACGTGGGGCGTCTGCTGTAGCTGCACATGCCACTATACCATCCGTCTTTGCTTTTGTTGGTTACCTATCGGCATCTGGAGCGAGGCCTGTGTCACTCTCCTCACTTGGCTTGATGCCTTGTGCCCATGGAGAACAATGGAGGGTCTGCCATGGATACAGCAGCTTGCAGGCAGCGCTACAGGCCAGGAGGACTGAAGACTGCTCTGCAATCAGTTAACCTTGGATTCCCAGAGACTTTTTTTTCACCCAGTATCGAACCATGGAGTTTTGTTTGCACTCCTCCAATTTTTTCCTGGCTTTTGTTTACTAGTCTTTTGCACTACTGTTACCATAACTGTGGTATGTCAGAAAGTCAGGTGCTTCTTTGAATCGGCATTAGTGCTTTGGGGCAACTGCCCTGGGAAAGGCACTACGTACAAGTAAAACAAAGCAAACTGAATTAACCACGGCAGAAAGTTTATTTCACCATGACCACGCTCGGTCATCAAACCGAAGTCATGAACATGTTACTTTATCGGCCCGTCGCCATGGCTACAGTTTACGGGGCTCCCACTGCAGCATCTGGGATCTACCGATCCACACACCCATCACCCATAACCCTGTGCTCAGTCCCAGGAAACACCAGGTACAAGCAGGGGAGCAGCCTGGACAGGATGCCAGCCAAGCACAAGGTGCATACTCACAGACTACAGGCAATTTGGTCTGTGGAAGTAAATCAGGGCAGAGGAATCCTACACAAACACAGGGAGAGCATGTAAACTCCACACGTGTACAGAGCCAGCGGCTGAAGCCCCAGTCCTGGAGGTGTGAGGTGACGGTCTTCCCCACCGAGCCACCACACCCTCTACTTATAAACCATGTTCTCTAATCTAGTAAGACAATGGAGTTTATAAGAGGCAGAGCACAAGAGAGTCTAAAATCCAGGGTCTAAATCCATGGTCCTTAGGACTCAGGATTCAGTCAGGTGATTAAAGTAGCTGCCAAACAAATATGGATGTAATATAAGAGTAGTGAGTAAGAGGGAGTTGACAATCTCACCTTAGCATAGAGGAGAGCTTCATCCATCTTTCCGTGGGACATCGCCATGGTTTTTTTAAAAGCCTGGAGTGTAGGCAGGACATAACAGGCAGGGAGAGTCAGAGAACACTGACAAGGCCACTGCGGAGCGCCGCTTTACATCAGACATACATATAATCACAGCGCAGGAGGTCTAGCCCAAAAATGTGTCCTCACATAATTATTGCTGTAATTTCCATCCATCTTCTAACCGATAATCCTGGGCAGAATCACAGGGTATTGCTGTATATCGCATCAAACAAACTTAGCGAGATGTAGGGAAATGAAAAATCTGTTACATATTCATTTGTATTCTTATGTCAAAGCATACAGATTCATTTAGCTAATAGTTAATTTCTCAGCTACCAGCTGCCTACCTCCTAAAATAAGTCTCTTCTCCATTATGAACAACGGATTGGGGTCCACTTGATATTAAAAGTTCTTTTTCAACCAACAAGCTTTTGGCAAAAAGTCATACAGTGACAATCACTGCCAGTTATGCAACAGATCCCATAAATTCTGCCTTCTCTTTATCAAGCTTCGCTCACAACACATTAACAAGGCGAGTAGATATTGCAGTAGAGTATAACACTGTGTCCTGCCATAATGTAATTACTAGGTACTGGCAGGTAAGTAACTGACTGGAGAGAAGTGTAAAAACTGGGAGAAAACGCCTCAGGTTCAACTTTTCATCATTTCTCAGGCCAGAAATGTCACAAAGGATATTTCTAACAGAAACTGCACTGAAATTATCCAAAAGGTTTGACCAAAAATACTGGCCAATTTCACCCTCAATTTTCTCATATAAGCCTACAAAAAAAGGCCCACTGAACTAGGCACCAACATAAAGCGTGAAAAACGAAGTTTTTCAGGAGATTCGCTATGGAAATAGTAAAGATAATCACTTGAATTTTTTTGATATCAAAATAAAACATTCGGACTCATATAACCAGGGACAATTTTCACCTGTTACCTGCCTGTAGCTATTCCATAAATAAATCCATTCATTTCCTGTAACCGCTTGTCCTATTCAGGGTTAGGGGGTCCGGAGCAAATCCTGAAGGCTACAGGCGCAAAGCAGGGAATAACCCAGGATGGAGCGCCAACCCATCGCAGGGCGCACTCACATTAGCCTCAGCATGTTTTTGGACTGCGGGGGGAAACCGTAGTACGCAGAGGAATCCCCATAACCACACAGGGAGAACATGCAAACTCCACACATATGGAGCCATGGTGGAGATTCGAACCCTGGTCCCAGAGTTGTGAGGCAGCAGTGTCTCCATACCACCCCATGTTACTACATATTCTGGGCAAATGACAACCAGCAATTATATCAGCGTCATCAAACACTAAACTAGCAGATTCTCATTGAACTTTCCCGTGTTTCCAAAAGCCTAACTTGCAACGGATCCTACGCTGGGCAATATAACAGCGATTCTTGGAAAGACAGAAGAACGCAGGAATCTAACTCTTGACACAGAAGGTTGGGGGGGACAGCAGTAAGGACCCACACTTCCTGAATTATAAGTGTCACCCCCCCACCATCCTGTAGCACCTGTGCTGTGATTCGGCCCGCCTCCTTCATCAGAGCCACCTCCGTGGGGCTCTTCACCGCACGCAGGGAGTGCAGGAGGGGTCTGAGGGGACGCACTGGGGTACCCCCCTCCAACAGGGGGCCGATGTGGGTGTGGTGGAGCTCAGGGTGGCAGGGCTGGGATGCATCATACCACAGCGTACTGCCTGAGGGAGGGGTGGAGAGTGAGGGGGGAGCAAAGGCAGGGCGAAAAGACATGGTGACCCTGTGACGTTCTCTCCCCATAG
>JAODLD010000101.1:6710867-6723484 GCA_026781065.1 Mormyrops boulengeri
AGCTATTAGTTAGGTTCTCCCCAAACGAGCTTGATGAGCCGAATGGCCTCCTCTCGTTTGTAAATTTCTTATGTTCTCATGTTCAAACTGACAGCTGTACTGAGCTGCCTTCTGTGGCACCAGAGCATCACGTCGATCTGACAACCACACTCACATTGCAGACCCCCCAGGCTACGGTGCACTCCTCGCTTGTGGCTGAGGCCTGGTTGGCTTGACACTCAATGCCTGCAAGAAACAGAAATACACAAATGCACAGGCCTGCATGCTGGACTACGTCCTGTGGATTTTTAACACATTCACTACCAGTCAAAAGGCTGGGCACACCTGCTTTTAATGCATTTGTCTTTTTTAGCTATATTATTCACCGTATAGTTGAAGGCAATTCAATTCCATTTTATTTGTATGGCTCATTTTCACAATATTACAATGTATATTACATTGTCTCAAAGAGCTTTACATTATTCCTGTCCAAAACCCCCAGTGAGCAAGCCAGAGGGGACAGTGGGAGGGAAAGACTCCCTAGAAAGAAGAAACCTTGGGAGGAACCGGACTCAAAGAGGGAGCCCGTCCTCCAGGGACTCGCAGAGGAAGTCAGATTTAAGTCCTGATTCATATGCTCCAATTTATTAATGTCCAGGTGTAAATGCAGAATCACTGGCAGCAGGGCAGGCAAGAGAGACATCACAGGCAGAGGGGCAGGCCAGAAATACGTCACAGGCAGTGAAATAATACACATCAAATAATAATAATAATTATTATTATTATTATTATTATTGATACTTTATTAATCCCCGTAGGGAAATTGTCTTTACGCCTCCCTCAACTTATGCAATGATCAACAGTGGTGCTCAATATCTCAAAAATTTCTCAAATTTCAGGCTCTTTAAACAGCCTCCTTTTGCTTCAATGACAGCATCCTAGACTCTTAGAATTCTTTCAATCAACTTCCAGATGTAGCCACAACAGTCCTGAAGGACTTTCCACTAGTTCCGGGCACCAGTCGGCTACCTTGCTCTTCACTCTTCGATCCAACTAAACCCAAACCATCTCCATTGGGTTTAGGTCGGGGGGATGGTGGGGGGCAAGGTCATCTGTCAGCGCACACCATCTCTTTCATTGTTCACAAGATAATACTTACTACATGATCTTAAGTTTGCTTAGGGTCATTATCTTGCTGAAAAACAAATGATTTTCAGTAGGTGTGTCCAGACTTTTGCCTAGTGCTGCACAAGTTAGTATCTGTTAAAACAGCACAGTTTGGTACTCACAGAGGTCCATGATGTGGTTCCTACAAATGGCACAGTTGTCAACTACGATGTCCCAGGCCCAGAGAGCCACAGCATTCCACTAAAACCGGAAGAGACATGGTCATCATTTACACTCAACCCACACAAATGACACATAGCCACTAATTCACCTCACACTCCAGAGGAACCAGTTCATCATTCAAACAGGAAGAAAACTAACTATTTCCATTCATAAGTCCTATCTATCAAATATTTTTGGTTTGGGTGATAGATACTCATTACTTACTCTATTAAAGTGACATGTTGGGTTAAAGAAAAATCCCTAATTGAAAAGCTGACGGTCCTTACATCCGCATCACCACTAAAGGCTGCGTTTCTCTCTTAATATCCCCATCTTTATACAATGGAGTGATTAGCTCGGCTGACCAAGGCAATATACAATACTGAAATGTCCAAGCTTTGTCACTCTTATTTTCACGCACCCCTGAAAGCACATGTTCCATATAATGATCCTTAATGTTGGCGACGATGGGCATAAACGCAGGAAAAGGTATATCCGAAATCACGAAGCGATTACCGATATAAGCTGCAACGTAACATCGGAAACCAACTTAAAACATGTCGATTTGATAGTTTATAAGATAGCTATATAAGTTCCCGTCTAATTACCTGTATTGGTCACAAAGTGCACAACATTGTCTTGTCAGTTAGGTTAGGCATGACCAACCAAACAGCATAGCTATTCGTGGTACTCAAATATTATGATAAAACGTCGACGACGAAACAAAGTAATAATCAAATATCAGTGTATTGCTGTTGCTTTATCGGATTTCCTAGTTAGATAGGTAAGGAAGGCAAGAGCTGGTTAAAGAAAAGGATAAATCTTTAGAAACACGTACTATTTCTTAATTGTCATTCATAATTACCTTCTTTACTTCAAAACGCTTTTTGCTTGCCCCACTATTGACGCAAGTCGGAGTATCTACGTCCATCGCCGCCGCCATCTTGACTGTCAGACTGCGGTTAAACGCGCCCGGGTCGCGTTTCTATCCTTTCCGGCGCATCGAGATTACTGCTGCGGATAGATGCGTTCCTATCCTCGTTATTATGCACGCATGGAAACGATTAATGCCAGTGTACATGGCTTTCTATGCGGAATTATACGCCAGTCATATAATTTCTTAATTTATATATTTGTTTTATTGTTTGAAAGCAAAAAGGAATATTTATACTTACTTTTGAAATTTAAAGAATGTGACTTCCAGTGTGCCGTAATGCTGGGAATTCGTGACTAGGGATGGGAATTGAGAATCGTTGCCACTTGAGCATCGGTTCCAAATTTTCCAAAGGATCGGAATCGTACGCCTGTGAGCTTATCAATTCCTTTATCGGTGTATTGATTACAAGATAGCAATGTCATACATGTGCGTCTAGTGTTGCCATAAATAAGTCCTCGTAGCAAAGCGGAGTTATTTGTCAGTATTTTTTCCAAGTTGTTTTAAAAGAGTTTAAGAAAAGGTGCATTATAATTTAACATGCAGTGATGGAACAATAGACAGACTCAGACATGGTGGTTACAGTTGTGTAGCTGCTGGTTTTATTACACTGAAGTCACTGACCTGTAAGCAGTATATTGTTTGGGATGTCAGATAATAAAGCAGATGCATTTACGCTGAAAATCTGTGTGAGTGTACTTGTTTCATAGAAAAATGAAAATGGGGCCAAAAATGGGGCATGGATTGCTGCAGCTCTTAACATGACATGGGGCCAAAAATCGATAAGATAATCGATAATGACATTGGTATCAATAACATCTTACCAATTCCCATACCTACTCCTGGCATGGATTGCTGCAGCTCTTAATTACAATTTTAATAACTAAAAATTAGGATTATGAGGTTTCACTAAAGTACATTTCAGTCATATACGGGCACGCTTACAAGAACATAAACATTCGTAGAAATAAAATGGACATTTTATTACTGAGAATGTATTTTCAGTAGCTTCACAAAACCAACTTCAAATGACAGTCGACTTTATTTGCTTCATGTGAAAGTGAACATATCTGGGCTCATTGTTCTGTATAAGGAATTCAGTTTAAACGTAGACCGCATTTATCAGAAACGAAAATTGCTGCATTTACAATCAACTGAAATACTGCAAAAAATATTCTGCATATATTTTAGTTATAAAAATAAACCCCGTAGGTTCCACCGAGATTTGAACTCGGATCGCTGGATTCAGAGTCCAGAGTGCTAACCATTACACCATGGAACCACATGACAGTAGGCTCTAAAATCTTATTTATAAAGAGTAAGCAAGAGCAATAACCGACTAATAAAATGATAAACTTGAAATTAATAGCTTTGTTTTCTTGCACAATATCTTCATTCTATAAAGTTTGTGAAATATTTTTACAACTTGGGACTTAACGGGTTTCAGGTGATAAAATTTTAACAATAGAATATCCCATGATGCACTTCTCCAAAAGCGAGCTGTGGCATGGAATTAAATGGGAAAGTTTACTGCAAGAATCTGAAAGCTTATGAGTTGCGAACTGATCAAGTAAATAAAAGGAACTTAAAATGACCAAGAGGTGCGTAGTAGGAGGGTGTCGCAACACTCACGTTGATGGTGTGAGTGTACACACGTGGCCCAAAAACAAAGAACTTGGCAAAAAATGGGATAAGTTTGTAAAACTCGGGCGGTTTAACTGGGTGGCCGGTACCACCGGAGTTAGCGTGATTTGTGGAGCCCACTTCACCACTGAAGACTTCGCCAACTTCTCTCGGTGGAAAGCTGGCTTTGCAAGGAGTTTGATTCTCAAGCCCGGAGCTTTTCCCACCGTTAATGTCGCGCCCAAGGCTGTTTACCCAAACAGAAAAAAATATCAATTTTCGCGGACCTTGAAGAAAAAAGGGATAAAGGTAGGCTGAAGACTGCCGGAGTTCAGTCATACTAACAGAATGGATTTTGTCTCACCATTGAATTCGGTGCTGTGTCTCAATGATGAAGCTATGTAACGCAAGCGGTGGAGCCAGGCTCAAGTGAGATTGTCTGTCTGTTTCTTGTTTTTCCCAGGAAAATGTCCAAAAAGTTTCTTACTGACAAATGTCACCAGGATAAAGCAACAATATACTGCACGATGGGTATACGGGTTATATGCAGTCAGATAGTCTAAAACTCTTTACTGGTCAGCTTGCATCTCCATCTCGGTTGAGAATGCAAGCAGCTGAGATGAAAAACCACTTGACTAGCTTTCTAAGGAAGGGTGAGGAGGAGAAGTCTTTGGAATAATTTCTGTGGTCTTTTGAATCCCAATACAAAGTGTTATTTAAACTTCCAACTGAAGATAGAAGAGGATACGTATGAGGTATCTAGGAGGACCATGATTAGACTGATTGGATGAGTGAGTGCACTATTCTACAATATTTTAATTAGGCAACTAATGTACTGCAGAGTGTTGAGCTCTTCATTTGCAGTGCTGGGTGACATTTAGTATTTTATATTCTGGGTTACTAAACTTGCCAACTTTGAGCTGATCATTTGGAATAGGAAATCATTGTGATACACCAATATACATTTTTAACATACAGCATTTCTTTACTACCAGAACAGAATGGAATTCTATCGTTATGAAATGAAGTAAGAATTAGAAATAATATAACTGAACTTTAGTGTGAAATACTGCAACACAAATCGAACTGATCTAAATAAGAATTCGGTTACTTATGTTTCAGCAAAGCATGTAGACGACAGGGCTGAATCACAAGGCACTGTCCTCCAAAGAAGAATTTTATTAACAAACAGGCGTAGTTCAGGTACAGTGTTATAATAATAGTTGTTCTTGTAGACATTAAAGTAAATATTGTGACACTCAGTACTCAGAACCAACCCAGCCTTTCCATAATAAGTAAGCCACCTTACTAAACTGAACAGTGTGGGCAGTGGTGGCCTGATGGTTAGGGAATAGGAAAGCGCCGTTGTAGTCGAAAGATTGCTGGTTTGAAAACACGACCAGCAAAGTACCACTGAGGTACCCTGAGCAACGTACCGGTTAAGCGCTGCTCCCTGGGTGCTGAATTAGCTACCCCCTGCAAAGTCATGTATGGGTTAAATGCAGAGGACACATTACGTTGTTGTGCACTGTGTGCCGTGGTGTGTTGACAATGACTTCCCTAAAATAAATACGCTCACTCAGACTCACCCAAAACAAAACAACGTGGGTTCTAGATATCAAGGGACTGCAAGACCCAGAATGCACTCTCGTTACCCCCAAACGAGTTGTTTGATTGGACGGCTAGGTGCCGCCTATGACCAATAGTAGGCGAGTGTGTACTGAGCGTGGATTTGGTGAGTTTGTCATGAATTTTTCTGCAAAAGTCAAGATATGATTTAGCATAATATGTTACAATTTTGGGGAATATGGTTACGTCTAAAACGACGTTGCTGGATACAGTCTAAAACATGAGCTCAGCGGAAGGGCAATTAGACTCTACTGTGGAAAACCGTTAATAGCAACTATAGCTAGCTAAACATTTGGAGATGTAAGTATTTTGGTTGCCTTTATTTCAGCATTTTAATGAATAATCATTTAATTGAGCTTTCTTAAGAGGTAAACAGCTTGAAATGGAATTTTAAACGAGTGTGTGTTATTGGTAGAGAGGTTTTATGTCCAACCGTTTAACTGTACAGGGACAAGATTTGGAATAAAAAAAATATTTTAGAAGATAAGAGTATAAAGTACTTAACTTCAGTTCAGCTTAATACGTTGAAAGGGCTGGGCATAATTACTCGGTTTGTGTTTTTATAGGTTGATTTTAGCCTTTTGTTTGTCCTGCCGTGATGAATGTGACTTTTTGTGAACGACAGTTTAAAATGAAAATGTAAAAACCACTACAAGAACGCCTGTGTGCGATTCGCTGTGATGTGTGCCGTGTTTAAGTGCAATAGCAAATCATAGCTCTAGCCACTGTGTTCAAAATAAGCATTTAAACGCGTGCCGACCTCAGGCCAAACATTCCACCGATGGGTATATTAGTGTTTTCGGTAGTTTGTCTATAGCTTCATTCGCTATTAGAATTGCAGTGTTGGCGCGAACACCTTTGGCATTTCGAGGGGAAAGCTGTCGTTTAATTAAATTGGTGTTTCTCAAACCAGCCCTCTGGGACCCCGACAGGTCCACGTTTTTGCTCCCTCCCACTGGGTCATGTTACGCTGACGTCATTGTCAAAGTACGCGTGTATGAAAACGAGGCGGCAGCCATTTTACCGGGGAACGATCATGACTATTGACTGTTGTGTGTTTGGCTGTGGTAACAGCAACAAGAAAAACCCACTTCTGAGTTTCTTTTGTATACCTTCGGTTCGTAAAAACCAAGGCAAAGAAACCGAAGAACTAACGGAAAGGCGACGGAAAGCCTGGCTAAAAGCCATAAATCGAAAGAACTTGAACGACGATACTATCAGGAAGTGGCACGTTGTGTGTTCCGAGCATTTCATTACAGGTAGGTTAGATCCAGCCAGATTTATTTTTCTAAACGCAGTAAATATATTTCAAACTACAGTTTCTTTCTGGAATTCTATGCTAAGTCAGCCAGAAATATGACGGTGATTACTGACGGCAGTAAAAGCTGTTATCTGTTGTACAGTTATACGGACATAGATTGATACGAACACTACAGGCCAGAAGTTTGGGCCCACCGTCTGATCTTTTTCAAAAAATGAATGAAACGCTGCTTTTTCAAATCTTTATTAAAGGAAAATATTAGAAGTACTTAAATGTAACTGACTGGAGGCCTGAATACTGAATACTGTTCCCAGGCCTGAATACTCCAGTGTTTGTGATGTTTAGCCTATAGTAGTCTCTCTTTCTTCTTAACACCCCGAAGTAAAGGTTTTCTGGCTGCGACTCGACCATGCAGTCCAGCTGCGCTCATTCTTTGCTTGACTGATATGCCAGTTTCCCTCTCTTCAAATTAATCGCAGCCCCTAGACCATTACAGTCACCTTCCAATTTCTTTTGCACGTCACAGCTAAGCGTAAATCTTCAATCTTTGATGTCGCTTTCCTTGCCTCAGGCCGTTTCAGGTCACTGTTGCTTCTTGTCAACCTTCTTCCGTGTAAACAGCATGTCACTCCTTGCTTAGAGACATTTAACTTTCTGGCTGTTTGTCTATGAGACAACCCTTCCCCGTTTAAAATGTTGATTTGAGCCCTCTGTTCAGTTGTTAGCGGTGCCTTTCTAGCCATTACAAGCATAAAAATAAGTGAATATCATTTAGTTTATTAAGAAACAATCAAGAGAGGCCAAGAGCAAGACAAGTTCTGACATTAGTAAATAGAATTCCAACACAAAGTGAATGTCAATGCACTAAAGACAGGCCTGATATGTCTTCAAAACCAATAGTTTCAGCCTTTGTGGTTAAATAATGTGTTGCTACACGCTATAAAATACAGAACCGGTCCATTACATTTCTTTTAAGTATTTCTAATATTTTCCTGTAATAAAAGTTTGACAAAGCAGTGTATCATTAATTTTTTTTTTTTAAATCCGAAGGTGGGTCAAAACTTCTGGCCTGTAAAGTACATACATAGATACGCACATACATTCTAGTACCTTCCAAAATGGGGATATAAAAGTGACATAATTAATGATGAAATGTAAAAAAACATCCTGAACAAACTAGTGAGTTTTTATCTGCAATGTTTTGGCGTGTATTAACGTATATCAATTTGAAAAGAGAATTTTCTAAGGGTGTCTGTTATCTAAGGGTTTCTTTCAATTAAAATAATTTGCTTTCAATTCCAAATCGGCAAATTATTCCTGTAATTCAGCGAAGCATCTTTTTGACAGGAGCACCAGCATATATGCATGATGAAGTCAACCCTGACTGGGTTCCTCACCTAAACCTAGGCTATGCTGAGGATTCACCAGCGGCAATATGTAGTACAGTCAACCGATATATTCGGCACAAGCGAAGGAATCAATGCACTACAACTAGTGAATCCAAAAAGAGAAAGGTAATTTTTTTTTTTTTTGTCAGTCTTGTCTGTACTTAGACTTTATGGTCTGCTTTGGTGGTAGATTATTTCCTTCAAATGTTATGAAGAAATTTTTTAACTCCTTTTCCCTGAACAAAATACAACTTTTTATGGTCCTGAGCACTCTCTTATAAATTTTGTCTATGCGAAACTTTCTTTAACAGGTACATAGCTAATTGAAAAGAAAATAATTAATTAGTAATTTAATAAACACATGGAGAATATCAGTTTAAATTTTGATGAACATATCATTGACTCCTGCATCTTGCTGGTGATACACAGAGCTCACAGGCTATGCTCAGTCAGCAGATAGAGTGCGATGACAAGGAGAATGAATATTTACCATCAGTTGAATCTGCAAGTACACACAGAGAGGCACAAAGGAATATCGCGGGTAGCTGTGTAGAGGGCCTTGAAAAAGCAGGGCGCACTTTGATGCTAGTGCTGACAGCTCTGAAACTTAGATTAAATCTTGGGCATCAAATTCTTGCTGACATGGTCTATGTTTCTCAAGGAATAGCATCCAGTATATTTCTAAAAGGTTTGTATGTACTTTTTGAAACGTGGAAGCATTTAATTGTATGGCCTGAAAGGGAGGAAATGAGAAAATCCATGCCTATAGAATTTATAAGGTCATTTGGGGCCCTGTTCACAACTGGTAATAACATGCCTCCTTTTGATGATGCTTCATCATCATTCTGTACTGTCTTGTGCTTTTTGCTTTTGGTCACTTTTACAGCCTGACCTTTTGGGCTGGACGATTTATCGATTTCAAATTTTAGTCGCAAACAATTGCAAAGGCTGCGATTTAGGATATACATTATACAGCACGCCGGACCCAGGGTATAAAACTGTTGTGAGAATAGTTTTACAAATTCATGCTGCGTTCCCTCTGTGACCGTCATTCTCACCAATCACAAGCGCCTTGATTATCGCGTGCCAGTCATGCCCACCAATCAGAAGTGACCCAAGAAGACTGCGTGTAGGCCCACAAACAGCAAACGCGTGAAACCCAAGGAAAATGTTACATTCGCGGTGCGGAAAAAAATACTGATTCCGCTACTGAGCTATAGGTGAATTGCCTTCCTATTTCATGGTCCGAGATTGTATCAGAAAGGTTTTATCATCAATAGAACCAGCAACTTCCTTTTAAACACCAGCAGCAACGTACTTCAGCATATCATACCTTTCGTTTTTGTTAATGGGCAATAGCATTAGCATACCGCTAACCCATCAAAACAACGAGACAGTCAGTAATCCTCACAGCAGGATCTCTGAAGACTCTGGGAGCCCGTGACCCCAAAAAAGCCGCAAAACCCGTAATACAGTCATGTTTGTCATATGTTTTTGCGCTTATTAATTTAAGTATTTCCAAAGATTCATCTTGTGAAATTAATCTTAACCCTACAAAAGTAATAAAATAAAAGCCTCACTTTAACATAAATACTAAAAGAATAGATCGCTTGGGTATGGGCACGCAAACTTATTATTTAGAAAAGATACAAAAAGAGACGCATATAATGTTTATTCATTCGTTTTGTATTTGTCCGAGTAACAAAGCAAAGGAATGATAAGCCGCTTCAGTCGAAAACTGCATTTTACTTCTCATTTCAAATAAAATGCTGGGTTGCCAACTTGGGGCAGCTGCATGGAGTGAGATGTTCTGCACGCACATTTACATGTATGTAAAAGTTTTATTACCTTGTACATAGTCTGTAGGGTTTGCGAACTGCTCTAACGTTTTTGATGCAGCTAATTTTAAGTTCAGAGTAGAATAACATAGATTTGCCATAAGATTTGTTGTGTGAGAGTCTGAAAGAGTTTGCAACCCTGAACACGTACATTTTTTTTGTTTCACCTGAGTTTTTGTATAGAAAATAACCATATACAGTTGTTAAAAAGCAGAAACTTTGACCAACATGAAATCACCAATAAACTACTACTATTTATTCAACATTTTATAAAATGCATACTACATTTAAAAATTTCCAGCTTTATGTTTTCAGGACAGCCACTCTGTTATGAACATTACGGCTTTTTGGTTGAGAGTGTTAGATTCGCTGCTGTTATTAACTCTAATAACACATTAGCGCTAACAAAAGGGCTACATACAACAAAGTAGTTCTTGCTTGTTTATTGGCGTGGGAAACGGCGGTTCTAGTGTTATTAGGGGGGTAATCAGCGTTACCTGCAAGATCGCTATTTTTTCTTTTTGCTGCAATTGTTTTCATTATTATTTTATTTAACTTAAGTTTTTCCATGTCTATTCAACATAAAAAACCAGAAAAGAACAAAAATTTAAATATGGTCATAATACAAATCCGATAAATGCAGCTGTTCAGCAGGTAAGCAATTCTTAGAACAGCATCAACACACAACTACACAAAAACATGTGTAAATAATAAATTACACCCAGAGTGATATAACAATCGAAACTTTAGCTGCCTTGAACAGCTCGCTGGAACAATGGCTTTTACAAAGCACCAAATAATTAAGTAACCAAGGCCACAATATCGGGGGAAATTGTCTTGCGTCCACTGTTACATTAACGTTATATGGATCCCTGCTGCTAATTGCGACCAACTTCTTGCAGTAATGCACCAAACTTTCCGCATATGACTGAGTAACATACATCTCCATCATTCCCTGGTAAAATGGCCGCTGCATACAGACTCTGCTGCAATAGGCATGTAACTTAATACAGCCTATTCCCTAAGAGCTGGGAGGGAACAAAAACGTTAATCGTCTGGGGTCCCCGAGGGCTGGTTTGAGACACGCTGGTTTAAATCTCCGTACCACCTCTGAATGAATCAGTCTGCGGTGCTGGCCTGATTCTCAATGTAGTATCAGATATAAAAATATTGTCTCTAGATAATGCTGGCTAATGGAGATTCACTCAGCTACTTTTGTTCTCTTTTCGATTAATTTGTGACCGTTTAAAGCAAAATTCAGCCTCTAAAAAAAAAAGCTGTGATTTAAAATAATTTGATGTAGTTTCAGTACCTTCCAAAGTAATGGTGATGGTTTGGTTAACTATACCTAGTTTTGCTTATTGGATGATAACTCTGTTTGACGGTTTTAATTTGCCGTTTTATATTGATGTTTTGAACTTTTTTTCCTCTGATATCTGACCCTATTAAATATCAGTATAACTCATGGTAATGTTAAAACTAAGACTGAACTTATGTAGCCCAATGACGTTAAACTTGAAATGAGTACATCATCAACTGATGCACACAGCACAGCATATGACCTTTTGAACTGAAACTGCATTTCAATTCTCCTTTGGGTTCGCAGAGTATATTTCCAGGGATTTGGAATATGACGACATCAGAGCCGCATCGTGGCTGGGTGTAGGGTTTGCATTTTGATTTGCTGCGAATTAGCAGCCGGGGGGGGGGGGTTAGGGGTTAAAGAAAAATGCCAAACCGCTGTGTGGCGTATGGCTGCGGAAAGACCCACGAAGACAACGTGACCCTGTTCCGATTCCCCAAAGACCCAGTGGAGTATCACAAGTGGGAGAAGCAGGTGCAGAGGACGCGGACGGACTGGCTGGCTAAGGCTTCCTCACACCTGTGCAGTGATCACTTTGGCAAGGAGTGTTTTGAGCCCAAACCGCTAGCAGGGGTAAAGACTCCTTGCCCTAAAACGTCCCTGAAGCTGAAGGATTGCGCCGTGCCGACCATTTTCATACGGCCCCCTTGCCAGAGCTGCTCTGGTGACGCTGTGGACTGTAGAGCCTGCTCCTCCAGAGGGAGATGGCGGGGCGTGGCCGCTGAGCCGCGCGCTTTGGAGGCGGTAAGTACCGGTGTCCCATCTGCCCTTGCTGCGTCAGACTCTGGGATGGGGTGCGTTTAGGAGAGGAGCCAGAGGATAGACCCTGATCAGTTTTGTAGCACAAAGACCTTTAAAGGCTATTTGTCTGTAGCTGCGGAAAAATTCCTGGACGTGGGGGTGTTTCCTCAAATCTGTCATAAGAAACCTGGTATTTTTCATGAATGAAGTCCTTAGCCATGACTTCTGGTGGAAATCCGTGGAGCGTTTGCCAAGTACAATTTCAGGCCAGCATCTGCTGAAGCATTCAGATCAACTTGAGCGTCCACTGTACTCTGATTTATGATGTTTTTTGCGTAATTGGAAGAAGTCGCTGGTGGTTATGAAAATCAACTCAGAAGTGCCTCCTGCTGTGGTACTTAGGACTATTGCTTCAGTGACATGGAGAGCACTTTGCTGTGACAGTGTAATTGTAAAGGAATCTGGGAGAAAACTGTCCCAGCGGACAGTGAACTCCAGGTTAGAATCATATGTGGGGGGGGGGGGGGGGGGG
>JAODLD010000101.1:6723584-6740371 GCA_026781065.1 Mormyrops boulengeri
CCCCACCAGAAAATTTTCATAGACTCCCACTCCCTCCCCGTATCGGTATCAGAATACCAACGTTAGTATTACTTGGTGTCCAATTGAAAAGAAAATCAAGTATCGCAAATCCCTAATGTGTATTCTGTGTATTACATGTGCATTAAAACGGTAGCATGTGGAATGTTAAACAAACTGTCAGCCTTGCTATTCGTTTGTTGGGATTAGGTTGTCTCTTCTTAAACGACTACAGTATGATTCGTTTATATTCCCTTCGTTTCACTGATGTGAATATATCTGTAGTAGTGTTGCGGGGGTCGGCTTTTTTTAACACCCGCCCCAAACCGCCCCGCCCAACCCACAAAAATACGCGTGGATAATGACCCAAGACCCGACCCAACCCGAGGAGAAAAAAAAAACACCAGTGAGCCTGTATTGCCATGGAACCTACCAATACCCATAGATGACATAGATTTGTGCTAGATTCGCATTGAAGATGATGACACAATTTTATGCAAGATTAACTGTGTACCAAACAACAACAAAGAAACCGAAAGATCGGTTTTTACGTCGTTATTTATTGAAGGGTTGCGGAAAATTGCACGAAAGACTCTCTCTCGCACACACACACAAACACACATAAGTGCGCATGCATGCAAAACACACTTGTTGTCAAAATGGTAACATCTGATGTTTCGTAATTTTCTCTGATATAGTTAGCCATGTCTTCATCGGAGGTCTAGGAGAGGTTTTGGCGGTGTAAACTAAAGCTACGGACAGCGTTATTTCCTTGATTGTGATTGCGAATGGAACTAGGAGATCCTCGTGGTAATTCGAACCCCGTTTACAACACGTTTTGATCGATAATGAAATGCGTTTTGTAACTTTTTGACCCGCACGCCCGCACCCACGATATTTAAAAAATGTCTGCCCTAAAACCGCCCGCACCCGCGGGTCACGGGTCGAACCGCGCATCACTAATTTGTAGTTTGTCAAAGTTTCTCATTACCATAAAGTTTAAATTATTGTATAATAAATGTGCATATCATTTATACCAAGCCCAACCCCTGTATATGTCCTCAGTGATGTCAGGTGCCATAAGACAGTAGGGTGGGAGATTGAAGTGCCCGCCCATGATTATTCCAGTGTCTCTGCTAGACACACAAATAAAAATTAATTTTAAATCGACCTGGCTTGCAGCTCCTCAGTAAATCAGGGGATGAGTCTGTTCATTTGAAGACGAATAACATTTTTCAGACCTTCTAGTGTGGCGGGATTAGGCCTTTTTGGTCTACTGTATGCAGATAATACGCTCGTGATGCACTGTTTAGGAAAAACCTTTACAAGGTGTTCCTGCTATATGTCCAAAACATGGAAATATTTTGGAGTTTCAACAAAAAGTGGCTCCCATGTTTGTAAAACTTACCTTACAGAGCTTAAAAATAGTGGAGGAATCACAAACTTTAGACAAAAATTATTTAATCAAGGACACCAGTAGTGTGGTAATGCAATTGTAAACTGCTGATAAGTAAAGTCACATTTCCGAATTAAAACATTGAAGATAAAAAGACATTCAGTATTCTGTTGTTTGAATGGTGTGTGATTGTGATAATTTCAAGATAAAGAGTTAATTACAAGTCTTTACTTCGTCTCACACACCGGTTCGTGTATTACTGTATTTTATTGTGATAATGGTTCATCTTGTCCAAGCACTGGTGATACACAGCCCTACGCAAAACCCAGGATTATAACTTGCCTGAACTCTCTCTGCTATACTGGTATTGAACAAATAATTACAAATCTTTGTATTTCCCCTTTTTTCTCCATTTCTCTTCCTGCACATTTATCTGAGAATATTTCATGTTTAGGAAGAATTTAATTGAATTATTGATATTGTAATGACTGAATTCCGATTTACGCTGAGCTGAGAAACAAATGGCTCGTTGACATCAGCTGTGACAGGTTTACCATCACCGAAAAGAACAAAAGCTTGTAGGAGACACGTCAGAGCAGACCAGCTTATTAAGTCAGTGACAGAAAATGGGAGGATGAGTTTAACAAAGGGAGCCATAGCTGTACTCTTTGAATGGAATACCTGCACCCTCCAGCAAAAATCCAGCGACTGGGAAGGAAGGCAGATAGCCATTGAAATTGAGATTGTCCTTGACGAGCATCTTATGGATGTGGTTCTGGACCATGGTGCTGTTGTGCTGTTTCTGAGGCCACACTTGTGGAAGCTCCAGTGAACATCTGCTATACTACGGTGCCATCTTGCGATCTGACGTACCAGTAGGAAGTGGTGACGCAACCTTAGTGGCAGATTAACTTTTTAAATCGTTTTTGTGATTGTGTCTTAGTGCATTAACTCATGTCATGTGCCCTCAACATCAGTGCCTTGGTGTATGACATATCAGCATTTCGTAGTGTTTTAACGGTAAATTGCTTTTGTGCTTTTGAATTATTGCATTCTTATAGTTATTTACAGGTACATGGTTTACTTGCACAGAAGGATATTTCCTTAACTTTAGTCACTTGTACTTCTGAATTCTGATTGATTTCGATTGATTCTGGGTCTCCTAATTAGAGCATGAGAAAGGATGCAATAACATGTCTTGCAAGTCTGTGCCTTTTCTCAAGGCCTAACAAACTACGTAATGCATAAGCTATTCATTTTGTAATAAAAATACATGCATATGTGATGTACCCCTAGGCTTCTACCCTAGCTCTCCTAAATCCATGTTCCCTAACGTAGGGAGTTACCACTCCGTGGGTTACCCACTTGCATAGAGCATGGTCATTCCTCTGTCCTTTCTACGTTCATCTTGTGCTCAAAGTAGTGAGCCTGCTTTGACAAATTTCCAGGTTCAGGTGTCCAGTTCTACTGGTTTCTTAAGGTCCCTCAGCTGATCACAGGACAGAGGTACCTCCTCCACTCTTGATTCCACCAAGCTTATAGTGATGTGTTTGAAGCACAAGAACTGGTTATATCTGGCATCTTAACGCAGATAAAAAATTTTCTTCCACCAAGTACATCCAAACATCTGGCAAGTTAATTAAACACTGGTATCGGACTGGTTCTTGGGATCAGCTACCCAAAACCCAGGTATTTGTATCGGTATCGGAACTGGAAAAGTCAGATCGGTGCATCACTAGGTTGGTGTTGGCGTTGACCATCCGCGTTAGCCTGCGCGGTCTGTTCCTGATGGAACTGTGCACTCCCTGTGCCAGGACTCGGGCTGCACACAGACCACAAATCCGGTACCCATGGACACGGACGGCAAGGGAGGGATGGAAGACGACGAGGAGGCCGAGGAAGCGGTGGATGAAGAGGAGCAGGAAAAGCACCTTGGGGAGATGATGGTGGACCTCCCCTCAAATAACACTGAGCATGCTCCCAAGGAGGACGGGCCCGGTAAGGATGGACATTGCATCATCATCCTGCTGCTGTCTTTGTCACGATCTGTCCCTCTCTCACGGTCCCTCTGTCCACTCTCTCCTCATGCTCCTCCTCCCTCTGTCCACTCTCTCCTCATGCTCCTCCTCCCTCTGTCCACTCTCTCCTCATGCTCCTCCTCCCTCTGTCTGTCCCTCTCCCAGCTGTGTGTGAGATGTGCGGCATGGTGGGCACCAAAGACACCTTCTTCTCGAAGACCAAGCGCTTCTGCAGTGTCTCCTGTTCCCGCTCATACTCCTCCAACTCCAAGAAGGCCTCCATACTGGCACGGCTACAGGTGGGTGTCCCCGTGCCTGATGTAAATTAGCGCGTGACATTGCAGGGCATCTTTGGTGTGTCACGCAGCCAATACCTTTGAGTAAAGCTAACATTCAACATTGCAATCTGTAAATATTACCAATGCAGTTGAACTTGATGTGATAATTAAACCAGAGGTGCAGGGCTTGCAGATTAGCATGGACTGGAGGGGAAGTTCTTGACTTTTCTCAGTGTCGCTAGTTTTTATGGGTTTTTTTTGGGTCTGGGATCTCAGATAGTCAGGGAGCAAGAACTTTGCTGAAAGTCTTTTCAGAGGACAAAAAAATCCAGGCCAGAACAGGACCCATTTAGCAGTTGGACTCTGGTGAGGCAGGAACCTTTCTTTTCTAACATCCGCATAACAGATTCTGGGCCTGATCAGGTGACTAGTCACACGGGTTGCTCACAGTGTTACATTATCTTGTATCAGCTGCGGTTCTCCAGCAGGCCCGGTTTGTTTCTGGACTAAAATGTAGACATGGCATGTGTACAGGGGAAACCGCCCACCAAGAAAGCCAAGGTTCTGCACAAAGCTGCCTGGTCCTCCAAGATCGGGACTCTGCTCTACTCCCAGGGCATCGGACAGCTGCTGGACGGTACCGTCACCGGACAAGACGGTGAGCCTGGCCTCTGCCACATTCACCCACCCATGTGGATAAAAATGTTTATTACTAGACGAACACATGAACCTTTGGACATTACTCTCTGGACCACGGGTAGCATGAAGATTCAAGTATCAGGAGGGTGTCTGCTGTTGTACCTTTGAGCGAGAGCTAATACAAGTTTCCAAGACTTGGCAGACTGTGGCGTGTAGGCAGCGCAGTGTCACGACCTCAGCAGACTCACTGCTCTGTGGGGAGGGGGCGGGGGGTGTAGGATTGTGATGGTAAGGTCACCATTGGGCCCTTGAGCAAGGCCCCTAACCCCCATTGGTCCAGGGACTGGCTGCTTTCTCATATTTGTTAATGGCTTTGGATTAAAGCGTCTGCTAAATAAATGCAAATGTATACCCCCCCCCCCGCTTTTTTTGATGCCCAGCTGTGGCCGTGGGTTTCGACTGGGGCACATACCTGAAGGAGAGCGGCTTCCAAGCCGCCCCCGTCACCTGCTTCAGACATGTGAGTGTTTGGTCACATGACCAGCTTTTCATTGGCTCCCGGTGCTATAGGACACCGTCTATGGGTCGTCAATGGGTGCGTTCGACTTCATGCAGCTTCTTACAGCGCTGGCTTAAAGCAATGCATTCTGGTCCTGACGCAATGCATCATGGTTAGATTTTTTGTCCGACTTAAGCCGGCGCTGCAAAACGTCGCCACACATCACCATGTCACATGGTACAAAGACCTCACGAGAGCAAGGCGACTTAAGACGGATCGTGCAGCACCTCTCAGCCGGCTGCACAAACTGGAACAGCCTCCGTGACACAACTTTGCTCTTATTGGCTGAAAAGTTTAGTTACACGCAAGACGTTTGTATCCCAGGAAGTTCCGATGCGTTATCTATTTCTCCTGAATATCACGTAAAGCGGTGAGAACTGGTTTTCAGTTAATTTACCTGGTAAAATAAAGTTTAAATAAATTACATAAATGCTCTAATACACGTAAGTTAGTGGTTTATTTATTGTTAGTTACTGTAATGTTGTGCTGCTTTGTTTAATCGTCCAGTCTGTGAAGAAGGCATTCAGGTAAGAATTGCATTGTACTCAGTACATGACAATAAAAACTTTGAATCCTTTAAATACATGTATTTGATCTTTTTCCTGGCAGCTATCTTTATACACAGGGCCACTATACACAATAGTTTATTTTTTTTCCCCACTGCTAACAGTTTGGATCAGGAGTTGGTTACTGTAAAAGAAGTAATGTGCATGCAGGTGATATTTTGTATAGCGAAAATCTAAATGACATTTTAAAGTGGTGTTGGGTTTGGTCTAAAGAAAGAGTAGAAATGCTATAACTTAGTCTGTGGCAGTATGATATACTGAAAGCAGCCTCCCTGTGATAAAGACAAAGTTATCCAGTGTCACAGCTTTTTTTTTTTTTTAAATCCTAAAATCACGTTATGGGTGAACTTTGACCCCCCCCCTCCTCCAGGTGCCCCTATACACTCAGTGGGAGGACATCTCCGTGGGCCTGAAGGTGGAGGTCCTCAACAGTGACGCCGTGCTGCCCAGCAAGGTCTACTGGATCGCTTCCATTATGCGGCTTGCGGGTGAGACGCTGCACTTATTGATTAGCTGTGCTGCCATCATCCCGTTGATCCACATTCGGGGTCAGAACCTCCACTGCACAAGTGTTTTTGGGGGGAGGGGCGTCACCCCATCCTGCACATTTCAAGTATAACTTGATTTAAAAAGTAACTCAATGTAATAACTAATAATCAGAGTGGTTTGATGTTAAATACGAAGTTCAAAAAGTATTTAATTGCTATTGTTATTGCTGATCTTTATTATTGCTTAATTTGGGAATAACATTGAATTCAACTAGTGACACTTAGCCATGTGCATAACCTTGTAAGCCTGGTGAGACTGGTCCTCCTTCTCCTCCCAGGCTACAAGGCCCTGCTGCGGTACGAGGGCTTTGAGAAGGAAGACAGTCACGACTTCTGGTGCAACCTGGGCACCGTGGACATCCACCCTATTGGCTGGTGCGCCGTCAACGGCAAGCTGTTGGTGCCGCCACTGAGTGAGTGCGGCCGGTGATGGCATTTAACACGCTGATAGTGAAATAAAATGAGATCTGGGGGGAAGAGAGGCTGGAAAAATAAGTTGGAGATGGAAAGTTGCCAGTGCTGTGAATCACATAGTGTATTGCCTGGGAGCATGTCATGTGATCACGTCATGTGATGACCCAGTGCTCATTGCAGAAGTGATGGAAGCAGCTGTTGGCACCTTCCTGACAGAGCTATAGAGCACCATACGAGGTGGCCAGCCAAACGCTCTAAACGATTTTAAATAGTCGATTCATTGGTGGAGTTTCTCTGGTTTCCCTCTAGTTGCATCCCTAATACCTGTTCTGTATTTCTGTTCTAATTGCGCATAATTTATTTGCACGGGATTTATTATCCTTATCTATGTGTACCGTATATTTTTTTTAATCTAGTTGCACTACATTTACTTTGTTTGAACTATGTGTACTGACTTTGTACCCGGTCGGTTAAGCACTTTAGGTGCTTTCACACCACCAGAATTAATTTTTTTCTGGAACCAGGGACTTTTGTTGTGTTTCCACCACAAGAACTCCTGGTTTTTATTCCTTGGAGTGGGTTCCGGAACCCTTATTTAGTACCTACTCCTACTCCTGGGGAGGTACTTGCAGCCATGGCTTGATTGGTTGACCATAAGTACCGACGCTAACTTGGAAGTTATGCGGAAGTGCAGGAAAAGAGATGTCGTGGAGCAAAAATTGAGCAAACTCCTTTAATTCCCTGAAACTGTAGAGGTGCATTCTGGGTAGCATTTAAAGAACAGAATTTCCGAGCAAATGGTTGCTGATTTAGAACTCAAATGTCTGATGGGTACTTAATGTGAGTGTGTTACTGAGGTCCTGCGGGTGTTTCTCGTGTATGCTGAAACATTGGGTTTGTGCCTGGCCGTCTCTCTCTCCCTTCCAGCCATACATCAGCGCATCAAAAACTGGAAGATGTACCTGATGAAGAAGTTGGTGGGGGCGCAAACTCTGCCTGTAGACTTCTACATCAAGGTGCCTGCGTGGTCTGAATGTAGTGGGTGGGGGCTAGCGATGGCCCGCACCACGGCTTTTCTTCTTGATCTGATTTTTGATTTGATCCTAGGTTAGTGATGCCAATACAAATATTTAGTGCAACCCCAGCCGTAACGGTAACATAACAATTTTTGCCGAGGGGGGAGGGGGTATGAGTACCATTCAGACTGAAAGAAATGATGTCGTTATCAATCTGTACTTCCTCAATCAAATCAAATCAAAGTGATGGAAATAAAGAATAAAATAGTATGAGTCAATAAGTAAAAGTGTACAAATATCAAAATAAAAAGTAGTGGTAAGGTTGTCAGTGTGTGGGATTGTGGGCTCCTCCCCAGTGCTGTGCTGGTTGTTTTTCCGCTGACTTCCCCTTTCTCCCACGCAGATGGCGGAGAGCATGAAGTACCCATTCCGGCAGGGCATGCGGGTGGAGGTGGTGGACCGGAGCCTGGTGAGCCGCACGCGCACCGCCGTGGTGGACGCGGTGATCGGCGGCCGGCTGCGGCTGCTGTACGAGGACGCGGGCCTGGAGGCTGGCGGGGAGGCGCTCACCGACTTCTGGTGCCACATGTGGAGCCCCCTGCTGCATCCCGTGGGTTGGTCCCGCAAGGTGGGCCACATCATCAAGAGCACTGGTACGGCCCAGTCGCGGGGGTGGAGCAGAGCGGGTTAACCTCCTGCGTGAATGCCGATGATGCATTTCTCTTCCCGTCGCAGACAAGCGCATCGATATGAGCGGCCACCCCACCTTCCGCAAGATTTACTGCGACAGCGTGCCGCATCTTTTTAAGAAGGTCAGGAACACCCCCCATGCTGTAAAAAAGCTGCTGCCGTTGCTTTTGACTGTCTGAGATCATGTTAAGTGTCCGAGTGTGTGTGTGTGTGTGTGTGTGTGTGTGTGTGTGTGTGTGTGTGTGTGTGTGTGTGTGTGTGTGTGTGTGTGTGTGTTTCAGGTGCGGACGGTCTACATGGAGGGGGGGTTCTTTGAGGAGGGGATGAAACTGGAGGCGATCGACCCTCTGAACCTGGGGAATATCTGTGTGGCCACTGTGCGGAAGGTGAGCTGTGTTATTCATATGCAAACTCTCTGCCTACGCATCTCACGTTTACGCTTCTGCTGCTCCGCGCTGCGTGGAGGGGCGCACTCAGGTGTGTCCGCCCTTTTCACTCATGAAGGGCGTGCTTTGGCCCGCAGGTGCTCCTGGACGGATACCTAATGGTGGGCATCGACGGAGTGGAAATCGGGGACGGATCCGACTGGTTCTGCTACCACGCCTCCTCCCATGCCATCCTGCCCGTGGGCTTCTGTGACAAGCACAACATTCCCCTAACGCTGCCCCCTGGTGCGCCCTCCAAAAAATACATCTCAAGAAGTCAATGACAGATTTAAAAAAACCTTTATGGATGAAGTCTTTAAACATTAATTGTAGTCATTTCGGATGAAAGCCATGATATTCTTTTTGTCCCTGGCAGGGTACGACAGGGTGACTTTCACATGGGCTAAATACCTGGAGGAGATGGCTGCGACGGCTGCACCTGCACGCCTCTTTAGCACGGTGAGAGGGCGCCGTTTAACCCAGCTGTGAGCCCCCCCCCTTCATAGTGTGAGACTAGTTCACAGGCAATCCCCCTCCGCCCTGTCCCACCTGATGGTACCCCCTCCGCAGGACTGCCTGGGCCACGGCTTTGCCGCAGGGATGAAGCTGGAGGCAGTGGATCTGATGGAGCCGCGGCTAATCTGCGTGGCCACTGTGAGGCGCTGTGCCGGCCGCCTCTTGCTGCTGCACTTCGATGGCTGGGAGCTCGAGTTCGACCAATGGGTTGACTGCCAGTCTCCTGACATCTACCCCGTGGGCTGGTGCGAGATCACTGGCTACCAGCTGCAGCCGCCCATCGGCTCTGGTATAGGGCCGTGTGTGTGTGTGTACAGTTGTATAAAACTGTTGTGTGAAACTAAACTTCTGTATATCGTTACACTTTGAGAAATACCAGGTAGAAATATGAATTGTGGATGTATGGATTAGAATCCAGGTGTATACTCCTTACTAAGAACGTTACTTTACTCACCTGGAATCGTTAATAATAAAAAACAAATTTTTCTGTAGATTTTTTTAAATCACTGTGGATAAAAGTATCATCTAAGGAAGGACACTCCCCCTTTTGCTGCTAAATATGGTTTAGTCCGCAGAAGCAGCTGCACCGTGAGCCACTGCAATCAGTGACCACGTTCTCTCTCTTTTCCGTAACAGCAGAATCCATCCCAGCTGAAGAAGCACCCAAGAAGCACAAACCGCTGGGGAAAAAGAGTATGTCTGCTTCCCGACAGCCGCTACACCCCGTCCGCCCCCGTCCGGTTCCCCTCTTCATTCTTGTTGCCCGCTGCTCCCGCACATATTACATTTCGGAGGACACGTCCCTCCGAAGGAAAACACACGGTGGCACGTAGATACCGTAAGACGGGAGCCGATGGCATGGCTGGAGCTCAGAAACGCGGCACAGCGTACGCCAACACACATGCAAACCGAGATGAAGTCAATACCTCCACTGTCCAGCATTCTAATGTGCAGTCTGAGAAGGGAGATTCTGATGGTGTCCCTGAAGAGCTGGAAAAGGTCTTAGTCCAGAGTGCAGCTGGTCCCCAGGACCACAGAGGAGCATGGGTTGTCTGTCTTAGCCTTCTGAAGGCCCCAAATGTAGCTACCTTGGCAGGGAATGAGGGTTTTCCTCTCTTTGAGTCTGATAAGAGGGTCAGGAAACGAGTATCATTGACTGACACATGCGGAGAATCAGGACACATTGCTCCAAAGCACCAAAACCCCCTCCTCTTGGACATTTCTGGAAGCCAATTAGAATGTTAGAATGGAGGCTTCTCCCATCATCCTGCCCCTCTATTTGCCTCCCTATCTGCAGCCTGACCACCCCCCACCCCCCGACTCATGTCACCGTCCTCTTCCATTTCAGAGAAGAGGCTAGTGAAGAAGAAGCTGGCCAGTCTAATCTCCAAAAACCTGCCCCCACCTCGTAGCCGCCCAGCTGCCCTGCCCAGTGACCAACCCAGTGATCTACCCACCGACGTGCCCACTAATCTACCCAGTGAGCTGCCCCTCAAGACTGAGCTGCCCCTCAAGACTGAGCCAGTTGAAGAGGAAAGTGAGTAACACTTTCCTTGCTTGTTCCTCAAGATCTGATTCATCCTGGACGCGGCAGAGATGCGGCATCCCTTCAGGCATGTCTGCTGCTTGGTGCTTGAGGAATGGTTTCACTTTTCAGGTCTCTGACACGCTGCTGATTCTTGGTCAAAATATAAGCTTCAATAAGACATTTTCATTCAGAGCTGGGTCCCTAAAAGCAGCAGGTTGTGTGATTTCTGTGCAACTTGCAATTACTGTTGCCCTCAAGGAGTAGAGTTTCCTGATAGTGTGTGAAATGTGGTCTTTCAGGATGTTGGATGCTATGTTCTCTCTCCTGTGCGCTCTCTCTCCTGTGCGCTCTCTCCTGTGTTCTCTCTCCTGTTGTTGACCTGCCTGTTTGGCTGCTTCCCAACAGTCATTGCGGTGAAGGTGAAGGAGGAGGAGCTGGAGGCTGACATCTCCCCCCAGGAGTCCAGGGCCCCAGAAACGTCACTGGGGGAGGCGAACCAGGAGCCCGGGGCCCCAGAAACTTCACTGGGGGAGGCGAACCAGGAACCCGCAGACTGAGCCTCTATGACTGGCTTGGAGATCATGCAGATTGAAAGGCTCATCCTGAGCCGATTCACCCGTAAAGAGCGGTGGCTCTATGAGACGTTCTGGATCTCCGTGGTGACCAGGACCCACAATCCAATGCTGGAAGCCAGTAGAGTGTGCTAGCAGCAGGGCGAGATCAGGATCCTGCCTTCTCCTTCGCCTGGTGCAGGATCTGCACTGGGGTCTATGTGTTTCCCTAGTGTTTTGGTGTGAAGCAGCATGCTGACCTGCGTCACAGGGCTGAACACGCAGAACGCACAGTCACTGAGCCTCAGTATACAGACAGTGTGGTGAAACTGCGCCTCCTCAGACCCGTTGGTGCTGTACAGGTCAAGCACATCAATATTTAATGTCATCCTTTATCTCCAGAAACAGATGTATTTATTTTATTATTTTTTTAAGTGATCTTCACGTAAACCGTACTACTGACATTCTGAATCACTGCTTTGTCTTAATATGACTGTGTATATGATTTATTTTATATTTCTTACTGTGTCTGTATAAAATGTAAATGCTGCAATAGCTATTTTTTGACTGATGTCAGCTCTGACAGATGTGTGATGTATCAGTGTTAATATTGTCTTGGTTCATTTGTCCTTTGATTCAAATCTGAAATTAAAGCAGAATCCTGAATGGAAAATGAGTGATGTAAAGCTAGAGAACCTGGCCCTTCATAATTGGCAGTTTCGAAATGTGTGCACTTTTATGCCACCTAGAGGATAACTGTGGAATTGAGTTTGCGTTGCACATTAGCCCCCAGGATTGGGGACTCAGATCCTGCGGCTACTGTGTGGGTATGGCGTTTAGCTATTCTCCCTACATTACATGGGTTTCCTTCTTCCTGCAGTCCAAAGACATGCAGTTAAGCCTAGCGGAGTCTCTAAATTGCCCACAGAATGTGACTGTGTGAGTGCCCTGAACCGCAGTGGCGTGAAGCTAGCAGCATCCCGCTACAACAGGAGTGTATTTTCCCAAGTGGTGACATCACTGCCCATCGCAACTGTGAGTGCTGGTTAAGATTTATTCACAAAGATTAATCAAGAATTAATCAACCTCAGTATTATATAGATATGCACACTGTAATAACGTAAATACATTTTTGTGTGTACAAAAATTGGAGTTTGCGGAATTAAAAAAGGTTAGCAAAGTAATAAAATGGTAAGTTTATTTTAACCAGTAGTTTTATAGGTAAGATGGTGTTAAATATTGTATTATAAAATTGGTGCCATTATCAGTTTGTTTGTTCTCATAATTTAGGGAAAATTAGCTCCAATTTAACGTTCATTTCTGGTGCCCTCCACTCGTGTTGTCATCATGGGGCTTTATTGGTTTGAGATAGAGGCTCATACACAGGGCTGAATTTGCTGTATCATGGGACCGAGTGACCCTTTACTGGTTAAGTGGTCCGTAGGCGGGTGGATCTGCGGATGTGTGCGGATTTGGGATTTTTGGCTTTGGGGGCCTTAATGTGTGCAGATTTAGGATTCTTGGATTTTGGAGTTTTAATGCGCCTGTTTTTTGTGGATTTGACAATTTGCAAGGTTGTGGGAGTTGGGGTAGCAGGTGGTTTCTCCCCAGGACAGCTCTTGAAGACCTGGACATCCTTGACCTTCTCGCCCCGAAGTTCCGGTGGGTGACCGCAGGTGGCTCTTACTTTCAGGTTCACACTCTCGATCCACCTGGGGCAGAGAGAAACGGGTCAAGTTAATAACGCTAGATAACAATATAAATGTAGAGTTATTTGGTAGAGGGAGATCATTGCAAATGTCCTTCTAATGATTAAAAGCTTGCAGAGTTTAAGTTGCGCATCTGTTTGTCTGGCCTTCCTGTGTTGGCCGAGCGAGAGAGAGAGAATGCATAAGAGTCCCCTCACTTGCGCAGAGGCAGCAGGGTGCAGTCACACATCAGGGGGTTCCCGCTCAGGTTGATGACCTCCAGACCTGTGAGGGGACTCAGACTGGGCAGCGCCTCTAGCTGGTTCCCCTCCAGCAGCAGACTGCGCAGCCCCGAACCCAGGCCAGCCAGAGAATCCTTTGACATCTGTTTGTCAGTCACGATGCAAAGGCAAAATCAATCAATATGACACAAGTTTCCTGAAATTGGGATGACAAAAATGATATGCACCTCACCTTCTCCAGGCCCATGCCATCAAGATAAAGATGCTTCAGACTTTCTGCCAATGAGAGGAAGGCTCTGGGACCCACCCAGCGAACAGGATTCTCTGAGAGGCGGAGCTCGACCAGGTTAGCCACCTTAGCAAGTGCGTCGCTTGGTACCTCTTTGAGCTGGTTGGAGTTCAGATGGAGGGTGTTGAGGGCGGGGGCGGGGTCAAAAGCACCAGGTGTAACAGTGTTGATATTATTTCCCGTCAGGTACAGCCCACTGAGCCTTTTGGTGTCTGCGAGGATTCCCTGCTCCAAGTTAGCTATGGTGTTGTTCTCCAAGTGGAGCATAAGGAGGTTGGGAAGAAGTTTAAAAGCTCCACTGGGGAACTTGGCAAACTTATTCTGCTCAAGGTGCAGGTAGGTCAGCTGAGGGACGCCCTTGAAGGCTCCAGCACTCAATACTGAGAGATCATTCTCTGACAGGTAGAGGTAGACCAGTCTCCTCATCCCGCTGAAGGCACCTTGCTCTAGCTCATGGATCTTGCAGCGCTGCAGGTGCAGAGAGACCACCTGGGCCAGGCCCGTGAAGCTCCGGCTGGGGATGTAATGGAAGCGGTTTCCCCGGAGGTCCAGCAGACTGGTGTCCAGAGGGAAACCGCGGGGAACCTTAGTGTGGCCACGGTTCTCACAGGTGGAGTGGTTGGTCTCACCCTGGTCAGATGGGGAAGGGAAAGCAAAAGTGTCTGTGACTGCTGTGCAAAATCCAGTAGCCTCCTTTTCCCAAACCGCTCCCTCCCACTCTTTAAACACAACCTCTTAAAGGTTTTTGTCAGCTTTGTAGCTTCTGAATTCATCAGGGTTTCTAATGCAATAAAACTCAGACACTGAACCGTACAATGCAGGTGTTACACCGGTGATGTCATCTTCCCCTTACATGGATGCCTCTGTTCAGGGATTGCGGAATGCATCTGAGGCGGGGGCGGGAGCGGGGGGGTTATGAATTCAGGCCCACTGGTTTGTTTATAATTTCGGCCATTCTTAGTAGAGCTGTATTGATTGTTTTTAATTGCAGGTAATTTTTTTTTAATGAAGCTCCCAAAGTTATCCGGGCCCAGGTACCCCCCCTCCTTCTGTATTCATGACCATGATGAATCTGTCAGATGAATAGGATAGTTACGCATTTTTCAAAAAAAAAAAAATACTGCTTCTATTTAATTCTTGGCCTTGAAGTTTTGCCATATTTAAGCAAAAAGCAACTGTTGGGGGAAATAATACATATATGAAATAACTCTTGAGGGACATGGTGGGGAAAAGAACAAACCACGCTTCAGTGGTCAAACCCATTCAAGGCCATTAATGAGAACTAGCCAGGGAAGAGTTTGCGTCAGAACAAAACTATACAAACAAAACTCCCCCTATCTTTAGGGATGACGGTTTTTAGCCAGCGGTAGATAGAATTCTCCCACCAGTTCCACATTTAATACCCCAACCAGCAAGATGCTTATGCTTGGCACGTCTTTGAGTCTTGTGTTGTAGTTGGCCACCTTCCAACCTGTAAAAGTTCGCTCCGAGCTGTCAGCGTGCCACCCCTTACCTCGCAGACACAGTCGGCGGGACACTGGACCTTGTAGCGGGGCTCGGGTGTGGTGAAGAGGGCGGTCCTGCTCATCTCCTCCAACTCCGCTTTCAGCATGGCCTCCTGGCTCTGGCATCGTAGGTCGGGAGGGTGTATGGCTGCCAGATTCTCTCCAGAGAGGTAAGGGGGCATGGCGCAAGCCCCCAGCAGCCGGACGCGGCCCCGAATGCTCCACTCCATCAGCGGCCGCAGGTAGCAGCTGCAGTAGACCGGGTTGCCGGTTAGGTTGAGTCGCAACAAGGACTCTGGCCCGATGAGTGGATGCAAGATGCGCAGCTGGTTGTGGCTGAGGTCCAGATGGGCCAGCCGGGGTGTCGAGGCCAGCGCCATCTGCGAGAAGTCCTGCAGGGACATGTGGTCCAGCAGGAGGTGTGCAAGCTTGGGCATGACCACAGTTTCTTCACCCAGGTAGGTCATGGGGTTGTGACTGAGCTCCAGATGGGTCAGCTCAGGTAGTCTGCAAGGAGAAAAGTCTGGTGATGAGGATCAGACACAAGGAGGCTGAAGGGCATTATTAGCATTTTTGTGTGTGCGGCACAGTGTCTCGGGGTTCGAATCCCAAACCTGTTCTGTGGGCTTGCATGTTCTCCCATGTGCCATGTAGGGTTACCCCAGGCACTCTGATTTTCACCTACTGACCAACTAGGAATCCGGCATCCCTACATTGCCCCAGTGAGTGAATGTGTGCCAATGCTCTGATATCACATCTAGGGAGTTCTGCAGTCCCAGCCTCCCCGTGACCTTGTACTGGATAAGTGGTTGCAGGATGGACAGATGTGTCCATTCTGAACACCAGAATACATTTCAGATACCTCTTAGCAAGGCCTTCAGATTTCACAGGAACACAGTGTACTGCAGCACAACATTCACAATAACCGCATACCCAAGCAGGCAGAGGGCAGCCCCCAGAAGGGGGGAGCTGTACCTGGTCATGGTCGACGTCGGGAAGAACTGCAGCTCGTTGTGGTCCAGGCTGAGGCGGAGAAGAGTGAAGAGGCCGGCGAAGGCCTCCACAGCCAGGTTATTCAGCGAGTTGTGGCTGAGATGTAGCCACTTGATGGACTGCAGGCCCTGGAAGGCCATGTTGGGCAGGTAGACCAGCCGGTTGTGGGTGAGGGACAGCAGGCTGACGGAGCTCAACTGGGAAAAAGCCCCTGGCTGGATCTCCTCCACCAGGTTATGGCCGAGGAGGAGCTGCTTCAGCGACGAGAGCCCATCAAATGACTCCTGTCCGCCAGAACAATGAAACGTTCGTGTCAGTCTCAGTGTTGGGTGCAGATGTAATCTAGTTATTCACAGTGCAATTCAATATATCGTAACCTACAAACATTGCACACAGAAACGGGGGATGGAACTAACCGATAAAAATGTATAAAAATACGAATTCCAGAGTTTTAAAACATATCGTGAAGATACATACCTAATCCTTTTAATGTAATTAAATAAAACGTAAATAAAACTACCCAAAATCCTGACCAAACTGGACGGATGGATAAAACCAAAGTAAATAAAACGGAAAGACAATCCCACTTTAGTCGAAGCTTTTATCATAAGTGGCTTACAGTTTTTGCTCATATCTACAGCTAGAAAATTACTTAAGCAATTCAGCTGAAATGCCTGTCTGCAAGATATGAGTCCATGTCATTAATGTCATTTGATATTCTCATGCATCCATACCTTTCGATAACTATATTATTAATTACAATAATTTTTCCACGTTAAAATGTTTTAGGACCTTGGGGAGAAGCTCTCCTTGAATTCTTGCTTGAATTCCGCATGCTTCTGAATAATAATATATTTTAAGAACATAAGAACATAAGAAATTTACAAACGAGAGGAGGCCATTCGGCCCATCAAGCTCGTTTGGGGAGA
>JAODLD010000101.1:6740471-6762116 GCA_026781065.1 Mormyrops boulengeri
TCCCCAGTCACTTCCGGCTCTAAAGCTGGAAGCACCTGAAAGCGGTTAGACACCGTCACTTCAGGTGATGCCGCCTCAGTGAACTGTGTACGCCCTTTTCTACGTCTACGACCTACGTTCACCCAGCTCTCTCGACCTACCTGTTCTTGATTCTCCCCCCTCCCCGCTTGTGGCGTACACACCGTCTCCCTAACAATCTGTGTTGAACGGGTGTCTCCCCAGAAAAGCAGAGCGCAGCTGCCGTACCTGGTAAAGAATAGCTATTTTGTTATTGGCCAGGTTGAGGTGGACCAGGCGCCCCAGGCCCCGGAAAGCCCCAACTCGCACCCTCTGAATGTCGCACCGCTGCAAGGACAGGTGCGTCAGGTAGGGCGTGTGCTGAAACGCCCCTGTCGGCAGCTCCTGGATGGCGTTTCCCTTCAGGTCCAGCTTCAGAGTAATCTGAGGAGGGGCACACGGAAGTGGGAGAGGGTGACACAGTGACGGAATGTTTTGGAGGGACTAGGATTAAGGGGGAGTTGTGCATTACTTAGAGGCGGACTTGCTGATTGTGGTCCCTAGGTTAGCTCATGTTGCCACCCCTCACCTCGTTGATAGCGGGCGGAACCTGTGTTAGGTTTTTGTTGGCACAGGCCACGGTGAGCTGAATGCTGTCACACACGCACATCCTGGGGCATCTGCTGAGGCGCACAGCGGTAACGCAAAGGAACCGCAGGAGCGCCACTGCAGCGCAAGACAAAACGGTGCGCTCCATGGGACGCGCCTGCGCCGTCGAGGAAGAGATTAACTCATTACGTAAAAAGACATAAAAAGTTTGTAACACCACGGGACATTTATGTATGATAGCTATACTTATCAATGTTTTTCCTTCGGTCAGTATTCTCAGCTGGTTCCCATGCATTCACTCGCTAAATTTCCAGACAAGTAAAATGCTGCGCTTTTGTTTTTCAAACACGCAATGTATAAAAACATACAGGGATAACCATTTCCAATTTTGAAACTATTAATTATTTTGTCGACTTACCTTCATGAGTTTGAAAGGGAAAAAACGTTTTCTTCGTATTATGAGGAAAATATAATTTACATGAACATTCGCCTTTATACCTCTTCAGTACGAGAATTCAAGTTATAAAATAACAAAACTATTCCACAATAGGCTATACGTGTAATCTGCTTCGACCATTTCTTCGTGGATTTACTTAAGAAATAGACAAACGCGAGGAAAGCGGGCACATTCAGATCAATTTAACTGCAGTCCAGTCTTAAGTAACGCCGTCTTTCGGAAAGTAACACGTCTTTGACACATTTCTGAACCTCTCACTTTGTCCAACAGTGTTTCGACGTTGTGGGAACTCAAAAATTGAGTTCCAGTTTAGATTACTCACTTTGCATTTCTGAAACAAATATTAGCAAGAAATAAATTATTGCTGCGATTGTTTGGTGTTGCGGGTGTAACCTAATCTTCCGTGGCCCTTATTCTGCTTGGGGCTGAATTTAACCACCCTCGACCAATATAAACTGTTAGAACATTACTGGATGCAATAAGAGCGGCAAATAATCGTAATTATAATAGAATATGGTCGTCCTGCGGATTACGTGGACTTAGATTGTCTGTCCTTGTGACAGAACCGTGTTTAGTACCCTATCAGATCAGATTCCCATGTTTATAGCCTAATTTTATAAATAATATAGGACCTAGCATTAGCATAGCTCTGGACCCTATAGGTACTACTTCCACCAGCAAGGCACAAAATCGACGTTAAGTGAAACTAAGCAAATATCAGTCGTGACTGCAAAACAGTTTTCTAGTTTATGTTGCTTGTGATACTGGCTGAGCTGAATGTTATCTGATAGGGAGATGTAACGCAGAAGAACGCTACGGCTGTCCAAGGTGAAACGAAATTAATTGATTATACAGTATTACCTCAAGATGGTAAAATCACAAGGTCATATAGATCTGCAGTCAGATACTGAACTTCGTTAAGTTCATAATCACGCCATAATCGTATGGCAAAGGGACGCCCCTTTAAGAGGTGGATTGTCGTGAAACCGGAAAACTCATGTCATCCTCCAAATGATGGCCATACACACATTAGTGTGTGACTGCAAGTCGAAACAGAAAATGTGGAAAGAGGAACTAATTACGAGTGTAATAAGCCATACTAAGTATGATCCTAACAAAAGTTGGTCAATTGGCAACCATATACCAATCTATAATGTGGCTAAACGCCATTTGTAATTTTGGTATTAAAGCAAAATCTATATTTGACAGAACATGCCTCTCCTTCAAACCAGTACAATTTAGCAGGACAAGAGTTAAATGCCTGTTTGTAGAAAAGTATAATAGAACATATATCACTGAAATTATACAGCAGACAGATATGAAAAAACTGAGGTGATTACATTTGCCTTCCTACATGCACCCAGAGCAGTACCATGACTTTATAGAGCAGGGAAACAAATGACCCTTTTCTGTACAAAACGACCAAGATCCTTACTCAAAAGTTCAAAGATATCAGTACTAAAAGACACGCTAACTGTGTCATGTATGCTTTTAAACAGTGCAGTGAAAATTACAGAAACAACATCCATTTGAAAAAGGCACTGATGCGTAGAAGCCTCCCCACTGGACCAGGTCACCTAGACACCCCCATAGATCACGGTCCAGTGCGGGAGAGATGAATCTACCTATATTTTCATACATGGTCCCTTCTCCATACTTGTTACTTTTGACTATATATTTATTAAAAAGGAGAGAGTGTCCCGAAAAATAATCAGCACAGTAATAAAATTCTTCTGATGTTGATATGCAGCCTTCAGTTCTTTTGCTGGAGTTGAACACGGAGCGTTCATGTGTGTCCAGTCATACAGCAGCGCAGCAAGGCAGTGTGTGTCTGTCTGTGGGTGTGATTGAGAGTTTGTGTGTCCTGAGTGGAGGATAGTACAGGCTGCTTAAGAGCCTTGGTCCAGTACTGCCCAGGATGTAGCATTTTGGAGGTCCTGGGTCGTGGGGTCGCTCTCACCACTCCAGTCTGATCCTTCTTTCCAAGGTGGTCTTGAGGTTGTTCCAAGCGCTGGCACAGGATTCAAAGGCTTGGCTTTGCCTAGAGCAAAAGCAGGAACAGAGACAGACACACACACACACACACACACACACACACACACACACACACACACATTACCATACCGCAGCTAACAAGGGACTCTCAGGGTATGCACAAATACAACCTGTTTTAAGCAATATAACAAAAAAGACTTGTTTTCCTTCATTATATTAACATATAAGTAATTTGCAGATGCTTTTATTCAAAACGGGACACAACGTAGTATCTTAGAATTATATTTTATTTGATCAGTGTTATAAAACCTCTCTTTTGTATTTCTTTAGCTAGGGCACAAAGACCAAGGGAAGACTCACACTTACCGGGACACAAGAGCGTCCAGCGTGCTGAGGTGGTCCCTTGGGAAGTAGACCTGCTGCACCACATGCTCCAAGACCATCAGGTGACCTGGCACCACAGGAAGGGTCTTCGCATTGTCCTCGCTCTGGAAAAAGGAGCGTGACAGTGAGAAAAGGGACAAGGAAGCATTAGTAAAGCCTGTATTTGCGTTATATGGGGGGCTGGTATATTACCGAAGAATCACAGCAACAGATGTGGGCTTACTGGTCAGTAAGGCTGACTTGATTCATTTGCGTTTACCTTGAGCAGCCCCAACATCGTCATCAGACTGGAGATGAAGTTGTAGGTTTGGAAGGAAGGACAGGAGAAGGCCTTCTTCAGCAATGCGTCTGTATGGGAGATGGAGGGAGACAGACTGATCAACATGGAGGGAGTCAGCTATTTCAAAATTATACCATCTAGTATTAAAGTAGTAAGACTGACACTACTTGTAATATTAAGACAGACAGGATAAGCCAAAAGCACCCAGGTTATTGCTCTGCAGTCATCTGTATTACCATGTAGAAGAGACACAGTGTACATCAAAAAAGTTCCTCACCAGTGCTCTCCAGCACAGATCTCCTGACCTCGGGATCTTCTCCATACACAGATGAGATCTTCAGGAACATCGCTGCTGTCTCGCCAGCGTCTGATACGTCCACCTGGTCAGGAGGGGAGGGCTGTCAAATCTTCGGTTTGTCTGGCCTGGGAAGGCCCAGACGTCCGGCTGCATCCCTGCTCCACTTAAATGGTGCATGTAGGAGTTCTGCCTCGTCCAGCCGTTTACCTGTTGCTCGATAAGCAGACTCTTGGTTCCGAGGCTGAGTAGCTTGCCGGGGGAGGGGGCGCTGAGGAATGACTCATCAGGTGTGGACACCTAAGAAAATGAAGAAAAGGATGACGGAGGGTACCAGAAAGCTCTACTATGACACAGCAAAGGACACATGCTGCTCATCGAAATGCAATTTACTTTAGAACATTTTCCTCAGAGAACCACATTAGACTGTTTACATTAGTGTGTTTCAGCTGCTGAAATTCAGCCTGATTCTGAATTTGTGATCTGGTTTGAAGCCCCCTTCTCCCTTCTGGTTTGACTCTCCCTCCACATCTCCTTACCCCATTTTCTGTTACTGCATCTGGTTCTTCGACCTCCTCATCCTGAAGCTCAGAATCTTCGTCCTCCTCCTCTTCTTCACTATCAGCATCCTCTTCATCATCCTCCAGCTCTCCCTCATCATCACTGTGGATGGAGGACACATGGAACATATCACAAGAGATACACCCTCTGGGGGTACTGCTATCAGGTTATTTGCTCACGCACACTCAACAGGTCGCACTGAAGGTCAGGACCACCCCCATACCTGAGTGAGCACAAGGTGTTGCCCATGTTCATGGCGTCCATGGCATCCTTCAGAGCTTCACAGCCCTCCTCACCCAGACAATTACCTGAGCAAGAGACAGACATAAGCACACACATATAACTGAGACGACATCACCTCATTAGATGACTTTGGGTGGTCAGTTGGTGCGTGTCTCTGTATGAATACCATTGACATCCAGCTTCTCCAGCTGGCTTTTGTCCTTAACAGCATGAGCCACAAGCAGAGCTGCTTCTTCCGTTATCTCACCATATGAGAGATTGAGCTCCTGCAGTTGGAGACAAAGTCAATGCAGTGATAAAGCAGCAGGCTCTCTCTCACACGGCCTGAGTGCCCAGGAATGGATGAGTCACCCAAACGTATATAGCTGACAGTACCTTAAGGATGGGCAACCCTTCTCTCAGGGCCTCGGCCATGGCCAAGGCACCTTGGGAGCGCACCAAGCAGTCGCCGAAATTGATCACCTGGACATTGCGCAGGTGCTTCAGGGCCTGAGAGAGACAGGATACGGGGCAAATGTAAGTTTGAAAATGTAAGACTGGTAAGTCCCTACCAGTTACATCACCCAGACCTAGAGATGTTCTGTTATGGGAAGAACACTAGTGTATACAGGCTGTACAGCCGCAGGTCCGTTCTGCATTCCGCTGTCTCGCTACCTCTGCCATGGCAATGGCGCCTTTCTTGGTGAACGTGTTGTCGTTGAAGTTTAGCACACGCAGCTGGGGGTTGAGCCGCATGGCGCCAGCCAGAGCCCTCACCCCCTTATGGTTGATGCCGTTCTGGGGCATGTGCACCTCCTCCAGGCTACCCAGCACCTGCCATGCAGAAAAAGGAGCTTCTAATTGATGATAAACAGCTTAGGAAAAGCCAGCTCTCATATCTGTGGACCAGCCTGCCCAATGTCATCATGATACCGCTCCATGCTCCCAGCCTCCCGTTCTGTGTATGACATTTGTAAGCTATATATACCATAACAGATGAACATCTTACACAGAATTTAAGTAACTTCCTCTAGATTATAGTTCTTCTACAAGGAGCTGGACCTTCTCTTCTGATACTCGCAGAACAGTAACCTAGCAGCAAGCACCTGTTGTCATAGCAACGGGAAAATGAGTATGTCCAAGCCGGGGTACCTGGAAAGCTTGTGCGAGCGCTGTGGCCCCTTCATCTTCCAGCCGGTTCCGCCCAGCGACAAACACCTTGAGCCGGAGGGGTGTGCCCAGCATCACAGACTGTGTGTAGCACTCCATCAATGCTGCAGCGAGGATCTGCACACAGATACAGGTTCACTTTTCTACAGCTTGGGATTTCTGTGAATTCCACTAATGAAGACCAGCAACAAATAAATGTCTTTTATAGACGCTGCACCTTGCCGCCCCCTACGCCCATGCCGCAGTTGTTCAACCGCAGTTCCCGGAGGCTGTGGCAGGAGGCGCTCTTGAGCAGTGCCTCGATCCCCCTCACGCCATCGGGCCCGAAGGCGTTGTCACTCAGGTCTAGCTCAGTCAGCCGTGCCCCTGCTCTTATCAGTCCATTGCCCAGGGAGGTCTGGAAAAGAGTGGGGGGAAGACAGGACTCAGTATAGCACAGCTATCGCATGAAACAGGAAGGTTAACAAATTGCAAATTACTCTAACCTTAACAAAGTACTCTAAATGAACAATGTAAAGCCTGATACCCAAGTCAGACATGGAGACAAGCTACATAGTTTAATGGGTTTCAGGCTAATTGTTATTCAAATAGTCCACTTATAATGCCGATAATTAGCAAAATATTGTTAATTCTCACCTTCATCTCCTTTAACCACAGAACTGAGCGATAATAGGCCCAGGAAAAAGCAAAAAAAAAAAAAAAAAACGCAGGAGAAACACAGACAGACCAGTAGGCTGAAGCAGAGGACACTTACCAAAGCTGGAGGGATCTCGGATCGCAGACGGCCGGTGAACATGTCACTCCAGTAGCAGCACTGCGAAGAAGGAAACGACAGCCAGGTGTACAGGGTGTCTAAGCACACTCACTAGCACTGCACGATATCACATTGTGATTATATCGCGCATGTGCGGTAATCACCAGGATTTTAGATGATGCGTGTAGAAATTTGTCCAGACGCCGGCTTTTTGGTACTATACCAACGTTCAGTAACACCCATAATTCCACAGGCGGCTTAGTAGTACTCATAAAATATTAATGAGAAGCATATTGTGACGTCCAAAAATTAGTAATCCGTATAAATTGAGTTAATTTTTTTGTTTAATAAACCTGTCAGACTGTAAAAAGTACCGCCACACCACTCATGTCTTTTTACCTTGTTTTTCCATAACATCTCCTCTTTTAAAAGATGTCGTGGCTGCTGAGCTGTCCCTTTCTTCACTGCCACCTCAGTGCTTATCGCTTCTATGATTTACCAAAACAGTATGTGGTGCGCTCTGCTAACCTAATTTAATAAGCATAAGGATATGCCAAATGTATACAGATTAGTGCTGTCCCAAACAATTATTCTTTAAACAATTAATCTAGCGATTATTTTTTCGATAATTCGACTAATCTAACAACTAATTTTTCAATTGGTCTGATGATGAAAATAACTGCTTATAAATAAATTTAAGTTTGTCATTTAATACAATTCACCCTCTCCCCCACACACACAAATCTGAAATTCTCATTAACATTTCAATTTATTAAAACATTTTTTAAACATTAGAGCATTATTAACAAAAAAGGCAAATCTTAAGAGATTCAATAGGATTTCTATGTTAGACTAAAGTTAATAATTACTGCAATAGTTTTAATTTAATTATTTCAGTACACCAATTTGACTTTAATGTTGAAACAGATGCTAAAACATGGAATAATTTCCTAACTAGAGAAACATGTTTTTAAACAAACACTAGCAAAGGTAGCTTATAATTAAGCTTACTTCAGTGAGCAAGGAACGATTTAGGTGCAAGTGTGTAAGAGTAGTCGTAAACAATAATTTGTCTCACTCGGGCAAGCAGCAAATTTCCTTTTTGCAGGGTCGTAGGAGATGTCTCAATATTTATGAGAGAAGTGCTACATGATTGGCCAGTGCATGCCTTACAAAATAGTGCAGCACTGCTGGCACCGGCGATATTAGACAAAACTATATCGGAATTCTGTCTATAATTGATATAGTTTTAACGGTGCCAGCAGTGAAACAACTAGCCAGCTTATTAGTGGAATAACTTTGTATTGTAAATGAAAACCATGCCGCAGATCCAATAAATAAAATATTGTAGCTCTGGAGTGGCGAAGAGGTCATCAGGTGGACAGTAAAGTTCAGTTATTAGCAGACTGTTTTATTGCGCGATTCTTAAAAAGATAGCTTTAACATGCTCCCGAGGGGATAAAATATTTTCACTCACAATATGTTTAGCTTATCACAGTTTAGCTTGTGTAGTTTTACACAACGCATCAACACTAAAATTCCACGTCGACGCATTTTTATAATCGACATCGTCGATTATGTCGAATAATCGTCCCAGCCCTAATACAGATTACTAGGTTTTGGGCGTCACAATACGCATCTCAAAGATTTTAAATATTTTAAACTGCAACCTGCCCATTTCAGTTAATATTCCAGACAGTCACAGATTTTAAAATAATGAACAGGGTAATATTACAGTAATGGAGAGTATTACATAGCAGAAAACCATAATATAAAAACCAAAAGGAACACCACAAAGATCAGCTTCTCCACTATCATAGAGGCAAAGGAACATGCTGCACCCCTCCGCTCAAACTAAACTAAGCAGGAAGTCACCAAGTGCTACTGGCATTTCCTCCATGAGAAGTGAAGACTGCTCAGCATCGGTCATATTTCTCTCCAAATCTGCTCCCTCAGTCCCTACGCAGTGCAAACATATCTTATGATGCTTTTAAGAATGTGCGATACAAGGAGTCAGTTTCACAGTTTTGACGCCGCCATGTTGCCATGTGCTATTAGCAAGCTCAAGGCTTATTTATTTTTATGCAGGGACAAATGAGAAACAAATGCATTTTTGTCCCTGAAACAAGCTGAATAACAGAGTCCTAAGTCAGAATTTCCACAATGCGTTGGTTCCAGGAAAAGAAAAAAAAAAAAAAAACACACACAAAGCCAGCAGGATTGCCACACAGGACTTCTGGCCTGATGGGTTCTTACCTGCAGCTGGCTCTTGCTCTCCAGTGCCCTGGCGATGGCCTTTGCGGCCTCCACGCCCACTGTGTTCCCCTCCAGCCGCAAGGCCTGTAGCTCCGGGAAAGCCTCGATTTCTCGCACCAGCTCCTCCACTATGCAAGAACCAGAAAATCAGTTCTAACACCTGCCTGTGCACCAGCATGCTACACACCACAGCCAAGGATGAGAGGAGCCGAGCCATTAGTGATCCACACCACAGCTCTGCAGGACATTAAAGATGACGATTCAGGACCAGTAGGCAGCTCTTCTGCTGGTCGTGTTCACACTGAACTCGTTACTACAAACGCCTTATTCTCACCAGACTGGGCGCTGTCCAGCTTCAGTCCTCGGCCCTTAAAACTCAGCTCTCCATCCCCCACCTGGGTCTTGGCCAGAGAGTCGGCCAGCTGAGCGATGTCAATCGAAGCCATCAGATTACCTGTGCAAGACACCACACCACATGGTAAGTGTGATGAGAGACAACATCCGTGCACACATTTTAAATCACAGCACATAATCGAATCTTATAAACTGCATGCAAGTTTAATAACAGCAGACTTAGTAATAGAAATAATTTCACAGCAAGCAACCTCCCTCATATTCAGAACTTTCATGTTCCTTATGCTGTCTAGGATGGATACGTTGGAAGATTTCAGATTATCGATCCTCACATTTCACGTTAAGCGTTGTGAACCCTACTCCCAGTCAAAAAATGTAATTAAAGTAAAAGATGTAAATCACAAAGCCCTATATCTATATGCAACTAAGCTGCCGGTGTACCGGCTACGCGATAGTGAAACCAGGCACCAGATCACTGCGACATCAAATTAGGCAAAAGTTTGCCAACTATCTTCAGATAAAACGACTAGGTTTTATACAAAATAATGACAAATAATGACAAAATAACGACTACTGAACGAACTACTTTGTAGAGATTAAGTAATAGCATCTGATAACTAACTAGGAAGGCGAAGTTCCGGTACACACTGCTAATTCATCCAGCCGCGGGCGCATTTTTACCGCCAGTTGAGTGCCTAAAGAAACGACCGAGTTGAACAACTACAAAATTACATGTCATCAATCAGCGTTTAAACTTCGAAAAGTAATAAACATAAATATCACGACCCGAATAAAGAAAAAAAAAAAAAGTGCCTTTAAAAAAGTTAACGAACATCAGCGACGCGGCCTTCGCGCGCGCTCATCGTCCCACGAGCCGCGCCGTTGGTGCCGGTGCTGTGGACCGGTATCGTAACTCCGACCTACTCATCTACACGATCATCTGGCTGACAGCGGACCAAGATCTGACTAGCATACCGAAAACGGGACAAATAAATGTAAACTACCTTAAGATGCTGTGTAAAGACTCGGCTTTTCCTTGTCCGTCACTCCACCTCCCGCTCTGCTGTCACTATGTGACGTCTGAGCTGTTTGATTCAGTCCGTAGCAACAAAGCAGCAGTGCTCATGGGAAGTGTAGTCACAACCTATTTGATAACGTGTACCCACTGTCTGAGGTGTCACATTTCTTTCCCGTCTCGGTTCACCTGTGAACTTAATGCATATTTAAATTACAAATAAATAATGTATAAATAAATAAATAAATATATAAATATATAAAAATGTATAATATATAATATATATATTTTTATATATATATATGTGTGTGTGTGTGTGTGTGTGTGTGTGTGTGTGTGTGTGTGTATATATATATAATAAACATATACTGTACTTATGTTGAGAACAATTAATGTTGATCTAGTACAGGAAGATGCATCCCTTAGGCTGAAAGGATGCAACGTAGTACCGAGTAAACTAATGGTTCTTCAGGGTAAAATTGGTGTTTATTACGTGGTTGAGTTAAACCATTTTGACTGTCCAGGTATTGATGTTGCTGGAAATTAAAATCTGAAGCTGCAAAGGAAGAATCGTTATTAGGATCTGTAATATATGGAGTATGAATCAAGGAAAGCTAGGAATGGATTGCTTACTTATTGATATCTTAAACTCCACACTACAGAATGTTCTTAGGCAAATGGTTGTGCCAAAGCATCCTCTTGCCCTTTTGAAGAATCTTTACGGCAAAAAGAAGCTACTGTCAGGACAGAATATGGATAAAATATGGGGCTCCAGATCAATACTGGGCACCCTGTGGCACTCTAAGTAAGCATCACTGTTAGCGCCTCCGATTCGAAGCAAAATAAAATTGGCTAGCAAGTCAGCGCCCCCTGGGAAGTTGTCTAAACGAGTTAGACAAGGGTGCGCACTATATAACCATGCCCAAACAGCTCGTATAATGTATAATGAGTGAAACTGGACTGGATGAAGGTGTCTGTGACCTAAATATTGGAAGCAACATCAACAGCTTTGATATTCTAATGACATCACACTTTGTGAAAAATTAAGACCACAAGACACTCATAAGGTAAGTTAACAAGCAGAGTAAACAAGGTTATGACCACGAGAACCGCAGCAAACTTTGGCGCTGATTACTAAGACATGGAGGTTATAGAGCTTTTGCTTCCATGGCATCAGCAGCAACAAAGCATTAGGAAATGCATCCCATACTGGTACTGGCAGAGCTACAGTGAAGGGCCTACAAAAAAATCTTCAAAAGTAATGTTATATGAATAGGTACAAAGATCAGAATTGGTTAGAATACATTATTTTCCTTTGCCATTTGTGGACGTGAAAACTGGACTATGAATAAACAGGCCTGGAAAAATATTGATGCTGTCCAACTTTGTCGCTGGCAAAGCCTTGTATTCTTGATCAAATCAAGCCTGTACCAAGATGTACCAAGATGGATGGATTCAAGGCATTCTGAAGAAATTCCATCTATACAGTCACCACGACCCGGACTATGATTACTTGTCGCTTTAACAACAACAACAATAATAATAATAATAATAATAATAATAAAATAATAATAATAATAATAATAATAATAATAACAATATCTGTACCCTATCGTCTCCGGATTTCTTATTATACAACTTTTATCTTAAAGTTCCTCGCGTGAGTCATTATTTTATTTTATTCTGATGCAAGACTCCCTTGATTACTGTATCCGTGCTTTACGTTACATGTTAAATTCTACCAAATACGGCACTGCAACTGTTGCAGCGCTCTATCTGCAACATCCTCAACACGTCCGGCTTTTGGACCCGGGTGCTGGAGGGAGTCGGAATAAACTTGAGCGCAACTGAGCTGAAAGGAATGGAAAGTAAAAACTCTCACATGTTCCGTGTGGAGAGTGGCCCCGGGGGTCTTGTGGGATGACTGTGCCGTGGCTCAGGCTTCAAAGCGAGCCGCTGAACCGATAAACTGCGCTGTGATGTCTCATCACTAGGAACTCCGAAAGCCGAGAGATCGCTATCGTATGCGCCGACTGGAGGTGAGCACGCAGGTACCTGGTTAGCTAACCCTTCGCACAGCGCTAAGGGCGGAAAGCCAGCAGCGGCCAGTCGCCCTTTAAGTCACCGGTTTGGGGACCGACGAGGTGCAAGACGGAGGTGTCACCGGAGGCTGCGACTGGATGGTGCATGCATCGGGCTGTGTCCGTGTCACTAGTCTGCAGTTATATCCGCTTGATTTCGATGTAAAATGCTAACTGGCTAAGTAACGGAGAGTTAGGGAAAAAATGCCCCACAGATCTCGGGGAATGCGGCCGGTGGGGTATTTATCGCGCCGGCATCAGTCCAAAGATCGCCCGATTCACTCCTTTGAGTGGTTTAATAATCGCCCTGGATGTCTGTCAGGCACTGGCGTGTTTGCACTCACAAAGTTGGCATTTTGCATGGCAGCTAGGTAGCTAACTGCGGCTAGCTATGCGATGAAGTCTCACCCCGGCGCTTGTTAGGATTCTGCGTGTACATGCCGATCAGGTGTCAAGTGTGAGCCGCCGCCGCCTGGCCGTTTCCTGCGGTGTCCGTCTGAGGACGAGACCCGCACGGCGGGCGAATCGCCGGCTTCGCGCCTGTTACCGGAGCCGCCCTCGCCGGTGTGCTTTTCATGCGACCTCGGGGATGGGCGGAGTGCTCATGGTTCTAGGCCCCCTCAGGACCGTTTCTAAGTTTTTCACTTTGAAATGTTTAATGTAGCAGTTAAGGTGCATATTTTTCAATTTTAAAATGAATTGCATAGACACTATGACGACTAAAATCAGAATTTGAATCCTGATAAGGCTTGTTCGCCGGCTATCAGAAACCAATATAAAAACTAGGAAACCGTGTACGTTTCCATATTAGTAGGTATGCCGTGTTTGTTTTAGTTTTACTCCTTATAACTAAATTTAATGCAGATATTCGTATTTAAGAAATGCACTGCACCATGTAATCTGACCGTTCAGTCCCGGTCCTGTGGTTATGATACACACGTAGGGTCTGGAGTATGCAGAATAAGAACATTAGCTATGACATAATAACCGTCATGTGCTTTCTTACCTACCCGTTTTAGCAATTGATAGTTTTTTACCCATGTAAAACGCGGTATATTTAGAGAAACTATTTTCAAAGATCTAAAACACGACAACGTTCGCCTTTTAACTTGACGCGGACATAGACCACACTTATATTGCGACTGACACTGCTGTTATTGATTTTGGTAAAATATTTTTAGAGATGAAAGCTAAAATATTTACTAAAATGTTCTACTGCGAATGGATTCGTGACGTTGGGCATCTTAAGTGGCCCGTATTGATCACTGGCACCTGCTGATACGTTTGAAGTGGCATCACACCTATGCCATTGACTGTAATATTAGTTTTATGTGAAATTTTCTTAAACGCATTAACATGTCGTGTACGTTGTTGTTCAGCGCATCTGTTGTGCAATTATATTTTAAGAAAAGTACAGGGTAGTTTGCATCCAGATGCAAATGTTGATCCTAACTTCACTACCCTCTTGAAGTTCTTCAGCTGAGTGTTGTTCATAAGATGAGCAGGAGGCGAGGACTTAGACTTGGAAGTTCGATTTTACAGGTTCTTAGCATGGAGGGGACTTGCTCTTGTACCTAAAGAATGGGGGTTTTAGCCTAAAATGCTCCTGCGGAAATCTAAGTGGGTAGAGACTAAAACTGTAATCTGTGGAAGCTGCTCTTGATGCATAAGCATTTGTCTCTCTTTAGTCTTGGTGCCTAGCAGTTGAGGTTGTTCTGCTGCCATACTGTGGTACAGCTGCCTTTACCCAACAGCATTTCTCTCACTCTTCTTTCAGCCATGGATTTGGAGCGACAGAAGCGAAGGGAGGAAATCCAGAAAGCACTGGGATTCATTCAGTGAGCCAACGCTTGCAGTCTTGCTCAGCTTTGAGATTCCGTTGTGATATTATGCTTTTGCTGAAAAACGTTTCTGTGCACTTTTTGTACCTTTAGCCAAACACCGTTAGTGATTTTTATAACGGGAAATCACACTCTGTGCCCTTTTGGAGTCTGTTTATTGCTAGATGCAGATTCAAGGTTTAATCAAATGGTTTTACCTTCTCTTACCCTAAGTGACATAGTGCCACTTCCACAGTAGCCTTTGATGTCCGACTGCTCTTCTCACCATGAATTCTCCTTCTTGTTACCTTTCCTGTGTCTGTATTTCCCCAGGTCATCCTTGCCATACCCCGAACCTGAAGGTTATGAGGTATGTTTCCTAAGTGCTGTTTTTGCCTGCGTCTCTCTGTATCTCCTGTGATATATTGCCCTTGGTTTTCAGTGCTTTAGTACTCATTGTTAAATAATTCAGGTATTTAAGCAAGATAAAGTATAATGATTTTACACCACGTGCAGTTCAAGGAAGTTGTAAAAACTTAGTATTGCCAGTCATACTGATGTTTTTTTTTTTTTGTCGCCACTTTGCCTTCCACCTTTTAATGTTTTTTTTCATCTTTATCTCTTTCTACTCCCTTTCCTCCCCCCTCTACTTGCTTATCTCTCTCTTCTCTCTCCTTCATTTTTTTTCTCCCATGTCTCACTCCCATCTCTCTCTCTCTTTCCCCTTCTCACTCTCCCTCTCCCCCTACAGGCGTTTTTGACCCAGCTGGTGTGTAACCTCCTGGATGAGGGCAACACGGTCTTCCGTGAGGGGGACTGGAGGCAGGCGACGGTGCAGTACAGCGAAGGAGTGAACGTGGCACGCTATGCTCAGGCGGAGGCACTGCTGATCCCCGCGGCATTGCTGGAGAGCCTCTACGTCAACAGGGCCGCCGCATATTACAGTCTGGTCAGTTCCCAGTTTGATGATCAGTCACTGAAACACAGCATGTGTTTCTGCTATACCAAGCATCTTAGCTGACACACAGTGCTACTTAGCATTCGGTGTAAGATGATTTGTTTTTGTAGCCGTGAATGTAATTGTGATTTAGTTACTGCAAAACTAAAGTGCTTCTTCATGTGCTGTTTGTTCTGGTCATTTCTTATGTTATTTATTGATCTTCTATGTACTAAATCAATGTTTCACAGTCCTTGGGGACCAGCAGACGGTCCTTCTCAACTTCCAGTAGTGGACTGTTTGGCAGGGAGCTGGGGGGGAGCAAAAACGTGTACTGTCTGCGGGTCCCCAAGACCCGGGTTGGGAAACACTGTAGGTGCAGATATCTGTTCTATAATCCCTGATGCTTTCAGCTTCAGCACAGTTCTGTTGTAACTTCTGAAGCTCATTATAATCACTGTATTTTTTATTTTTTTGTCAACTCTCTGCTGCTTCCACGGTCCCCTCTGGCACCTGCTCACCGGTGGCCTCTAGGGAGAATATGAGCATGCCATGCAGGACTGCAACAGTGCACTGGCCGTGTCGGAGGGGAGCCGCAAGGCACTCTACCGGAAGGCTCTGTGTCTGCGGGAGCTGGGCCGCCTACGGGAAGCCTATGAATCCAGCATGGGGTGCCTGCTGACCGCCCCTCATGTAAGTGGAAGCCAGGGGCATGATGGGATTTTGGGAGGAGGAGGTGTGGAAGACAGGTGCATGATGGGATTTTTGACGGGGGAAAACCTGGAACGGCGCACTAGGTTGTGTATTCATGTCCATACATTATTTAGTGCAATGGTCTGTCCTGGAGAGAAAGGTGGAACATGTGAAAGCTGCCACCTTTCCTCACAGGGATAAAGTAGTGCGATTCTGTTCGGTTCTAGATGTCTAATTCTGGTCCTTCGATAGAAATGGTTCCAAGCCAAATGGCAGTTGGTGGTCCCTCGATGTCTCTAGAACAAGGGCAATGAAGTAACAGCTGTCACTGGTAAAAATCAGACTGTTCATTTTATCATGAAATGGCGCCGGGAGCCCAAAGAGTTTCCAGGGTGTAGAATTTGTAGTAGCTGTCCAGTTAGGGAGGCTTCCTCCCAGTGGAACCAATGAGGCGCAGTGCTACGCAAGGCTGAGACCCCGGGACCTGAGACCTGCAGCTTATCACGCGGGAGTGTCGTTGCAGTGAGGCAGTGCTGTAACACGAGCAGCCGGGGGTCCTGGTGCTTACATCACAGGAATACCAAGCTGTCAGTGGTACCTCAGGGGATGGAGCGTGACCGTTTATCTGACTGGCAGAGGACGGCGTTGGACACGCCGGCCGGCCAGGCGCCCTGTCGGATGAAGGCAGGGCGGTGTGGATGACAGGAATAGGGTTAAGCACTTGTTGATGGGCTCACCAGGTCTGCCATTGCCCTGCCTTTTCCCAGGACCGGCAGGTCAACGAGTTGGCCCAGGATTTGGCCAGCAAGTTGGGTCTGAAGGTGCGGAAGGCCTACATCAGCCCACAGGTGGGGCCCTCATTACCTGCTAGTGTGTTTGGTTTTAAAAATTTGTGTAGCACAGTGAGTAGAAGATGGACGATAGACACTGAGCCTGTGAGGATGCTGTGTCATCCTGCACCTTTGGTGGTCCCTGCTCTTCTCCACAGGCAGAATCTTCTGTAGCGGGATTGGACACCAACGGGAACTTGGAGGCTACAGCAGGGGAGGCGAGTGCTCAAACCATGTTCTGGCTCAACAGCATATCTTATGCATTTGGGTGTATGTTTCCACCTATGTATGTGTGTATATACCAAGGAAAACCATTTTAATGACGGGAGCTTAGTTTTATATTGAAGAAATTCCTTGTATCTTGGCGGAGTTCTGACTGAGGAATGACTCATTCTCTCCCTATTTATTGTAGATTTCAGCCAATGGTCTGGAGTCTTTAAATGGGATAGCATCAGGTACGAACTCTGTCTGAAACTGAACCGATTTGTGTACAATCTGATGAGAGGAAAAAAAGACTACTTTGTTAATCTCCCTCCCCCCGCCTCTTTAGAGGACAGTGCCCAGTGCATCCCCGCCCCCCTGGCCACTCCCATCCCAGTGAGCGATGAGCCCTCGTCACTTCTGGTAGCACCCGTGCCCCCCGAGGACCCGCCCGAGAGCCCGGGGCAGGTGTCCTTCTCAGTGCCTGTCTCGGAGCACCTGGGCGAATGCGAGGTGATTGGTGACGAGCTGGATGGCCTGCTGGACTGCATCCCTAAGGGGGCGGAGGTCAGTGCAAGGTCACTGTAAGTGTCCTTACAGGCTAAGGAGGACGCAGGACTTCAAATCTCATGGGGCACAGTCTGCATTTATTCCCATGTTAGATCAGTCATTGTGGTAAATATCAGGCCAGCTTGCACAGCTAAATAGCATCAGATTAAAGCATCTTTTGAAGTTGAGACCTTTACAGATGGATTTAGCGGGAGCTGGTGCTATGAGTGCGAATGTTTTCCCCTGTTAACAGAGATGACTTTACCAAGCTGTGTGCAATATGTTATAGGAAGTCGTGTGTTTTTAATCGTATTTTTATCAATATGTTGTTGCACCTCTTATACATGTCCTGTACCTTGCATTTCTCCCTCACACATGCTCACTCTTCTCTACACTTTGTCACCTTTGACACTGGCTGACTGGTATTTTTCCGTATGGTGGCATCTGGTTTGTTACATCTGGAATCGTGCTGGCTTGCGTCCTTGGCTGTAGCCGCCCTGCAGACCTTATCTTTGCCAAGGGCCCCAGACGGGACTGACACACTGACACAGACTCTTGTAGTTCTCCCAGATCCCAGCATGCACTTCTTCACATTGTCACATGTTTCATTCTTCTGCTGTTTTTATCTATTATGAAGTAAATCGCCTTGGAACTCTGTCATTTCCAGCAAAATCCAGCCTTGTCACACACCCCCTCCCTCTAATAACAGCCCCCCCTCCCTTCCAGAGCTCCGTCCAGGGTGCCATTCCCACCAATCTCCCCAACACGGTGGTGGGTCTCCGCCCCACCTACCCTGCTAGCCTCCCGGCCCCCTCTCTGCAGCTGCCCCCCGCCTTTTTCACCTCAGCCGTGAACACGCTCAACGCGCTGGACTCCTTCTCCAGCCTGGGCTCAGGCGACACCCCCGTCCAGGTGCTCGACACCCTGGACTCGTTCACCCCTGGCCTGAGCACCTCAGGGACGGGGGCCGCAGAGGCGGGGGGGTTGGACTCCCTGTCAGAGTTCACTCTGCCTGGTGGGTGAGGCCACAAGCTCATTTATTTTAGGAGAAAAACACGATTCCATTTTTGTCCTTGTTAAGGGTCATCCTGATGCCTTTTGTGTCTCCAGGAGGTAGAATCTCTCACGGTTTCATCCCAGGACTTGGCAACAGCAGCTCCACTCACTCCGTAAGCATGTGCACACACCCAGCTGCCAGGATGACCCCCAGACATGGAAACTTTCCCGTTTGGACCACACCCTTATGAGACTTTAGTTTTTCGGTCAGGGAGAATGAGCTTCTTGGCTGGGGTGTGTCCTGACATTCCCACTCCTGGTTGTTTTTCTGCAGTCGGCTGCCTTCGCATGTAATTTGGCAATAAGACAGCGTCTTAAATACCAAAGGTCGTTGTCGTACAAAACTTCCTGCACTTGAAATTTCCTTGATTGGTGTTTGGGGCTCTGCTATCTTCAGATCAATGTGTCAGATGACAGGTCCTTTATCCTCCTCACCTCTCTCTCCCCCCCCCCACTCCTAGAATGGCCCAGTAACCACAAACCTCTCTCTGCTGTCCCGTAACCCCTTGGCTGCCACCCATGAATTCAGGCAGGCCTGTCACGCCTGCTACAGCCGCGTAGGTACGTTACAGAGCTCCACAGCGCCCTCTAACCTGTTAGCGTGAAACTGTTCTAGCGAACTGCAGGAAGCTACCATATCTTAGCGGTGAATGCTAACAATGATGACCCCGCCTCCCCAACAGAAACCATGCAGTGTAAAGTGTATCAATGTCACTGTTAATCTGAGAATCTTTTTCTGTTTTTTATCCCTAACCCTCTTGCACTTCAGCTGCTTACCTCTTTTCGTTCTGCGTGTTGCGCTCCTCATACACGTCATTCAGTATTTCCCTCCAACTTCACACCTGTTTTAAGGTGAAGCAGATGGGTGCTTTGTGATAGTTTCAGTACGAATGCCAGGCTGAGAGATTTAGCTTTATTATATTGAGGTAAGGATTTGCCTGTTCATTCATTTTTCTTCTCGTTGATTCGATTACTGACTCCTGTGCTGGTCCCACTGCAGGTCCGCGGGTCATGGACTATCAGTACCAGCCAGAAGTGGCTCACCGCTGCAAGCGGGACATTCTGTTATGCCGCATTAAGGGGCCGGATGACCCCACGTGGAAGAGGATCAGGCCACGTCCCACCAGAAACAACTTCCTGGGAGCTTTCGTGCTCTGCAAAGGTACCGCCCTCCTTCATGGTAAATGCCGGATCACCGGCCACATGCCCTATAGAGCCCCAGCTCATCAGCTGCATCAGAGACACGCCTTTTACGTTTCATCACCTTAGCTGTTGCTTTTATCCAAAGCAGCCATCTTCACCAGTCTATATTGGGCATTTTTACTGGGATAGTTGATGTTAAGACCTAAGTTCAAGGCCACTACTGGGAATTCTCTAGGACTGAGTCCACAAATTTTCAGGTTAAGTTAATATTGCCTCTGAATTGCCCCCTATTGTTTTAAAGGTTAACATTTCCATAAGTGACACTGCTCTTTGATGACTTTAATCCCTCTGGAACCAGTTATTTCGGGTAAAACACAAGGCATCGAGGTACCAGCTGGCCCATCTCACTCTCATTTACAGATCCTGTTTAGCTAATACTTTGTGAATATAGTTGATAGTTATTTTATGCGAGTAGTTTGCTGAACGGCGGGATAGCAAAGGCCTTTACTATGCTTCTCTGCTGCCATTTTACCCTGTCTGTGCTCCCTGTGTGACTCCTCTCCGTTCATCAGAGGTGCAGGAGCACCAGGAGTGCAAGTATGGGGAGAACTGCACCTTCGCCTACTGCCAGGAGGAGATCGACGTGTGGACGCAGGAGCGGAAGGGCGCTCTGAGCCGGGAGCTACTGTTCGACCCGCTGGGCAGCACCGAGAGGCGGGCGCTGAGCGTCACGCGGCTGCTACAGCTTCACATGGGCATGTTCATGTTCCTCTGTGAGGTACAGACTCGCAAAAGTTATTGTCTGAGTTTTGCAGTGTGCATGTGGAGAATGTTCTAGAGACTCAAGATATATCTGTATTGAACAAACAGGCATTTTCCCTAATGTAGGACAAAGGATTTTGCCTGTTCATTCACCATGTATTTACCAGCCCATGGGCGAGATTCAGCCTGCGAAATGGTTTTATACTGCATTTTTTTTAATTCGGCCCACGGATCAATCTTTTGTTTTCCACAGAGAATATAAAAAAATGTAAATGTTATTCCGCTTATCAGTGCTGCCAAGCTCGATGAGTTTCACAGCCAGCGCAGCACTAGAATCAGAATCTTTGTTGCCATATGACCAAGGCCAGTGAAAACTTATGTAGACACAGCCTGCTACAGTTGGAGACAACATGACACTAGACAGTTAGCAATTAGCACAGGCAGAGAATAAATGCAAGACACAAGATGCACTCGGGTCAACGGGTGCCTGAAAACATTGCACTCCTGTCTTGTCAACACATGCAGTGAAAGGTTTAAAGGTGGATTAAATGTACTTTTTTTCCCCAAAGTGTCGTGATCTGATAATTGTTAAAATCATTTAATGATCCGTCTCGACAAAAAGCTCCCACATCTGTAAGTGCCGTTTAAGCTGACTGTTTCCCCTGATGTCTGTTCGCTGTCCCTGCAGGAGTGTTTTGACAGTAAGCCCCGAATCATTAGCAAGCGCAGCAAGGAGAACCTGGCTGTCTGCTCCAACCTCACCGCTCGGCATCCCTTTGATGACAACAAGTGAGGCTCCTCCCCTTCAGCCGGCCACACCCCTCAACAGGCATCAGTCAGCAAACTCTATGGAAGTAACCCTGTTATTGCAAATAGAGCCATAGTCTTTTTTTTTTTTTTTTTTAACTCTTGGGAGCAGATCATTTACACCAGGTGTCACATAAGAGATGGCAGCGTCACACACATGGTTTTAATTACGGGTCAGGAATCCCCCGGGTGCCCCATTTGTCAAAGCTCTTTGTCACTTAAGCTCATTTTTAAACATTGTTGCTCTTTCAATTCCATTAGACATATGAATCTTCCTGTCAGTATTTTGGTTTTACTAAGGTTAAACCAAAGTTCTAGATTTTATAGCTTGTAGGTCTACGTTTTGCTGTCTTTTGCTGTGTTTTTACGTTCTCGGATAATTTGTTTTTAAATAATTATACACTAGCTTTTGCCTTG
>JAODLD010000101.1:6773920-6788790 GCA_026781065.1 Mormyrops boulengeri
GGGGTACGGCTGTAGGAGAAACTTCGGGTGGGGACTGCTGTCAGCATTTTGGGGGGAAACGCGATATGTCCGTCGTTGGTGTCAGACCGGCTCCGGACGAAGATAGTTAGTTATGGGGGGGGGGACTATGGTTGTTTTAAGGCTGGCAGCGAGGACCAGAGGACTGATGCAAGCCTTGTCGGCTGAGGAACTTTAATCCCCCCTCCCTAGAGAATGCGGGGAGCCGGGTGTGATTTTTATTTGTTTTTATTTATTTATCCTTTATTTTACAAGGAAGGTTCCACTGAGATACAACATCTCTTCTTCCGGGAAGTCCTGGCCAAGATGGCAGCAAATAAGAAAAAAGACAAACGTTTCATATACATACATATACAGAGATGATTTCTGAATATGAACACTGACTAAAACACATTCAAAAACTCAAACTATACATATATATAGAATAAAATTAAAACAATGACACTGTTCTTTAAGCTCAGAGTTTAAGAGATTTTTAAACACATTCAGAGAAGGCAAGGAGTCTAAATTCAATATATTTTGTAATATATTTTACTCGTGGTGCATAACAACAAAAGGCGGATTTCCTCAGTTCTGTGCGTGTGGTGGGAGGCTGAAGGAGAAGTTCAACTGATGAACGGGTCCTGTATGTATTAGTGCGGAATGTCAGCAAACTACATATGTACTGAGGTCATTTGCCCATTAATGCCTTTACAGTAAATCCAGGCAGTGCATTTTCCTTCTAAGATGTAATGACGTCCACTCCACCATCTCATATAGCTTACAGTGATGTGTTCTTGCTGTTGCACCAGTTATAAACCTCAGTGCTGCATGATATATAACATCTAGTTTCTTCAAATAAGATGAAGGCGCATGCATGTATATTACATCACTATAATCTAATACTGATTGGAAGGTGCTCTGTACTAGTCTTTTTCTAGCAATGAGGGGAAAACATTTCTTTAAACGGAAATAGAAGCCTAGTTTTGGGCAAAGTGTTTTTTTTAACAAACTTTATATGGACTCCAAAAGGTAACTTGTTGTCAAGCCAGATGCCGAGATGTTTGTAAGAAGATACCCTCTCTAGATGAGCGCCATCTAGTGTTCAAACAGAATAATCAAAGGGAGAACATGAATGTGTAATTACCATAAATTTCGTTTTCTTGATATAACACCAGTTTTAACTTGATAAGAGACATCTGTAATAAATTAAAAGCAGACTGTAATGAATCTATTGTTTCTCGCAGTGACAAAGCAGTGGTGTAAAGAATTGTATCATCAGCATGTAAGAGTATTTTTGCTCGTTCTAACCCTAAACTATTATTGTTTATATAAATAGAGAATAAAACAGGTCCTAAAATAGAACCTTCAGGCACACCAGTTTTTACTATTTGTGAGGTAGTTATAGTTACCTATAGTTACACACTGTATTCTCCCAGTCAAGTAATTGGAGAACCAATTCAATACAGTGTCACTAAATCCAATACTCTGTAATCTTTGCAGATGACGAGCATGATCAACAGTGTCAAATGCTTTTGTTAGATTTATAAGCGCATGATTTTTTGTTATCCAAAGCAGTAATTATATCATTTGTAACAGTAGTTATTGCAGTTATGGTACCGTGGCCCTGTCTAAAACCAGACTGAGAATGACATAAAATATTATTATCAGATAAAAATGCTTTAAGTTGGTCAATAACAAAAGATTGAAATAATTTGGCTGTGACTGACAATCTGGAAATGGGCCGGTAATTATCCAAAGAGGAGGGATCACCTCCTTTTAATAGTGGAAGGACAGAGGCTGACTTCCAGGAGCTAAGTATTAACCCTCTACAGAGACTACGATTAAAACAGAGGCAATCGGACCAGCAATCAGATCTGCCGCTATCTTTAAAAAATAAGGTTCAATCTCATGTGGACCAGCAGCCTTTTTGCAATCCAGGTTTAATAAGGCATTGCGAACCGTAGAAATCGTAGAATCGTAGAAAAGTTAAAGTTCACAGAACAATTGGGATTGATAACTGCACTATACCCAGAATGTACCGGAAGACTGGACTGGGTAATAATTCCTGCATTAATGAAATGTGTATTAAATGCATCTGCTATGTTTTGTTTACCCTTAATTTATTATTAGGGATTCAGGAAGAGTGTGAGGTGCTATATCTCCAGCAGATGATTTAGTCAACTTCCAGAATTTTGGGGTCTTTTAAATGTTGGTATATTAGAGCAAGGTAGCGCTCTCTTTTTGTATTTTTTTTTATCAGCCTAGTGCACTTGTTTCTCATTTCCTAGTGCACTTGTTTGATTCCCTTTAGGAAAGTAACCGCTTTTTTTAACGCTGCATTTTTTGGATGAATGTGTGCGTGGATGGGTGAAAGAGAACTATGAATTTTTATCTATGGATTATGGTTATGGGCATGAGGGCGGGGTTAGACGGAAAGCTGGGAATGTTTCCGTTTGGTGCATGTAGGGTGAATCCACTTCGCGTCGTGATTATACGCTTGCTGTGTTTTATATTATCTGGACCTAAAAACACAAAGGTATGGTGACTTTAAGCTTGCAGTGCTCTGCACTTTGATTTTCAGTGGAGTGGAATTGAATTTATAACTTTCCCGGCGAGGTGTGCGTTCCCCCTCGGGAAGGCACGGTAATCCGTGGAGTCTTTAATAAAAGATTTTTCCTCTACCTTGGCGTCCTTATTTGGCTGGACTCTCTCAGGGTTATTTAAATAATAATAATAATAATAATAATAAAAAGGTGGTGGCAGTCAATATCGACGAGGTTTTCTTATTGAGCGGACTCGTTACACCACCACACCTCTGGTACCAGCGCCACTGCGCTGTCGCTACACCAATACCAACTTCTCAACTCATTCATACTTCTTAAATCGAATACACCTGTTCTCAAACCCCTATAACCACGATGCCTCCCTTAGTTTACTTGTCATGTGAAAATTGCAAGCTATGTGATCACACTATAATAAAGTGTATCTTAGTGTGAATAAATCCTTCGAGACCTTTATGCAAACAGAATTCACATTAAAGAGATCATGTTCAGCATACTTTTCTTAAAGAGAAAGTGACATACGGTGTACATACATAATAATCAGAACAGCTCGGATTTTTTAGTTTTATTGGACCAGTAGGTGGTTTCATAAGCACACGCGTAGTTTGTTTTTGGAGTTAGGTAACAAAGCACATGTCCCCCTAGTTGCACTTTCAGTAGGTTTGCGTTCGCTAGCTGGACATGGGTCGTTACCAATCGGATATCTCACCTACAGCGATAATGATGATAGGTGACACCGTCATTGGTCAATTCTCTGCAGTTCAGCGTCTCGGAGGCGTGGTTAGATAACTGGGATTCCCGAGAAACCTTGTGATCGTAGTAGATTAAACTCAGATCTGCGTTAAAACTCTCAGAAAGAAGTACATGAGGCTTTTTGATTAACAGAAACCAGCGAAAAATCACCGTATTTTTCACTGTCTGATGCTGAAGTGCCATTTCTTGGTTTCGTTGCTGATATCAAGATAAAATAAGCTGTCCGGGCGTCGTCGGAGATGTGTTCTTCCACCAGAGATGTCATCCACGAAGTCACAAGTGACATCCCAGAACTTTTTAACGCTCTGCTTGATTGCCCCTTCGCTGTACCAAACCTAGGCCCCGACGGTAAGCATGTTACGACACAATTACTGCGTTAATAGTTTTGACTATGAGCAACCGGTCACAGCGACGACGTAGCAGTCAGTTTAATATAGTTTACCTTTGGCTGCAATCGCGACTGTCATCCCGTGGTCTAAATGAAACAGCATGGCTAAACAGAGAAGTTAACAGAATTCAAGTTTACAGCCATCCAAATACATACGATATTGAAATAGAATGTTTTAATTGCCGTTCTCATAGTAATAAAAGAAAATTAATCTTTATTGACGCTCGTTACAGATACAGAGCAAAATTTACTTAGAGGCTACTTTTTTATAACCAAATAGATTAAGAATAGCGTGCTTGTAGTTATCAGTCATAAATATTATAGGTAAGAAACAGAGCGTCATGAACAGCTTTGTAGTTGTGGACATAGAACTGTTCCATAACATTCTGTGCTAAGGCTCTGTTTTTAATTGGGCGACTTTCACGCTGAATCATAGTCAGCTGCGCCAGTCTGATAGTCTCATTTCATCTGTACGAACGCATAAACCTTTGTATGATTTTTGCATTAAGTCAATTAGTTTCTGAACGAATTTCAAGGTGCCCAGCGCATTTGGAGACACTGTCATACCCAAATACCAGTATAACACATGTGTGTAATATAATAATGATGCAATTGCCATTTTGGAATAGCATTGCGTGCTCATAAAGCAGTCTGTTATTATGATCGTTCGGTAGATACCGCTACCAGATAAAAAACTCATCAATATTTTCACTTAAGGAAAAAATAAGTCGGTGCTACCCTTTCGACAGTCAATGTTTGTCTTCCTCCAATCGTTCGTGGCACCTCGTAACTCTGACCAGTAGGTGGTGCTGTTCCATTGCCTGAGGTGGTGCGCTGAAGTTCCCATATGTATCCTAGAAATTCAGAACTTTATACAATCCCACCGTTTAAGTCATGTATATTAAAACAACTGACCATTTACACATTTTAATTGGTGATCTGCATTACAAGTTATGTAAACATGCATATTGAATAACTTTCGCTACTTCATTTTAATTTTATGTGAATTAAGTGGGTAATACACGCAAATATCAACACTTAAACTGCATGTTAATGAACGAAGCTTTGTCGTTAACAAAAGATGACACGTTCATGATGTTAATTTTGGCACTGATCGATTAATTGTTTTATCCTTATTACAGAATGTTGTATATAGTAAATATGCATCCAACAGAACGCTGGTTTGTTTAAATTAAATGCAATAGTAATCTATTGACTCCCATGATCAGTACCCTACATACGGAGTGAAGGACTGACCCATTTTGTTGTGCTTTCTGAAGAACAGTAACTTGACATCGAGGAACCATTTCTATAGATAGCCGAAATTCTCCATTAAAATCGAGGAAGGTTCTCAGTATGACATCTTGCTAATGTATTTTAATGACTTTATTGTTGTGATTTCGTTTTTAAAAATAGGATTTCAAAAAATATATTGGAGGAAAAAAACAGAAGTGGTGGAATGCGGCTGGGTACAGAATGTTCTCTTGCACTTCCTGCTGAAAACCACACTGCAGTACTGTGAATAACACAGGCGCGTGGTGGGTGTGCGCGCTGTTCGAGTCTAACTTATCGTAATTTTGTGAGTGTATAAAGGTGATCGCGCTGTTCTATATTCAGTTTTAATAGTTTTCCTGTGAAATTATCCTAGGACATTAACCTACCTACTGTACGTATGTGTGATGGAGGATACGTGGTTGATTTGACTGCATGCAAACGATTCTCGAGCATTGTGTAGCTATCCTTAATGCATAGCACTGGAATTTTTTAGCGGCTCCATTAATTACGAGGGCATTAACGTAATTAATTGTGTTATTGGGAATCCTTCAGGTTCAGATGTCAGTATTATAAACATGCACGGCCTCACGGGACGCGTGTTTGGACTTGCCGTACACTGCAGCCCCGCCCACACGTGTGACACGTTTAATGTAGCTGCTGCATTGTCGCTGACGTGTTAAGCGGCATGTGCCTGACCACGTGAAAGACTTCGACTACCAACAGATTAAAAACAACGCGGTGTCTGTAAGCACAATTAAATAGTTGTGTTCGTATATACAGCTCTCGAGTAATATTTTTGCTAAAATGCCATGCATCCTTCTTCTAATCACTTAGCCCAATCCTAATAAGGGTAGTGGAGGGGGGGACATACTGTTTACTAAAATACATTACGGATTTCTGCAAGATGTATTATTTACTGGTTGCATTGTTACACTTAACGAAAAACTTAACATGTGCAGGTGCAATGTGCATTTTATGGTGTATTAATATGTGAAGTTTCCAGTATCGCAAGTGAATACCTGAATGAAGTTTTGTTTGTGTTACGCCAAACTAGAAGATCGTCAGCAACACGTCCCTCAGATCGAAACAGGAGACGACACTAGTAAACAAATCATTTCAATGCATGCTAATTATTAATTGCAAGTTTTCCGATACACCAGTTAATGAGTATTGTTTAGATTAAAATCACACACGTGGTAACTGGCTGCAAAATGCCTTCGACTTTGGCAGGTGATGAGCTCTGCAGTGAATTTGAAAGTATGGGAAGTGTATCGATTCGGGCGTAAATGAAAATGAATATTTATGAGGGTGGATGTATAACCTATTGGTGTAAGGAGGCGGTGCATTTTGGAAGGGGCGTAGTTGCCATGAATAACGAAATTACGTCCACAATCCGGGGAATCAGGTCAAGCGCAGGAGTGGTTTGTGGTGTCGGTGTTTTGGTAGTCTAATTCGGGTCTAAGAGCGCACCCAAGGACAAACACGGGTCGGGGCTGAACGGAGGGGTACGTACATTGGGAGGAAATTCGCTACGATCGGGTTGCATGTGATCAAGCAGCAGATTCTTAGTTTGCTGGTGATCGTTAAGTCATCTCCCGAGCTGGTCGACAATGCCCGGGGAGTCGACCGTAACTGTTTCCCTGGAGTCTATCTCCGGTCCCCCGAGTTCGTTTCCCGTTGTTTTGAAGAAGATAATGGAAATTCCCCCACCAAATATACTCGAGGACGGTGACGACGGTAAGGCACGGTTGCTTTTTGGGATTTACTGGGATGGCAGTGCGTGTTTACTTGGGTGTACGGAGAGCCGAACTGAGCCGAGTGTGAACGAGTGTGGTCTTCGGGCAGACATCTTGCAGCCCGTGCGGCGTAGTGTATTATTATAGTACACGATGTACACAAACAGGGGCAGCGGACTAGCATAAGCGCACCAAGGGAGGAGTGCCAGTTTTACGCATCGATTTCATCCCGTCGGACTATGTTAATGAAGATAGTTTTGCCATGTTTTGATGTAGTTCAAAAAAGTTAAATGTCTTGCACATGAAGTGTGTCGGATCTGATAGGTGCTTCAAATTATTTGCGGCTACGCGTTTGTTTACTTGAAACGTATATGGTTTAATTGTCTTGGAATACGGCTGATTTTATTCCCCCCATTCTCTTCTATTGTGCTTCATCACTGCCCGCTGAACCCGACCTCCTGTAGAAAAGGACAAGGATCTGTTATGCACAGCAGGAAATGGAGACTGTGGTGGATTAGGCGGGGGCAGCGGTGGTATGGGCCCCTCCGCCTCCTTAACGCCTGCTATATGGGACAAGACCATCCCTTATGATGGAGAGACCTTCCACCTGGAATACATGGACCTGGATGAGTTTCTGCTGGAGAATGGCATCCCAGCGCCATTGGAGCAAGACCACCAGAAGGACCAAGACAAAGAAGGGTCCCAGGAGCCTTCTGGGGAGACGTCCCCTGCCAGGTCAGGCCCGGACAGCACCGCTGACACCCCCCTGCTACCCGTGGCTGAGCTGGACCGGAGTGAAGAGGAGCCGGTTACAGTCACTGTGTCAGCAACGGAAAACGCCGCCAAGACTGAGGACAATTCAGGTGAGGGTCAGTGACATGGCAACTGTCATGGGGTTCATTAATAAACCATAAAGGTATACCGTATAACAAGCACAAAGAAGTTCACAGATAGGAAATGACTCTGGCTTGATTTCAAAAAAGGCACCGTTAATGTAGTACTTTATACTGAAACCCAGATACCCAGTAATGGCGAAGCCGGTGATCCAAAAGTGACTTGGATTTTTGTTTGTTTATTTTGCAAGAGGTGGACAAAGACCCGGACCGCGTGACGCCCACCTCGATCGACCCGGAAGAAATCGAAGTGGAGGTGAACTTCCAGCCGGATCCCACCGACCTGGTGCTGTCCAGCGTGCCGGGAGGCGAGCTCTTCAACCCGCGCAAGCATCGCTTTTCCGAGGAGGAGCTGAAGCCGCAGCCAATGATCAAGAAGGCGAAGAAGGTGTTTGTGCCCGAAGAACAGAAGGTAACGTGGGAAGGGGTGAGGTTGTTTTTTGCGAGTGGAGAGGCCCGCCCTCCCATCTCTCCCCCTCACACTGATTTCTACGCCAATCCCCACTCGCCGCTGCAGGATGAGAAGTACTGGCAGAGGCGAAAGAAGAACAACATGGCGGCTAAACGCTCACGCGACGCTCGGCGGCTGAAGGAGAACCAGATCACGGTGCGCGCGGCCTTCCTGGAGCAGGAAAACATGGCACTGCGTCAGGAGGTGGCTGAGCTGCGGAAGGACTACGGGCGCTGCAAGAACGTTGTGGCTCGCTACGAGGCCAAATACGGACCGATGTAAGGGCGGATGCGAGCGAGCGAGGGTTGGATGGCTTACACATCCACCACAGGCCACTAGGGCGGTGACACCTGTCGGCCGCTCTCACACGCACAGGGGACGACGACACTGTACAGACACATTAGGGTGGCTAGGTGAGCAGCACATGTATGTACGTGTTCACGCATGATATACAAACATATTCAGTACATATCTGATATATTGCTACAGGCCAGGAGTGTCAGTCTGAGTGCCGCACCCTGGCCAAACGAAATGGATACCAGTTATTAGAAGGTTGCAGACGATTGTGTTACACAGCACAGAACTCTGTGAATTCCAGATAATGCCGTTTAGAATCCACAACTTCCAAAAATAGCTTGTTTAAAAAAAAAAACAAAACTATTTCACTTCTCCACCCCCCACCCCCCCTCGTGTATTTGGTGACTGATATTTGTGTTTTTTTCTCCGTCTCAAGTGCCCCAGTGGAAACAGAGGTGGAAGACCAGTGAGAATTCATTGATTTATTGATTCATTTGTGGTGGCGTGGGAGGGGGAGTGAAATAAATGAATTAATAAATTAAGCAGAGGACTAAAAACACTGAGTGGACGTCGGAAGCAGGCGAAAGAAGAGGAGGATGACAGGAAGTTGGTGTGTGTGTGGCTGACAAATTGTAGACGAAAGCGTGTGGTGTCTATGGGTTAGTGTCTCCTTTTTTATTGATCTCTCTTTTTTGCCTTTGTTGTCAGTTTTTGTCTGTCTATGAAATTGTTCGTTCTGTGTTTATGGATAATTCATTTTAACGGGAGCCTAGGATGGGGCGACACGTTTGCCCATGTAAGCCTGCTCTTTACAGCAAGACGCGTGGGCAAAAAACTAAACACCAAGGCCCACAGAGACAGGTCGAGCCTTGCAATAATTTCCCAAAATGTCAGACTTTTTAAAATGGACATTTTTAATTTTTTGTATGTTTTTTTAAAGGTGGGTGAACATTTCTCTGGATGTACTCTTTTATATTCTAGATAGAAAATGTTAAATTCTAGGCTATTTGTTCCATTGTTGTATCGAAGAAAACTGGTTTCTGTATTTAAGTTATTGGGAAAACCAGATATTGAAATATTCATTTGCTTATACATACTTGCTCTAAAACAATGTACATGTGTATATTTTCCCCCAAATATACGTCAGGGCTGTCCAGTTTCACGCCTAAATGTGATGGATGGATGATGAAGCCCTCTAAGAATTAAAATCTAATTGGGTTTCAGTATTTTTCCAATTATAAAATGACATCCAGAATGCTTTTATCATGTGTACGCATGTATGTATATTTATGTCAATTAAAGAGAAACATTTCTTAGAATCTGCAAAAAAAAACACGGACGCCCAGTGATGAAAGTCTGCTTTGAAGGGGTTGGAGTGCCCCCCCCCCGTCTCATCCTCTGTTTACCTCACTGGACTTGCAGGCAGGTTTACCCTCTTGTTTTCTAGTGATGTGGAACTGGACAGGTGTTTTGAGACGGAGGAAAGGCATCTTTATGGGTGGGATAAATGCCAAAATTCCACTTTGTATTTAAACTTGCAAGACGATGCATTAAAAAGGGTCGGTTCAGCTGGATGGAAAGGCCAGAGGGTGGAGGTTGGTGGTGCTGGACTGGCATGCCACAGTGACCCTGACAACTGGAACTCCTTTCACTGGATGCACTGGATGTGTCGACCTCACAGGGACCTAAATCCTTAAGTGTCTTGAGCCCGTACAGCACAAAGCCTTGTCCACCCGAAAGCAGGGCAGCATTGTTACATATCAGAAACCAAACTCGAATCTATATCAGGGCCATCACTTATCTTTTGTTAATTGATGCATAATTTTGTTTTATACAGTTTCGGGGTTAGTGGTGAAACAATATTGTGTATTTTTTTTTTTTTAATGTGTTAACGTATTGCTTTCTGTTTGGATTACCAAGGCTTGAGGTACATTTGATGTTTATTTTGTAATGTATGAATAGAAAACCTAAATTTTGAGATTGCAGGTTTTTGGTGTAAAATAGGTTCTTGTTTAAATTAAGCTTTATTTTTTGTACAGAATCATAACCTGGACTATTCAGATTGCAAATTCATTTTCACCGTGGAAACTAAAAAGGTAGCATGATGGACATGACTTGTGACCAGCGTGTGGCAGGTTCCAGGCTCAGAAGACCCATTGTGAACTATATTGTAAATTATGTAAGTTACATAAATGTCTGATAAGCAACCTGAAAATAAAACTGATTGTATTTATCTATTAGCAATGGTGGTGAATGTGTCTTGTAATTAACATAAGAGCTTAATATTGCTAACATATCTCTGCCAAATTAAAATAGCAATATCATGGGTATAACCGACCCCCCCCCCGCCAAACACCGAATGCTCCAATCTGATCTGTAAGCAGAAGCTTTCATTCTCCATGGGTATTATTCTGAATCTGTGCCATTTCGTCCATTTGTTGTTGATGCTGCAGATAAAGTGTCCCATTTTTCTATATGACAGATTGCAGCTTTTGCTCCCTGTTCTGCTGGCACACCTGAGCATGGGGGCTCGGTGCGCGCGTGTCAAGGCAGCGGCATTGGAGTCGGCTTGGCGGGCAGCACACGGGGCGGGGGGGGGGCCTTACGTAAACGGCGCCCTGTTAACTCGCAGAAGAGGCCGGCGGGAGCGACGCGCGGCAGCGCTGCCCCCTCCCGAGGCGCGTCGCTTGCTGGATTTTTAGGAAGGATTTGTTTTATAAGCCACTTTTGCGCTCCCTCTTCTCCGCTGCACACATCCTGTCTGGGGAGGGAATGTTCCGTCTCCTACGCAATAATAAAGAGCTCCTGAAACACAGCCGGGTAGTGCGGCGGGTTTCTTCCCCTCCGTTAATCCCACTGTATTCGCATGCAAGAAACGTCAGGAAGCACTGCTGGATACAGGCCTAGAGAGAGCGAGACCCACACAGATAAGTATCCAAAGAGAAGAAAGAGGGCCCTCTTGGTCGCTCGCCGGCACAATGGGCAGCCCGGCAGACCACGATTGCCGGTGTAATTGTTCCTAGGTTGTGCGTGAGGACCATGTATTATGTAATCCACGCACATTGGGCTGGAATTGTGTAATCGGGGGCGGGGGGTGGGGAGAAATGAGGCCAAGGAGTGAAGTAGGGATATGGCAGTAGCTGAGGGGGAGAGAAAAAACTAATGGTAACACTAAAGGCCATGATTTTAGTCATTTATAAACACATTCATAATGCATTAATAAAGCATTACAAGCATGGCTATAAGTATTTATCAAAAGGTATAACACATTATAGCCATTTTTATTATGTGTTATGAATGCTTTATGAAGCTCTAATCTATAATGCACTAGAGATACCTTTATAATGCATTATAATGGTCGGTATAAGCATTAAGGACGCTTCATGCTGAATTGTAAAGGTATCTTTAATGCTTTTTTTTTTAACAAATGCATTACAATGCATTATGGATGTGACCTTAAAACATAAACATATAAAAACATAACTGTTACCAAACAAACTTTCCAAAGGCCAAGATATTTTTTGTAGCCTGATTTGCAGCGGAGGGCACTGCCACGTTTCTCCACACTAATGAAGCTGGGGATAACGGAATTAGCCCGGGCCAATGTTACATTTACAACTGAGCTTAGCAGACAATGGGCTCTAATTTACAGAATCACACACTGCAATTCGGCACCATTCACAGGGACACCCTGGCAGAGTGTGCCCGTTGCTTTTTTTGAATGAATGAATGGGCCGTAAATGCAGCTTTGTACGAAATGGCACATGCTATAAGTTGTTAAGTTTGGAAGGAGTGAGTCACTGCATTACCGCCATTCTGCAGTCCTGAAACGAGACCAAAGGCTGGTGTCAAGGGTAACCGGCTGAAAGGTGGCGGCAGCGGTGACAGGAAGCAGCAGATCAAGTTTTCAGGGAGTTGGTTTTGCGGGTTGATAGATTAGCCTTGTGCTGGTTACAGCTTAGTATCTGAACAGATGAGAACAAGCGAAAAAGACCTTCTGGGTCTAGATACAAATCTCAGCTCTTTTCACCAAAGTGGTCCTAAATTTCCACCAATAGGCTTTGGGTTCCTACACAGGAGGTGGATTGTCACCGCATGAAGGAAAGCATGTATCATAGAAGCTAAGGACATGGATCCATTATCCGTTTAAATCCCAGGAGATCCGCTGTGGAGCACCACATTCAACATGAACTCCAGGAAAATATCCAGTAACACTGAGAAGGGAGTAAAATTGGAAACCATTCATATGAAGGCCTTGGAAAAAGTCAATGTTAAATGCTAGCAATACCTAAAATAATGCAAATCATTGAGACCACACAAGAGGATGACTTTCATGCTTTGGTCTCTTTTATTACAAAACTAAAAAAAAAAAAAAAAAAAAAAGTCAGGTAAAATAAAATGCAGGCATAAGCCTGCTAAGAGGAAAACACAAAACGGGTTTTCCAGAACAGGCAGGTACAGAATCTACAATGCAAAGACCAAGTACCGATCACACCCCCAGACAGTACTGTATTAGTTTACAGACAGAAATAAACGATCGGTACATTTTTTAACTCTGTGCTGCTTTGAATTCTAGAGCAGCCACATTGTCTCACAGATGTTAGTGCCCATCCATCAGGAACAAGTGACACATAATAATCGCAAGGAAAAATATTGCACGTCCAAAAAAAAAAGTGCAAATGCTTCATCTTCACCTGTCTTCCATTAGTCTAGTGTGACATCAGAGCCTAAGGTAGTGTGAGGATTACGACAGCGTCCCAGAATACTACTCAAAAAGACTGAAAAGCGCACTCGAAGAAAAACTATTCAGAGACCACCAGTGATGTTTGAAGCTCATCGCATGAAGCGGTTCGCCAATTCCAAAGCTACATTTTGTTAGCAATTGCTAATCCAGATTCAGACCCAGAAAAAATGGAGACCAGAGAAGCCATTGGACTCTGGTTAACTGAAGGCCCTCCAGAGCATGTTTACTTGCGTTACATGTTAACCAATCTAGGCTGTAGGAACTGGACGTGTCACAACAATGGGTCAAGTTCAAGTCTGAGAGGCTGTGCTGGCTGGCGGGCAATGGAGCCTGGACCTGAATGGCTTTCAGTGAAATATCTGGCTGCATCAACTTCCAATAAAGTAAAACTGCAAACTCTGGGGAAGACTTTACAGTGTCAGTCGAGTAGTTAAAAAGAGTGATGGATGCCTTCTAGAACGATTTGGGAGTGACATCTACCAATCACACCACAATCCAAAGCCTTGTGCCAATCACCTCCTTTGGTATTCTGACAGATACCCCAAAAACAGCAGAACCAAAAGGAAATGTGTTTTGTGAAAAAAATATCTACTTATATGATTGTGTGGTAGCCAAGTCAACAGTCTTGTGAGTGAGAGAGACGCTCTGCTCCCATATTCACACTTAATCCACCTAAACCCGAATCGAATTTCCCTCCATTTTACGCCACCATCAAACCATTCTGCTGGATAACCTACATTCACCACTAAAGACCAGTGTATTGTCATAGTTCATCATGCATATGTATCTCTATAAAGCCTGAAGACTAAAGAATCACAACAATGAAACAGCCAATATAACACATACTTTATATGATTGTAGATCATGTGTGAATTTTTTATGCTGATATCCTGCCACTCCTTATCACACTTAACCTTAAGGTGAACGCTCCCAAATGATTACGCTCAATAATAAACCATGTGAGAATTGGCCATCCAGAAAAATAAATAAATAAATTTACGTTCATCATCAGTCATCTCTTATTCAAAATGTTAAAACCGTGCAATGATAACATCTCGGCCGTGACAGACGTCACAGAGTACTCAACCCCTTCCATCATACTTGTGGTGGTAATCTTCTCTTAATGTGTTCCCTAGAGGCAACATAGAGGAAAAAAAAAAGACAGGGTGCTCCTGTGTTAGATGTCCAGAAGCAGTAGAGGTGAGGAGGCCACTTCCTCTGATCTCCTGACCAAGGTCAACCATCAACCACTACTTCATGACCCGTTACACTCTTGGATGGTTAGACACATTGTCGATGCTTCACTGCTTCCCACTGCATGGATCACACGCCCACATTGTACCCTTCCATCCTTCCAGGCTACTGCCTGGAATGGAGGGTGGGGCAAACAGCCAATGGGAAACATCTGAAGTCCATATTCATATATATGGGCAGATGAAAGCAGCTTTACAGTTTGAGTACACAATCAGAGAAGCATAGATGCCGTGCAACAGGGTCGTGACTATGCCGCTGAGCACAACAGCCAACGCACAGAAGCTAAATTCATTCAGATCAATTAATGATCAATTTTTAAATTGAGCAGCTGGACACCCTGTTCACAAAGACACTCCTAATCCACTATTACCCTCCCATAGCGGTCTCTCTCCTTCACAGTGAAAGTCACACAGGGCCATTTATCACCATCCCCGGTGCTTATCTGTTCTCCTCCCCCTTCCACTCTCACCTTCACACACTGCCGATGGGGACGCAGCTGTGCGTGTGTGTGTGTGTGT
>JAODLD010000101.1:6788890-6805767 GCA_026781065.1 Mormyrops boulengeri
TGTCTGTGGTTTCCCTTCCCAAGACAGCAAAGCCAGACAGCATCCCAGTTTCTCCTTCTCGAACTCTCTTCCCTCATTTGACATCCTCTCCCCAATTTCTCATGTACTATTGCTATTGAGATGCCTGAGGCACAAGTAAGGAAATCTGAAAGAGGAAGACAAATTCTCATATTGCTAGATTCCCAGAAAAGTCGTCTTCCAGCAATGGGACAGGTAATCCTATCTGGGAGTCACATGACACGATGTGTCACCGTGCTCACAGACTGTCCTAGTTAAAGGCAATGCGAAAGTCATGTTACAGCAGCCAAACAGTCAGCAAACACCTCAGTGTAGAGTGACTTTGCATGGAAAAAGTCTGTAACATTATCAATGTATCAAGCCCACCTAGTGCATTTAAAATGTCTAATTGCATTAAAAACTAACCGGGCTTGAAACACGAAAAACTCACAATTAACAGTCAAATGAAGAGCATTTTGATATTGCATTTCCAAACCTATTGTTCAACGTGGCTGGTCTCTTGCATTGCTTGGATTTTTTCCCAAAAAGAGAAAAACCGCACCTAGCAGTAATCAGATTGAATAAGTGTTAAAAAGTCCCATTAGTGCTCATTAGCCCGTTAACATAACTAAAAACAAATTGTTGAATGAACACCACTCTGAAAATAGACATGATTATGAAAAGTTCAGTCCTGGAAGACTGCTGTGTCTCTCAGGCACTAGGGAAACCGCGAACGAGAATAATATACAAGCCAAAAGCACGTCTAGAACATCCCAGAAATGCATCAAAAGCCATTAACTGGCCAGCACTATAGGCTGGGAGCTGTGGTTGGTGTACTGCAGGTTGTACCCTGAAACTCCATCCATGAATGTTTGCTTCTCCAGGTAGGAAATTCCACCTCTACCGCTGACAACTCCCATTGAATGACCTGGCTGGGAGCTCGAAAACAGGCCAAAAGTGGGGTGAACATGAAGAGGGTTAGGATGTGGAACAGTGGTGTGGACAGGCAGAGGTGGGACATCAGAGTCAAAGCTAAATCCCACTGGGGAGCCTGGGTAGGTGAACTCTTTGGCATTAGGAGACAGCTGGCTGGACGTGGGACTCCCAAAAGAGTGTAGAGAGAAGGACCTGTGCTTAATAAGGCCAGTGTGGGGTACAGTAATGGGGGAATGTGAGGGCATGGCTGGCTGAGGTGAGACTCCAGATCCGACTGCTGAGACGGTGCCTCCACATTTCATCTTGGTGGAGCCAAATTTGGTTGCAGCAAAACTGGCGGTCGTAAAAGTGACAGGGTGGAGGGTTGGACGGCCGTCGGAAGCGACTGGAAGCTGCGGCTGAGATTGACCATAATTCAGACGTGAATTTGGAGGAGAGGGAGTTGAGCTGTTCGATGAGTTAATGGCTCTGTTGGCAGCTGGGCTTGAGCCAAAGTATCCAAAAAAGTTATGGTGGGATGAGGAGTGTGTAGGGGAGCTGGGGAGAGACCGTACGCCAACTGGAGACACCTTGCCTACTACTGGTACAAATATCTGTGCTTTAGGATTGAACCCTAATCGCATGTCTTCCAGCAGCATCTTATTATCACCAAATACACACTCATCTTCAACACTCCCAATGTCACAGACTTGGACAGATGGGTCTTTTGAGTACAAGACTTGCACTTCCCCACTTTCCCCAATTTGATAAGATACCTCGTATGGGTCAATCCACACACTCAGCTCAGGGGGGACGTTGGCTCGTACCTCTGCCATGTCAAGACCACTCTGCCTTGCTGCCAGCTCTACCACGGTGTCCCTGGCAACGCCGAGGTGCAGGCAGCGAAAGGCACACCCCCGCAGAGGGGTCTCGGGATACCAGTGGCCTTCAAAACGCGCCATCAGGAGCCGTTCCAGCTCCTCCCCAAACATGTCGGCACGGCGACGTGGCAGTTTGTCATACAGGTACGAAACGATGAAGTTCAAGGCAATCTTCACCTCAAGATGCATGACTTCAGGGGCCACAAAAGGTGGTACAATGGCTGGATTATGATTAGTCAGGCTGTAATGTAATTGTGGATAGTCAAATGGTATGCAGAAGTCCACTGCAGGACGGATCAACCTTGGGTGCTGCTCTTCATAATGTAAGTGCGTCCAGATGCAGATTTAAGACAATTCACTTAGGCCCGGTCTAGGAAACCTGCCAGATGGCTTCAAGCATGCTTCTGGAGCGTTGGCACCCCACGATCCCGAAACTCCCAGTGCTTTTCCTTCAAACAACCTACTACTGGGCTGCTATTCCAGTTCACAACAAAGGAGATGACTTGGTGTTATGGGTGGGGTAGAACTCATTTGTTCAGCTGGGTGGCAGCTACTGTCCCAAGATCAGTAATCAACAGCTTTTCTGCCATCTCAATACACAGTCACCACAATCTGGAGAAGACAGAAATTCAAAGTAAATGACACGACACAAGGTGACCTTGTGGGAGAGCAGAGGACATAAAATGCTCTTACAAAACAGACAGAGCAAAGCAGATACGGTAAATCTGTAAACTAATCCTGCAGTTATACCAGGGCTAAGGTGTTATTATTTACTGTAGTAACAGTAACTATAGTAACACTAAGCATAAAAATACACAACTGCCAAATCTATCTATCTTGCATATTATTTGCAAACAAATTCTGTAAACAAAATTCATTGGCATTTGGGCTTTGACAAACCATTCTCTAGTTAAAATACATGGTTTGCATGTATTTTTATACGTACTGTATACGTGTATTGTACCTCTACAAAAACCACAGTAAAACTAGTTTCCTCTCTTCATCTATTCACTACAACCCAGGTAGCTTCCGCTATATCACCAGCAGTGTAATGTAATACTGAACTGGACAAACTAATTATGGCTATTACAGCAGTACTTAGTTTTCAGATGAGCGGTCGTTAATGGAAAATCCTGGTCCATATGGAAACATACATTCAGGTTTTTGTGTAGTGTACAAGGTCATGAAACGTAGTCCTGACCAACAATATCCCGACCTCTGAAATGGTTCAAATTCAGTGTTTCATGCCACAAAGTAGTCTCCTAATCTCAACAACTACCAAAATTTATAAAATAATGTGCAATAAATAAAGCGTGATAAGAGGATAAGTGAGGGGATAACGGAAGATATGTGTTACAGGAGTTACAATATAGTAGAAACAACGATATTCTTCTCACAGAAAAAGCAAGGTCCATGACAGTACAGGACACCGAGACAAATTCAATAACATTACCGTTGTTACAGCCATTAAAGTTTGAATATCAATCTACTTGAATATCGTGACTTTGGAGTCATCTTTAAAGCTGACCCATTTTGTGATATCCAATCTCACTACAAAAAAAGCACGATGAATAGGAATATCCGTCATTGGATGCCCTATAAAACTATTGTGAAAATATAGACTACAATGAAACACAAACGACAGAAACAATCTTTGTGTGATTTTTCAGATCGCCGACACTTTCCAGCACATTAACTCCAGAAACTGCGGTAGGATTACAGGCTTGTACCCTAATGAATTAATCTTGGGTACAGCCTTTTCCTCTGTGCCCCGCTCGGTACACGCTGTTCCAGCGTTATTATGCAAGACTGTAGGAGCACCCAGTAAGCTACTGCACGCAATGATTTGCGTGATCGGAATGTGATCTATAAAAATAACTGTTATTTCACCAAAGTTACACGCGTAATGTATGATGACAACTCAGAAAACACACCTTACCACAAAATGAGCGAGCACATATGTCCGTGGATGGTTATCTGCACAAGATCAAATCTTGTAGCCGATTTTTCCGCTTTAACATAACGTATTAAAATCACTGACTATAACACTTCTTCAGTGATATATACGTGATCCCTCACCGGCGCTCCGTACTTACTGCATGTCAAGCTTTCTCCCATAGGTGCCGCAAGCTGCCAAAATCTGACATGGGAGTCTAGTGCTATAACCGACTCGACTTACAGCTGCTCAGTCTAACGTTTTAATTTGTCGTTGGATTTTTTTTACACAGTTAAATGCACCTCCGATTATAGCAGCGGTGATCTGGAAACGAAGTAACCAGGCAAAAGTTTACACCGCCGCGGCCGAGCGCATTTATACCCAACTCGGTCGTCTGACTTCTCGGCTTACGTGACGCTGCTGACGTTGGGACTACTTTCCCGTGGCTCCCCAATTTTATTGATTCTTTGAAGTTATCTTTTATTAATGATGTATGTGCTATTTTAATGACTCGTTTGGAACATTTTGTTTGGTGATGCCGCCTAAAGTTATTAAAAAAGACATACATAACTATATAACCTGTGTCGTATGGATTATCTTCTGAAGGTTTTTGAAAAGTGAAGCATTTAATACTATATTACCTAAAATTGGTGGCACAGGAGGTAGCACTCGTGCCTCTAGTGTTAGGGGTTTGAATCCCACTTCCACCCTGTGAGTGGGTTTTGCCTGCAATCCCAGTGTGGAGTGGATTCCTCCTGGGTATTCAGGTACTCCCGCACACCAAGCACATGCAGTTCTGTTAACTGGTGTCTCTAAATTGCCCATAGAGAATGACTGAATTTGTGAGTGTGTACCCTATGCAGCTTGGGATTGGAATCAGATCTCCTTGTGAACCTGACCAGGATAAGCGATCACAAGATGGATGCATAATCTGATATGGATTGGCATTTACTATAGATACATTTTCTTAAAAATCAGAAGTTATGTAAAGATTCCAGGCATTTCCTTAAAAAGAGCCCACCGGTTCATCTAGAGGATCGAAACCTTGGTGTAAAGACAATGCTACTGTGTCATTAACACGGCTGAGGACTGCGGGAGGAAAATATATTTCTCTGTTTCCATTTCAATCAATTTACCTACAGGGGAACACTGTAGGTATAAATCTGTGATATTTATAAGAACATATTGCAATAATGAAACTTAAAAATAGCTGCAGCCTTGAAATGTACATCAAGTCATTGCAATTGTGCATCTGAGAAAACCAAACAAAAAACCTCAGATTATATCAGGGCAGCTGGTCTTTTCATAAGAATGGAAGCGCTTTGTGTTTTGCTAGAAGCACAAGCATTGAGATTGCCAGTTTGGCCACACAGCCTCGTTTGGCTAAAGAACGTGATATTATCTAATCGGGTGTCAACATAGCTTGAAAAGAGAGGCCACTCATCATGAATAATGTAGTTTACATTTTCAGAAATCATTTAAAAAGTAACAAATTGTATTTTGAATCAACCTCAGTATATTTGGATTTATGCCATTTGGTCTATGGTTTTTTTTAATCACCATCACTTTGTCAGAGGAAAACAAAACAGACAATGATACAAAGATAACTGAAGACACTTTATTATGCTCAAAAACTTTTGTGAAAAACAGACCAGAAAAATGGCTTGGAACAGCTCTGCAGAGAACAGCACCACTGACGTCCACACTCCCACCAGGGTTCACAGCTTCACCTCTTCTTGAAGCCGTATTTTTTCCTCTCGTAAAAGAGGTCGGTTTTGGAGCTTCCCAGGTTCACGATCTTGGGGCAGCCATCTCTCTGCACAGCAGGACAGGAAGGGGATCGAACACATCAGAACATTTTTCTTTGAAAGTATAGGCGTAGGTGCCGTCTTCAAATGAGGCAAAAAGCTTTTTCCACATTAGCAACATGAAATATTAAAATGACCAAGGTTAAGAGCATTAAAATATAAATATGCATGACCGTATGAGTGAGCAAGAGCTTTACACATATATACAAAACATAGCCAAGCAAAGAAGATAAAGGCTTCATACCAGTAACAAAACCATAGAAAACCCAAAAACTACATCAGAGTTAGAAAGACTCTTAGGTACATGTTGATTTCATGTCTTTTTAGAAGCAATTACATTTTTCTCAAGGAGTTTCAATCCCTCATAACTCATAGAAAATCCTCTACATAGTTAAAAAACTGTGACACTCACATCTTTTTCCTGGATGGTGCACTCTTTGCAATAATAGGCATCAGACACTCCCGGCCCTCCACAGATGACACAGCGTCCCTGATAGGATCCATAGTTGCATTCATCACAGATACGCACCAGCGTGCAGGGCCTTACGTAGGAATCGCAGATGACACACTTCCCATCACCTGGGGGGTGGGTCAATGATTATTATATATAAATCTAAGGATTTATAGGTCCATAAGCATCAGAGAGTTGTGGCGCAACAGCACTGAGGTAAAGTGTTACACAGATTTAAACTACATGTTCAGAAACAATAAGTTAAATTAAAAATGTCCATAACACGAAGCACTAAAGCCACATGTAGGTTTTAGTGCAGAGAAGTTAAAAAGTACTTACATTTCTCACATAATCTTCCAATAGCTGAACGAAGAACAGAGATAAACATTAACATATTAGAGAAACAGTTTCATATGTCTACATTACTTTTAACCATATTATATTTACCAAACCCGACTCATTTTACCAAATGAGGAGGGACAGTCTTGATCATAGTTTTTACGGTAGCAGATATAAACAGTAGTAGTCTAAAAACTTCAAGTTTCCTCAATCTTTGGTGGTATAAACATATCGGCAAGCTACTGAAGCGGCAGACATTAAGGCACTAAAATACTCAGTTTCTAATTATTTTATAACTATAACATATATTCTTAACAACCCTTAGTTTAACAACGCCTTATGTTAAGGTAATAATAATTCTTATCTCTTAATGATAATGGAAATAACCGATCTACTCCAAACGCCAGCCATGGCGATGGATACATGCCGGCTCGCTGGTAAACAATGCGAAGATTCTTATACGCCCTTAACCTGAACTTTACTTCGATACTACATTTCCTCATTCGTTAAAGAACTAATCGGTGAAAATCAAAAGTGATATCTTACCAACGCCAGCTTGTTTTCTGCAGAAAATCAAATCTGGATGATGCTTGGCCATGTTGAACGGGTCTTAAACGTCCTGGCGCAAATTTACCCTATGAACTCCGACCTGGGTGTCCTTTCAACTTTTTTTTTTTTTTACAAAAAGCAAAATTAATATGCTACACTAAATTATACATAATATAAATGTGAAGACTCTGACTGAAATTATACAACAAATATATTTAACAATAGCTAAGAAATTAAATTGTAAATCTTTTAGTAATTTTGTAATATAACTGCACATGCGTCGAACAAGACGCGTTATATCGGTTATGATAAAAGCGGAAATACATACTGCCATCTATCGGAGTGGAGTACTGAGGAACTAGTAACGCTGTTGCATCTTGTTATCCGTACCTGCGGTACAATGTCTATTTAAATGTTTAACTTAAAAGACACATTAACACCCATACCTGCCGTAATACAGAAACTTCTTTATTTCTGTAGTAAAATTTCCATTTTAGAATATACCACGGACACTACAAGTTCCGTTCAGTTCAAGTGAAGGTTAAGTGAAATGGTACATTTGCTGCTCTTGGACAGTGCTGAATAAGTGAAGTGAATAATTAGACAATTCATTTGCTGTGCATTTAATATTCTGTGATTGTGGCGAAAGTGTTTATGTAGTTTCTTCGCAATGTACAAGAAGATATTGCACCACGATGTTGTATAAGTTTCAAATTATGCAGCTATCCGTCAGTTCTCGTCAGACCATTTAAAGGGCTGTGTGCATCTTTATGTACGATTTCCAGCAGCGTGATCTGTTATTGAGTATTACAATTCTCTTACACGTTGAGGTTACCTTTCTTTTTAATAAACATGCTCTTAATTCAGGTGGGGTAAAAAGATGGTGAAAAGATGCACAGGCAGGGGTACTGCCCTGGATATCGTGCTGCTCATGCAGATACCGAGGTGCACATTTATTTCACAGCATAGCAATTCAGAGTCACTAATTGACCCTTTGCAGCATATTTGTACAAGTCAGAAACACACGGTACTCCCAAAAGAACACGTAAACTCCGTCCGACGTAATTCTTAATGAATTATTTTATACTTAATGCTGGAAGATATTATTTATGACTGTTTTATTGCAGACAAACAACAAGTACATTAATGCGGATGCTGATCTACTCATGTTCGCAAAAGAAGAAGGGACAATGAAATTGCCGCTCAGCTTTCCCATTTAAGTTAACTAACCTGATTTTCTCTGTGGATATCAGTTTTTAAAACTGTAACTGTATGTCAGAGACAGAAAGTTTAGGTTCAGAAAGTACAAATCCAAACCAAGATTTTGTTTCAACAAACCAGTTGAGCATAAATAGTCGCACTTACAGAGTACTCAAACTGGTTGATTGAAACAAAATATTTCTCAGGATTTGTACTTTATGGACCTAAACTTTCCACCTGTATATGATCACACTGAGACCCTGAATAGGATTAAAAAGTTGAACGAACCATAGCTCGTGTTACGAAAGATCTGCATCACGCATGCGCGATGGGTGCACCCAAAGCTTTAAAAGTCAGACTGAGCGTCATCTTACCGCGACACATCTTTGTCAGTGAACAAAATGGCGACGTATTGTCTTACTGCAACCCGGCTTCAGGTAAGTGAGAGATTTCTTTCGACTTTAACCTTGCTTGCACAGAAAAACATTATTTTCATCTGAATGTGTGAATTATGACAGGATCAAATGAGCGAAGGGGACTTGTAGCATGCATGTCTATGGGAATATATTGGGGAACCCCGATACCTCCTAGATGTTGACATAGGTCATCCTATGTGGTGTGTCTAATCAGATTTTTGCGTCATGTTAATTAATCTACATTTTCAAATAAAATAAATCGGGAATGATCTGCACGTCTCATTGGAGTCCGACCTATGCTAGGGATGCCTTTAATGCAAGCGGCATGGATGAATAGATAAGCTAGCCGGTTAGCTCTTGCAAGGTGATCACAAGGTTATTGGCATGTAGTTCGTGCCTCTTTCTCTCCCGTTTAAGTAGTGCGATTACACGTGTCTGGGGAGAAAAAGCTGTCTTTGGGTGATATGACTCACTTTGGCTTACGCCTATAATTGCTTAAGTGTTAGACAGATATCTGGCTATAACATTACTGAAACATCGCTAACTAGTATCGCGATTCTTTTAAGCTAGATGTTTGTTGTTAAGTGTCATCAGTCTTGTCTCGTTCAGTGACGGCTTTTTCTTACATGGTTCAATTCACTATTCTGTGTTTATTGTTCCGGATTTAGAAAATCAGCTTCAGTAGATTCATTGGATATAGCATGTTCCCTGTTGGATGGGCCCTCCAAGCCATGATGAGGCAAAATTAGGGGTTTTCATTTCGGATTGTTTCGTCATCGATAGTTGACACTCGCTAATCGACTATTAAGCGTTAACCGATAAGAAAAAAATGACTGTTTATAATGGATCCGTGTCCGGCAACAAATACCAATACAAGAAATGCTTTAGAAATTAGAAGAGCTTTATTTTTTTCTAAGTGAAAACACTTCATGACTTGTGTAAATAATCAAGATGTCAGGCTTTGCAATGAAGAAAACAAATTTACAAAATGAACCAAACATTTAATCCTCCAGCGCCAAATGCGCTTAACTGGCGGGTCCGGCAGAACCTACATCTCCCGTGTCGGGAAATATTCTAAAACTCGAATGAACTGCAAGTAGCCTGCACACTTTTTAATGTAAACCATGGAGAGTGCGGTCACAAAAACCAGCTCCGATGTGGCGCATGTTTGATCTAGCCCAATTAATGACCAGCCAACGTTTTAACAAAAAGGAATGTTGTCATGTTCACGCCTCAAAATAGTTATAAAAATTATAGCCCACTTCAACCCTGAGTATAACTGATAGCTTGTCTACTGACTTATTCAGCAGTATCAACATGTCGACATGCTTTGGGGCTGTGTTGTGCGCAGTCTATTGACTGTCAGACCAGAATACCCGCTCAGACGGCACTGATGTTACCCTCTACATTCTGTTTCTTTTTTTACCAGACTGGAAACTTGTAACATTTTTTTTTATTAACCGTTTAACTGGTAGTATTAATGGTTAAGATTATTCTTAGCGGTTATCGGTTAAACGCTGAATTATACCATCCCTAGGGAATGTAAATAGTATTTTTGATTAACCCCTAAAACTGAATTAGGTTTGGTTTAGGTGTGACTTGTACCTGCCTGGTTCTAGTTACTTTACTCTAAACTGAATTTATCAAGCCCTCCAGTGCCAGATGACATTTTCTTTTTTATCTCCTGTGTCAGATTGTGACTCATCCTGATTGAAGCCCAGTAGGGGATTGGAAGCTGGAAGCTTTTTATATGAATAGGCTTAATCATTCACCTGATTTTAGTTTTCGTACAGTGTAGGTTTCCAGAAAGACAATAAAATGTGACTCACAAATTATATGGATACATAAAAGCAGCATATAACTTATTGTCAGTTTTTATTGAATTTAATGTTTTACTTTGAGTAAAAAAAAAAAAGGTAAATCGATGAGTATTTCTCCATGCGATAGTGGTTCATTGTAAAATGTTAACTCCTCAGCTCCACCACAGAGGATCAGCTTTTTGTGCCGTGTGCATGATTTGTGTTTTTGCTACCCTTTTTCTGCGTGGAATGCCTTGTCTAAGGAAGAAATACGAAGGCTTGCACTTCTATACATCGTTTGCTCTGGTCTTGAGATGATGTGGGTCTGTACATTAGCATCGTTTGGCATGGTCTTAAGCTGGGGCGGTGAGTGGGCTTAATCTCTGTGCTTGTGATCAGAACATCACTGGTTTGAGACCAGCCTCACCGAACAGTGACATGTGGGCCCTTGAAGGCCCTTAACCCCCACCTCCAGGGGGCTGTGACCGAGAGCAAGATGGGTTAGGGGAAGAAGAATTCCATTGTACTTATACTTGTGCAAATGGCAAATTAATGATTAAATCCTTTATCTTTAACGATGACGTGGTTCTGTCCCCCCCCCCCAGCTTGCCCTGGGACAAGGGGCTCGGCGGCTGCATGTGGCAGCAGCCTTCCGCGCCAAGGCCAAGGTGGCCGTCAGCCGCTTTGAGCCAACGGCCTATGTCAACTATGAGAAGCTGCGGTCCAGCATTGACATTGTACGCAAAAGGTCAGTCTGTTCTTCACTCTGGCTGCTTTCAGTGTCCACGCCCAGATTATCTTTGTTTGCACTTTTAATCTTTGCCATCTATGCTTGTGCTGTGTGAGGCTTACAGAATCTCACGATCTGATCAGATTGCCTGCACACAGGAAACTAAATCTGTTTGCTTATGCATTTTAATACAAAACACATTTCAAACGTTATGACTGTATTTTTTTTCCGTGTCTTGCTTGCTGTCTATTGTCACTGAGTATGTTGACAGTAGCTGTGTGTCTGGGGTGTTTACAATTGTAAATTGGTTGAACATTGTATTCAGACCTGGAATTTTAAACTTTATTCTTTTGTCCTGTAGTTTGTATTGGCTGGGAATCATATCATAGACCCTGAAGTGAAGGTGATCAGTCTTTAATCCAAGGGCAGGATTTCTGTTGACCGCCAGTTGGACTTTGCTGGAAATGGCAGGTTTTAATGCAAATGAAAGGTTTTTTTTGATGCACCCGTCTTCAGTCTTTTATTTCTGAGATTCCCACTAGATGGGTCATTGGTTGGGTATTATTCATGATTCAATTTTTGGTAGCAGAATTCTTAATTTGTTCAGATGTTTTGGGCACCCTGATATTTTTCTTTACATATTTTCCTCCATTTAAGTATTTAGACTTCCATATAATCTCTTGCTGGGTTCAGGGCACCAGACTAAACCATAGCACAGACACAGCCCTAGTCAGAGTAATGAATGATTTGCTCATGGCTAATTATTAAATCACCTAGTTTCATGATTTGGTTCCTAGAGAACAGGTCTAATAATTGCCATTGTAAAAGGTTTTGGAACATATCCAAGCCTAACAGTGAAATTTACCAAGTTCTACAGGGTAGTGCTAATCATATTTCAGTGCTAATCAGCCAAATATTGGTGGCAGAACTGTCAGGCCTCTCTCGAATACAATGGGAGTGAGTGGAATTCTTTCTGTGGTGATTAAAGCACCAGAACAATACATTTGAAAAATCCAACATGTCTCTTACACGATGTCTCTTAGCAGAAACTGTAGATAACCCACACTTTGTAGTGAGTAGTTTAATGCAGGAAGTCCTTCTTTTACTGAACGTCACCCACCAATCGTATTATTTTGCAGAAGATATAGTCAGGGCGTTCGTGCTGGTATCTTCTACGCAGTGATACGATTGGTGTATGGAGTCCACGATCACCACAGACCTCCTTTCATTGGCTGTGTTTTTACGGGGATGCCAGTCCTGATTGGTTCTGTTTAGCGGGCTGGTTAAAGGCAGCGTTTCCAGCCTCTTAAATTAGCTTAATCTCTTAGGCTGTTTCTCGATGACCCGCCGATAAACATCTGGCTCATTTAACCCCCCCCCCCCGAGCGGTGATGGCGGCATTGGGCCCCATGTAGCAGCAGAGAGGCACCCTGATGTTTAAGCTCCTGCACGGCTGGCTGTGTCTGAACCAGGCCTGCTGGAACAAGAGGTAGCCGTTTTATTTTGAAAAGATTGTGATGATAGGGACTGGCAGGTAAAAATTGTCAGAATGCTTGTTTTATTTTTATATTAAATGAAGGACCCAAAAATTTTAAGTCATAGTTTTTGAGATATTGCTGTTGGGGTACCCCCCCTGACCATTGAGTGGGGACCTCACTTTCATTTCCACACCATTGATTGTGGGATTTTGGTACACACCTCCTAAACTTTTTATTTTCTTTTTCCCCCAAGTCTCGTGTTAATTGAGGGTGAAATTGACCAGTATTTTTGGTTTTACCGTCACATTTTAATGGATAATTTCAGAGCGATTTTTGAAGGACATAAGGACAAGGCATACAATGGGAAAAGGAGTGAGAAATATCCTTTATTTTTGTGAAAAAAAATTTAGATGTAACATTTCTGGACTGAGAAATATGTTGAATCTGAACAGTTTTCGGCTATTTCTTGCACGTTCCTCCTGTCACTGCCCTGGCCTGCTGATACCTAATGATAAACAAGTGTTTTGCCCTTTGTTAGGCTCTGCGACAGCTGTGCGGTATTCGCCTATCGGATATGTAATACTGTCCCCATTGGGCTGTAAAGGACATTCTGAAGGACCACAGCAGGTGGTGGTGTTTGTTGTGTTCGGAGTTTGATTCTTTCTGTCTGGGGAGGATATCCAGGCTGATGGCAGTAGGGATGTATGAAGTGAGCACCCAGACTTTGATGTCATCTGTTTCCTTGTTTGAACCCATTTCTCCAAGGCTGAACCGGCCGCTCACACTGTCTGAGAAGGTCGTCTACGGGCACCTGGATGACCCGGCGGGGCAGGAGATCGCGCGCGGGCGCACCTACCTGCGACTGCGGCCGGACCGCGTGGCCATGCAGGACGCCACGGCCCAGATGGCCATGCTGCAGTTCATCAGCAGCGGACTGCCGCGCGTGGCTGTGCCCTCTACCATCCACTGCGACCACCTGATCGAGGCCAAGGATGGTGGAGCCCAGGACCTACAGAGGGCCAAGGTGGGCCTGGAGGGATGGGGACTTCATTGATCCCTGAGGGAAATTCTAGTGCATATAGCAACAAACATGCATTGGTTAGTTGAGGATTCTGGTATATATTTACCAGGAGGAAATTCCTGGTCCATCTCACCGAACGCTGTGGTCATGACTAATGAGGCTTTCCTTACGCTGACCCTTTCCCATCCCCGTGTCCCCTAGGATGTGAATCAGGAGGTCTACAGCTTCCTGGCCACTGCTGCAGCCAAGTATGGCGTAGGCTTCTGGAAACCTGGTTCTGGAATCATCCATCAGGTATTGAGAGTAGATGATACACGCAACTCTTATTGGACTTTGGGTTAATCTTGATCCTGCAATTAGGTGTTTAAACACTTGAGTTCAGAACTTAAAGCATCTCAAAAATGTGACTGAGCCAGTTTGGGTTATTTAAAATGTGCCAGTAATGGGTTACATTTCATATGCTACACAGTGACTGTGATCTTTGTTGCTGCCCTCCTAGATCATCTTGGAGAACTACGCATACCCTGGGGTGATGTTAATCGGCACAGACTCGCACACCCCCAACGGAGGAGGCCTGGGAGGAATCTGCATCGGCGTGGGTGGGGCTGATGCCGTCGACGTCATGGCTGGCATCCCCTGGGAGCTGAAGTGCCCCAATGTCAGTAATTTTCTCCCCCTGTAAAATGATCTTGCCCCACCCCGTTCTATACCAGCCAATCAGAATTTCGCCCTTCGTTGCAGGTGATTGGCGTGAAGCTGACCGGCACCCTGTCTGGCTGGACGTCCCCGAAGGACGTCATCCTGAAGGTGGCTGGGATCTTGACGGTGAAGGGGGGTACGGGGGCCATCGTGGAGTACCATGGCCCAGGCGTGGACTCCATCTCCTGCACGGGTGAGAGCCGGCCCGCCACTCGGAGTCTCACTCGGTGACCGACCGTCCTGTGATTATTGTCAACGCCTCTGGTGGTGGTCGAGCCCAGGAAGGACACTGATTTTTGGCTTCTGGTTCCCTGAAGTTCCTATGTGCCTGGATCGGATGATGGTTCACATGTGGGCCTCACCTGATCCTCCTGTTTCTTCTCTCCGTCCACTAGGAATGGCCACCATCTGCAACATGGGGGCTGAGATTGGGGCCACCACGTCGGTGTTCCCCTATAACCACCGCATGAGGAGCTACCTGGAGAAGACAGGCCGCGCGGGTCAGTGCTGACATCTGGGAAGGAGGGGGTGGGAAGCACGAGGAGGGGGTGGGTATCTGCTCGTCCGGCCGTCTTTTAGAAATCCTTGTTCCCCTGCCGACCGTCCCTCTCCGCCCCCCTGCACCCCAGGACATCTGTCCTTTAACACGTCCCGTTCTGGTCGTTGGCTTTAAAATGTCCTCCATTGTCCTTGCAGATATCGCCACGGCGGCGAACGAAAACAAAGATATCCTGGTGCCCGACGCCGGATGCGAATATGACCAGCTCATCGAGATCAACCTCAGTGAGGTTAGACACACACACATACAGGCTGAATGTAGCACATAAACCACACACATGCTGAGTAGTCAGGGCTGGAATAGGATACAGGATACATGTGCTGTAAAAATATGACTTGATTTGTCTGAGACCTAGAAGGACATGGGCATGGCAAATGAAGCAATTGGTTAAACTAGATTAGATTAGAAATGTGGGAGTAAACTGTGAATTCTATGAGTTCAGTATTGAGTTATGAATCAGAATATCTTTATTGTCATTGTAATGTGTACAACGAAATTAGGTGCAGTTCTTGCGGCCTCAAAGAATTATACAATAAATTACATATAAAAGACATTGCATGAGATTGTATCTATTGCGCTCAAGTTGTATGAAGGTGATTAGGTGTCATTCAGTGCCCTGATAGCAACAGGGTAGAAACTACTATTCAGTCTGTTAGTCCTTGTTTTGATGCTCAGACTAATCACCTTCATGGTGCCCCCTCCTGTCCCTTCCTCAACAGCTGAAGCCCCATATCAATGGTCCCTTCACGCCTGACCTGGCTCACCCCGTGGCAGAGATCGGGGCGGTGGCCGAGAAAAGCGGCTGGCCCCTGGATGTCAAAGTCGGTCAGTATGTGGGGGGCGGATCCTGGCAGATTTTGTGGAATACCGTCCAATCGGAGCCAGATTGACGCTTACCCCGCCCCATTCTCGCAGGCCTGATTGGCAGTTGCACAAACTCCAGCTATGAGGACATGGGCCGCGCTGCCTCGCTGGCCAAGCAGGCCCTGGACCGCGGGCTCAAGTGCAAGGCCCAGTTCACGGTGTCGCCAGGCTCTGAGCAGATCCGAGCCACCATCGAGAGGGACGGCTACGTGAGTGCGGGGGCCGTGGGGGTGGGGGCCACGTTCGCGGCATCTGCGGGGACGGGCGGCTGACTTCCTGTCCGTATGCCCGCAGGCTCAGATCCTGAGGGACGTGGGGGGCGTGGTCATGGCTAATGCCTGCGGCCCCTGCATCGGCCAGTGGGCAAGGTAGGCCCCCCGACCTGTGATGCTCTGAGCACAGGCCTCTGAAATGCGTTATGTTTACATGCAGACGTTGCACCCCTGTGCTTGTGTTGGTCTTAGGCCTTGTATCATTAAACTTGTTTTGTTTTTTAATTAAAATTTTTTTTTATCCTAATTCTCATATATAAAAATGGGCAAATACAAAGATGATATTTTCATTTATTGAATATGTGCATATCAAATTTGATCTGCTTCCCATCTTTATACGAGTAGTTCAGGCATTAGACTGTAACATACCTGCTACCTGCGTGTGTTGGTGTTAAGACAGGATTATGATGGTGGATCGTGGGAAACCCATTAGCATCGATTCATCCAATTATAATCGCCCTTATGCTGGATTTGCGGTTTTGCATGTAACACTGTCCCTGAGTGGGGTGACTATACAGCTGCCTCTACCTCCTAGAGAATCCACAATCGAATGCAAGTTGTTGTAGGGGAAAGTACGTAAAGAGGTGTTCCTCTTTACACACGTGTTCAGTCGGGTTTAATGTCTCTAAGGTTTTATCTGATTCCTGACGTCATTAACGGCAATCGCAGGCTGCGTGCTGCGCTTCTGTGACTCTGCCATGGTGCAGACCTTTGTTACAGCCCCGCGTCTCCTCTGTCGTGCAGGAGTGACGTCAGTAAGGGTGAGAAGAACACCATCGTCACGTCCTTCAACAGGAACTTCACAGCCAGGAACGACGCCAACCCGGCCACTCACGCCTTTGTCACTTCCCCAGAGGTACGCCTCTGTTTACACGCTGCTTCTCTTATGCTGGATCATGTACAGTATCAGTCAAAAGTTTGGACACACCAGGCTACCTATAAAGGGGAGTGATAGTGTCATGT
>JAODLD010000101.1:6807814-6824804 GCA_026781065.1 Mormyrops boulengeri
CATAACGTGACCTACCCCCCTGATATTTCTACCCTTATTCCTCTCCTCTTCCTTCTCAACCTTTTTTCTCTTCCTTTTTCAATTATTTTTCTCCTCTCCTGGTTCCCCTGTTCATTTTTCTATCCTCCCTTTTCTCTTCTTCCTCCTTTTTTTTTCTCCTTCTCAATTTTCTCTTCCTTTTTTTTCCTTGCTTATCTCCTCTTTCCTTTTTCTACTTCCCATCCTCCTACTCCTTTCTTCTCTGATCCTTTTTCTTTCTCCTCCCTTTTTTTCTTCTTTTACTGCTATTCCTCCTGCTCCTTCTTCTCTTTCTTTCTCCTCCCATGGCCAGCAGCTCTCCTAATGGTGCCCCTCCCCCCCCCCGCCAGGTGAAAGGTAAATGCACCACTGACCACATCAGCGCCGCCGGACCCTGGCTGAAGTTCCGCGGCCACCTGGACAACATCTCCAACAACCTGCTGATCGGCGCGGTCAACATCGAGAACGACGCCGTCAACAAGGTCCGCAACCAGCTGACGGGGGAACATGGAGGTGTGCCCGACGTGGCCCGCCATTACAAGGTAAGCTTGCCGCGGTAGCTTTTAACTGCGGTGGGGGGCACTTTAAAATGGCTTCGCAAGAGCCTCTGAGGGATCAGATCTTTGTGAGAGATTATTAGACCCAGGCCTCCTGTCAGCCAGCTGTGAATTTATGCTTCATCAGTGCAGTCATTAGCCAGGCTGAGGGTGCAGCAGACACCCTGGTTCCTTTAGGGGGGGTCTTTTTACGAGCTTGTGGTGTCATGGTGGCAGAGTCACTGGGGAGTAAACAGTGGGGTGGGCATGAGAGATCTGTGCAGCATTCATGTCTCGATCACCACTTCCCCCTACACACACAGAAAAATAACATTCAGTGGGTTGTGGTGGGCGACGAGAACTACGGCGAGGGGTCAAGCAGGGAGCACGCGGCCCTGGAGCCCCGGCACCTGGGGGGCCGCGCCATCATCGTCAAAAGCTTCGCCCGCATCCACGGTACGCCGCCGTCTGCATGCTTGCAGTGACCTCGCGTCGGCAAAACCCACAGGTCCAGCTGACACTCTGAAGCTGCAGACGCGGTTTTAAATGCGTGCGAATGCTGCGCAGAAATGCACCCTGGGAATTAAGCGTCAAGGCGGCCACCTTATGCTCTTTCCCTCAGAGACGAACCTGAAGAAACAGGGCCTGCTACCCTTAACCTTCGCTGACCCCCACGACTACGACAAAATCCGCCCAGATGACAAGATCTCCATCACCAGCCTCAAAAAGTTCACCCCTGGCAAGGTAGGAGTGCCCCCCCAGCAATTTTTCTGCTCTAATGCATGTGTGTCTTCAGAATTTCCTGCTCACTCTGAAAGGAATTTTGTTTTTATTGATAATGTCCTTGTTACTTGAGTTACTGAATTTGCCACAGTATCAGACTCTTTAAGATGAGGTCATAGTCCCCCCCAAAAAATTCCCACAGCCCGTGAAAGCTATCATCAAGCACAGTGATGGCAGCCAAGACACCATACAGCTGAACCACACCTTCAACGAGACGCAGATCGAATGGTTTCGGGCCGGCAGCGCCCTCAACAGGATGAAGGAGCTCCAGTAATGAGTGGGACGAGTCAGTGGAGAAGCACTTGGTTTGTGGGGGGGGGGGGTAATATTTAAATAGAAACGGTTGTATAAATGTTTGTTCATACAGATGCCAGTTAATGTCCATAAAGCTTAAGACTTGTATATACAAGAGAGACAGGAAAAATGGTGTTATGCGTAATCATGAAGCGCGAACCAGTCGGGTGGATGCGACGCAGTGTGCAGACAGAGGGGAGGGCAGGGTGAGCTCAGATGCAATCCGCTGACCTTCAGTATCCCACAATCCTCCTCCGTAGCAGTTAATGTCTCCGAATCAACAATCGCTCGCTGGTTGTGCCACATTTCACCCTTCCTGATACTTTTTCACCTATTGGTTAAATGTGTGGCAGAAGCCGCCTGTTTATTGGCTGAAACGTGGTCATGTGAGTCACTCTATCTGTGCGCTTTTGGACCCAGTTAGGATGGTCACACTTCCTGTGTATTTATGTTCAGCACTTTTTTTGTAGAAACAGGTTGTACATTACTGTTATGATCTGAACCTGTGTAAACATCTGTAGGTTTTTGCAGTGCATGGTTACAGTGCTGCAGCTGAAGAATTAATGTACGGGGATTCTGTGTGTTACTTGATTTTTACGTTTTAATACCACTGCATGTGTAAATGGTTGCCTGTGAAACAAAGTGGTCACTGTCAGCGGTGCATGGTTCCTCCATGCTGAGGCACACGCACACATCACTACCTCTCTGTAAAACCACTCCCCACCCCCTCTCTCCGTCTGCCCTCTCTCTGCCAAAAACACGGAGTCTTCTCCCTATTCAAGCAGCAGCTTGTCATGTTTGGAGATACGACACTTTTCCTCTTTTGGACAAACTGTAGATTTGCTAATTGGCTGGCATGGATTATGAGATAAAGGAATATTTCATCGAATGGTGCCTTCGATCTCTCTCTGCCACCATGATCTTTGTGCCTTATTTTCTTGCGTCTTTAACTTGTGACCGGGGGGCTGGGGGTCTTGCAGATGGCACGACAGCCATGATGATTCCAAGCTCCCAAACGTAAACTCTGCTGAAAAGGATCATTCTTCCACCCACTAGCATTTTCAGTACATTTTCCTCACACTCGGTGTAAAGATGCGGGTTTGCTGCAGCTCTCGGTCAGTATAGCACTTCTTTTACAACTCGATTCATGCTTTCTACACTATATAATAGCTTCAGTATTATAGTTCATAGAGTTGAACGTGTACTGAAGCCATTTAATCAAGAGGCCTTTTGAAATAAGCCCCCTCCCCCCTCAAATGAGTTTTCACCCTGACACCTTTTTCTAAAGCTTAATACATTTTACAGATACTGTAGCTGTCGGCTGACTAGTCACGCCTGGAAGCGGTACGTGCTGTCAGCCAGAGAATGCTTTAACCCAATTTGCAAGCAGGAAAGATGCCCTGGGATGCTGACAGACCCAGATCAGTTAAACATGTATTTACATTTTGAAGGTCTGTCTTTATAAATACATGTGCAGCGATAATCGGGACTCGTCCATTTATGAAGTTTCCTAAATATTAATTTCCTCAGACAATTAGGTCCGCAAAATAAAAATGCTTGTTATTACCAATGAAGCTGAATTGCCTCAGTGTATATTAATGCCTATTAGAAGGGTGAGAGTACACAGTGCATTTAAGCTGCCAACACTCTCAACGTCTGACTAATGTCTGGGAACTTCCAATGCAGAAGATGTGTGTGTGTGTATACAAGGAAACATTCAGCTTGATCCTATCTTTATGCAAAAGGATGATTATGAGAACAGAAACTGAATTTAAAATGTTTAATACACAATTCACACGCACATTTTAATTTTCAGTCTATCGAGTTTCCCATGTAGAAGTACAATGTGACAAGGAGCTGAGTGATAATGAGTACGTCTTCACATTCTGCCATCGGTGTTAATGCTGTGAGACCCCCTTCAGCATGAACTGAAAGCGGAGTACACTTTAATGCTTATAGAAGGAAGAATGTTCATCTGAGCCAATTACAGGCAGGTCCATAACAGAAGTAGCTATATATATTACTGTGCTGTGCTTCGAGCCGACGAACCGCAAAAGCCACAAAATTTCATGAGCATCACAAAGCAGTGCATGCATTTATTATTATGGACCATTGTAATTAACAGGAATAGGAATCGGATGTCAAGGTGATTAAGGTGACTGGATTTATCGCAACAATGTTGTGCCGCTGGGAAGCCCGATGACCCAAACATGAGAGAAATTTCCAGAGGAATGCACCATGGTCACCAGGAGGTCACACCAACATGACAAGACCTGATAATGCTGATCCTGGTGAATGCAAGACAGCGCACAGTAAGTTCTGGCGTGGCGCATCTCAAAGAACAAGAACCTGCAGCCCTTTGTTCATACATCTAGCCTCTCAACTTCCGTGGCACCTTCTGGCATGCTGTCTGCCCTCTGGCAAGTGGAGTTGGGTCAGTGTCAGCCTCAGTGTCGATAGATCTGGGTCACCTCTGCGGTTACAAGGTCTGCTTGCACCTCTAGTTCATTCTTTGCAGCTAGAAAATGAAGGCTTTGTTGGCTTGCTGGGTGGGATGCGTTTGCCTACGTCAACATTCTCCATGATATTGTATGAACAACTCTCCAGGATTCTCTGTCTGTGTCCACTAGTAGTTCAGTTTTACTAAACATTGTAAACTGTTTAAAGTCAACAGAAACGTTCTTTGAAAATGTTACAGAACAGTCATAGATCCAGTCATTGTGTTTTCTCTCTCTCTTTTGCTCTGTGTTGTTTGTCTCATTTTCTCTGCGTGTTAGTACATTAATCCACCTATCTTCCATGAGGGAGGGTGGATGAGGGTGGATGTCAGCACACGAAATGTAGACAAACATGCTTTGGCCTCACTGGCAGTGAGTGCCATGCGTGTGTTAACCCATCCCCGTTATGGGCACAGGCTGAAATTCTAAGAAGATTCTGGAAGTCTCACACATTTGAAATTCCCCTGGGTCCCGTAGGCAGTCAGGCAAGCTTTGACCTGCACAGTGAAACCATTGTTTGTGACAGAATGACAGATGAAGTGTTTGTGTGAGTGCCTGCATCTGTGTGTGCCTACAAGTCGATAAAAACCTGACTTTGTGCTGCCTGGTAGCTTGTAAATATTAAATTGGGGTGATGCTTGGGAAGGCACGGTGGTGCAGTGGTTAGCACTGTTACGTCACACCTCTGGGGCCTGGCTTCGTGTCTCTGCCAGGGTTCCGTGTGTGGAGTTTGTATATTGCCCATGTGTCATTTTGGGGTTTTCTCTGGGTACTTGATTGGCATTACCAAATTGCCCATAGGGGTGTGTGTGTGTGTGTGTGTGTGTGCCCTGCGATGGGTTGGGGTTTATAGGCTCCGGACCCCCTGAAACCCTGAATAGGATAAGCGGTTACAGAAAATGGATGACTTTGTGCATGTTTATCTGTGCATCACCTTACATATTTAGCAGACACTTTTGTTCAAAGTGATGTACAAGTGAGGTAAATAGCACACTGCAAACGTACATGCTGTCAAGGAGTCGTCTAGCCATAAGTGCAGCTTGGCTGAGCTTCCAATTAACAGCCAGGTACAAGCGTAAGCAGGACTGGAACAAGAGCTACAGAACATTTTCAATCAAAGCAAGAACTTAATGAGACTATTTAAGGACTAGAAATACAAAATAAAAACATCCAGGGAACGTAAAGGGGCATCATGCTACACTCAGAAAAAAGGGTAAAAATTTGTACCTTTGCTTATACCTCAAGGCTCTGCTAATTGTACCCTTAGCTGTAGGTACAGAAATGGACTCTAGGGAACATTTCTGTACCATTGATGGTACATTAATGCTGTTTGTACCTTTGGGATGTCCCTCGGAGTCCATTTCTGTGCATTAAAAGGTACAAATACAGTGCGGTGCAGTAGAGAAATTCATGGAACAAATGGCGCAGATGTCTGGGCTCTTCGGAGAGGTCAGCAGAAAGACAGGCGTCATAGCCTCTGTGTGGTGTTGAGGCCAGTTGATATGTGGGGTATGTGATGGTAACTTCTTAATTGACCCTAGTAAGAGTGTAAATATCACCCCTCCACTGGTCCCAGTGCAGACGGCCATGGTCAGTGGGAAAACAGCCTCCTTAGATCACATCGTGAAGGATAAAAGACTCGCAGACCCGTTTTATGGGTGAGATGAAATCTGGCCAGGTCCCACTAATTCCATTAGGAGCTGAAGGATGCTGTCCGTTACAGCACAAAGCACAATGGTCAAAGGTATTTTCCATTAACAGTTCTGGGGCAGGGGAGAGGGGATTGTCATGCTATTGACCCATGAGAAACGTGAAATGTCAGCTGTTTTATATAAGACTCGACGCAGCAACTATGATAATAACAATATTCGAAAAACACTCTTCATAAAACAAACAACCGATATTACTCTACCTCGCGTAATCGAAATTATAGTCAAAGTACTGTGCACCGAAATTACAGCGGTCTTAAACAAGTAATAATAAAACTCAACTACCATAAACATATTTGACAGTGGTGAAAAACAACCAGAATCATGACCAAGAACAGAATCAGACATGAAATACCTTTTAAATAGCATTTTCTTCTTTCATGCAAGAGCTTTAAATTATGGATGTTTGCAATGTAGTAGACCTACGTGGAACAAGAAACAAGTCAAGCATGCACACACTTGACTAATAAAATATGCCTTTTTAACTTAAAACGAGATCATATTTGTAGCATTTATACCATTTGTGATATTGGTTGTCGACTATTTTTCAAGCCATTCTGTAGCTTGTAGCCGCGAATGGGGAATTTTCCTCTCTTCTTGTCGTGTGCATTTTTGTGAGCTGTTTTAAGCAAACTTGCTAGTGACACCAGATCACGGCTTGTATTTGCGACCATGAGTTGCATACGTGCCCATCATGTTAATGGGAGCGACAGAACTGTGTAAACGGAGGAGCAGATGCCATGACATCTTACTCGGTGACATGCCGATAATTAATCCAGATCAGCATCCGGTCAGTTCGTTCATCCGGAAAAAAAAATAACATAAAATGAGAAAAGAATGTTTATTTCAGTTTTAAGTGATTTCTGCACAAGATGCGTTATAGGAGAGTCGTCCTATTGTGTCAACAAAATGACACCCCCGCCCCATATCCTCTCCCCATCCTTTCCCCATCTTCCCCCCCATCTTTCCATTTACGCCCTCTCTCACTCTGGGTGTGTGTGGTCCCGACTTGCCTCAAACCCACATGAAGAAGGTACATTGTCTCGTTTTTTCCCCTGTTAAATCTCAGCATTTGTTTGATTAGTGCATGATTAAACTAGCGGCTGATATCCCGGTATATTCGTTATTTTTTTTTACTACGGTAAGAACTAGATTAAAAGCAGAAGGCATTGTTATATGTTTTCGGGGTTTTTGTTGTGTGTTTTGCGGTATTTTGTCGAACTGCTTGCCATTTCTACCCTATTGAAAAGCTCTAGGATGAGCCCGTAAGTCTCATTTTGAAAAGGAAATCTAACTTATTTGAACGAAGTCACGACAAAAAAAAATCAGACTTTAGCTAAGGTAGGGCTGTTTAACAAACACGATTACGAATGTTGTTTTAGTTATTCCGGCTTGTGCGGATCAGGAACGCTTATAGGGAATTCTCCGGAACTGGAATGGTTTACTTTTCATTATTTTTCAATATATTGTCAAAAACAATCAGGCAGATTGTGGATCGAAAGGGTATTTAAACTCTGTAAACCGCGGGAAATGTTAAAGATGATTGTTGTATATTTCTTAAGTAGCCTACATGCAAGCGTCCGTGTAGACAGACAAAACGGGGCTCTCAAAAACCCCCTTTGCACTCATGAAATACGTGTTTCCCATGTAAATGATGGCTTTGAAACAGACGTAGAAAGCCAGTGTTTGGGGCGAAACGGGGCAGGGATGCAGCGGGGTGTTTCTGTCTCATAAAGATTCCCTTTTATCACCCCGTGTATATTAAGGTCTGTCTCTCTCGACCAGATGTGGGCTCCCGGTGCTCTTTGTAATGGATACTGGTGCATTTGATTTCCCTTGCGGGCATTACTTTGATTTTCCTGTATTTTTGTCTATATCTCTAGATCAGTTCGGATGCGGTCGTTCGGATTTAATTTCACAGAATGAAACATTACTTGCGGTTCAACTTCATGTCGCATTGTTATCCACGCACCTTACGATCGAAGCATTTGCTCTAAGAGTGACATGACTGAGTTTGAAACTGACAATATTTGCACACAGGTTGAGTGTGTGTATATGTGTATATATATTATCTCCCTGTAGGGTTAGTTGTTTACTCCGGCATGCCTTCGAGTTGGGACGCCATACGAGGCGTTGACACCAGCTTTCTTTTCATCTTGTTTGTTATGAATCATCCTTAGAAGTGTGCCATCTGCAGAGTTCTCCGTGTACTGACGCTTTTATTCACCTGTGCCATCCCGACACGCTGCTTTGACCTCGTTCGTCAACAGAGGGCAGCACAGTCGTCTATATTTAGGCAGCTGCCCTTGTCAAATTGGACCTGACATAAGAAATACTTGTAACCATTCACAATGGACACACAAGTTTACAAGGGGACACAGATCCTTGCGACTTAAGTCTTTAGTACTTGGAGCAACTTTTTTCAACAGTGACATACAAAGGCTTTTTTTGTTGTTGTTAGCGGGGGAACTTCACTGAGTTTAAAAACGCAGCTTGCCCGGTTGTGTAACTGAAAACCCACTATGTCTAATTCCTTTTCACTCATTTGTGCCTGTTTTTTTTTGCCAACTGGAGGTTGTGAAGATGGGCAGTAGTCGGAAAGGAAGCCATGTTTAAACTGAGCGACGAGACCTGTGTTTAACCCATTCTGTTTCATGTTTGACAAACGTTAATTCACTCGTACAGAATTTTCTTTTGATGTTTAATTTGTGAATTGCTCGCATTACTAATGACATTTTCACTTTTAAGTTTAAAGAAATTGCACACAGACTCTAGGAGAAAGACTATCAAAGCAATTGGGTTCCACTGGTAGCTGCAGTCGAACTTGACTCTGATGTAATTGGATATTTCCTCATTAGTGTTTCTGCGTTGGAACCGGTGTGTTTGGCGTGCCTGAGTATGTTCATAATGCACTATGTAATCAGGATGCCTGCAGTTCTCTTTCCTCCATTTTTCTGATGTTCCTCTCAATGTTCCAGAAAGATCTCCTGGCCTAAGGGGACCACTGGAAGCAATAATTCACTTCAGGTAAAGGGGGCCAGCATCAGAGAGATCCCCCCCGGACATGCAGAGGGACTGAGGCGGTGGTGCTTTGCAGTTTCCCCCCCAAGAAGTCGACACCCCCCTACAAGCTGCGACTGCGATGGCGGACCCTAGGCCAGAGTCCTCCTCTCCTGCGGAGGCGCCGCTGCGCTCCCCGGCCACCCCATTCTCCCTTTCCTTCCCCATTTTGAGGGAGGGAAGTCGTGTGTGGGAGCGCAAGCCGCCACAGCTTGGGGAGCTTCCCAGCCCGCTGCCCACCAAGCGCACCCGCACCTACTCAGCGTGAGTCCCTGTTTCTGACCTCATGGAGGTGGAGCCTGGGCCTGTGGAGCATTGCAATTGGCTAACAGGTGCTATTATGATGTCATAATTAGACACCAGTGCAATGCTCTGCCTGTGTCTCTCCACAGCACGGTACGAGCCACGTCGGGGCCCACGTTCAAGGGCATGTGTAAGAACTTCTCCAGGTCGCAGGGTCATGGATTCATACGTCCCTCTAATGGTGGTGAGGACATCTTTGTTCACATCTCCGAGTGAGTAGCTGGAGTCGTCCGTCTTATTTTTAGTTCCCAGAAACCTGTGAAACGGAATACTTCTGCCATTCGTCTAGCGGTTCTGGAATGTGCGTAAAATCTGGTTCTGCTGCCGATGTGACAATTCTTGAAGAAAAGGGTCATAATCTCTTAAAAATCAGAAAAAGGAATTTGGGATTGTTATCTTGAGTTCCCCTGCTTAAAAAAATTACTTATGACTTTATAGACCATTAAAATTTACAGCATATTGCGTAGCAGCGCTGTGCCCCTTACTTTTTGCACTCATGCTAGCTTGACCAGTCCTAGATTAAAGTGTCCAGTGCTGAATAACCAAACAGTTAAAATAAAACTGTAGCCCAGAAGGTCCATCTTGAACACATCTGGATGGTGACTGTTGATTTAAGCCTGGGGCGCTCATCCCTGCATCTTTCCAGGTCGATCGCAGAGTGATTAATGGATGATGCTTTATTTCACTGGTGGCTGACCAGATTGAGATCAGCGAAATATACCATGGGGTGCCCTCCAAAGTCTGCAAAATATACAGAGGACCCCCCCCTCCCCACCGGTTGGTGGAAAAATGTACCGTCGTGATTCGCTTGTAGTTTTTTTCCTTTGTAAAAGTAAGTCTCACTGTAAAAAATAAAAAAGAGGTTGGGCGCCCGTGATTTAAGTCTAACATCCTCAAGCACTTACCTAGTCCCCTGCTGAATATGGATTGTGTTGTTTGTAAAATGTTTCCATCCATTGGGGACCTCTGGGTTTCAGATTGGTAGCTGGAGTGTTGTGGGCATATAGTTTCTAAACTGGCCATTATCAGAAGGTTCAGTGTAAGGCCTGATTCCGTCTGTCACGTGCCTTTGTTCTGACATAGTATTCTGTAGGCCAAGTTAAATGGCCATTTCAGCCAATCAGCTGAGTAATTGAGAGGAACTAATTTGCTGATGGGGAAAGGGTAGTATTGCCAGTACAGTAACACACTGTTTCCGCTTGTATGTTTTTGCACTGTGTTAGGCTACACTGGTCTGTGGCCCAGTTCAACCACTGCTATCGTACTTTTGTCTGCATGCAACTCTCTTTTTCCTCTCTGTCCATCACTTAGTATCGAGGGGGAATATGTGCCCATGGAGGGCGACGAGGTGACCTACAAGGTATGCCCCATCCCACCGAAGAATCTGAAGATCCAAGCCGTGGAGGTGGTCATCACTCACCTGGCTCCGGGGACGAAGCACGAGACCTGGTCAGGCCAGATAATCAGCTCCTAGGCTTCTGATTCAGCCTTCTGCTGTCGCCCGGTGGTGCAGCTTTTGGGGGTGGGCGGGGGATTATGGGAAAGTGCTGGGCAGAAGCTTGGTGAGGAAGACAGGACACTGCTGAGAGATTGACGTGGAGGTTTCAAATTGCACAGACACTGGATGTGGAGGAGGAAGGCGGCAGATCTGTTTTTAGGCATGTTGGAGGAGTCTAGGGATGTGTGTGGGAGGCAGGTGGCGAAGGTGAAAGAGGGACCGTAGGCTGGGCAATGTGATAGTTTCGAAAGTGCGGAAAGCAAACAAATTAGTCGACGCTTATCTTTATTTGTATCTATTATTTATCTATTTATTCTGATGAGTATTCTGATGAGTATTCTGATGATGTCTTTTGGATCCATGTTTGTTCGGGGTGCCTATATGGGTTTATTTAGGAGTGATAGGCTTAGATCTAATCTCCTCAGCACTATAACAGTGGGATTGATTCGGGGGCGCGGGTGGTGGAGCACAGCTTGTTACAGGATGCAGTCGGCGATTCCCGCAATCACTACTCATGTGGTGAAAGGTCGACTAGATAAATCTTCAGAACAGTACTGTTATCCTACTGAGAATTTGGTCGAGGTGTCTTTTAATATACATCAGCGCAATGCAAAATACGTTGGGGAAAAATGTGCTATTGAGCTTGGAAGATCGACTTACATACGTTAATCCTGGTACATAACTGACACTGGTGAAATGTCTGTCACACCTGAAGTGAATGTAGCTGATGGAGGACGTCAGGGTGTGGGGGTGTAGATGTTCTCTGGTGTTCTCTTGTCCTCCCACACCTGCTGTATTTTTACTTCCCGGCCTGGGCATTAAGGTGAGACGGCTGAGCACAGCCATAGACGCTCATGGTGACGCTGCCAATGTGATCACGGGCTCTTCAGAGCAGGATGCGTAGACATGCATTCAGTGCTCACTTCGTCAGAACTTTCTGTGCATTAATGTTATTTGCTGTAATTATTAACAGGGTACAAATCTGTTTCTTTTTTTAGTATGGAAATGTTTAAATGGTTTAACCCTTAATGTGTTCAGAATCACAGTGCCCTTGAGTAATTTAAACAGGCAATACATCACAATGGCCTATTTATTTTTTAGTTTTGTGAATAACTAAAATGTTGTTTTCCCAGCACTATTTAAAATTAAAATTCTGGGCATTTAATTTCGGTTAGTCCGCTGCAATTGGTGTTAGCTCGGTCGATCGTTAATAAATTCATTAATAAAAGTATTTTCTTTTTTAAACATATGGCAGAGTGGTCATTCTGAAAGATTCTCCTTGCTCTCTGACTTTGTGGGTGAAAGTCATCCCACAGGGGGCCGGGGGGGGGGGGGTCTGCGTCAGTCCGATACTGCAGTTGACCCACGTTTGAGAGCTGGAACTGAGATTCATTTCTCTACCTACCCTCATACATTATTAACCCCAGAGTGATCAATGAAACAGGGCGAGGTTTGCTGGCTTCTGGAATTTCTGGAATAGAGTCATGCTTAGTTCTCCAGGTCCTTTGCAAAATATGAGCGCAATAAAAGGAGGGAAGTTTCATTTGTTCAATAGAATTTATTACAGAATGTCATTTAACTTGCTTTGTAATTTCCATGCGCTTCAAAAGGAGTGCTTGGTTTTTTTCCATGCTGACATCATACTGTATAGTTAATGTATACCTTTGTCCACAAGTACAGTAGACTGAGAACAGTATAAGCATAGTGCGCCATGTATTCAGGTCGTTAGCCTCCTCAGGGAAGAGCAGCGGGTCCTGGCTGGGATTTGAAATGGCACCTTGTGATAACTCTGCTTCCAGAAGGGGGGCAAGCAGATGTCAATGTCAGCGTGAGAGTGGTGGTGGGGGGGAGGGACAAAGACACCAATCAGACGACTGTCAGGGTCATGGATCTTAGAGGCCCAGGGAGACCATGTGACCCTGTGTAGCCTTTTGGTAACTTGAGTGTTTTATTATTAATGACAAAAAACATTATGTTGAAGGATCTTTACACAGACTGATTGATTCAGTATATTATGTATACTCCATCAATTCAGTTACAATAATAAAACCACCCCCCCCCAACCACAGCGCCACCTGCTGCCTCTAAAAGGGACAATACCAATTAATCATCAATGTAATGGCTGTCCTTTAATACTGTGATATAGAAGCAGGTTCTGAATGGCACTGTTTTGATAATCAAAGCATAGAAATTTTAGGAATAAAAACCTAGAGCAGGTGTTTGCGGTATAGCGATCGCCGGCCACACTATTGCTCCTGCTCATGGAAAGCTTCCAGGACTCGCGGATAAGCGATTCTCTCAGGGACTGTGTTTACACTACGCCACCTGCAGGAAGTTTGGCTCACAGCCTGCTGCTGGCACCTCAGTTTGCTAATTACAGGGAATGTGTGTGGAGTGTTTAACAATAAAATATCACCACGTCCCCATGTTAAAAGGCATAAGAATAACATCAGGCTGTTCCCTTCATTGACATACATTTAAAACCATGTTGTTTTAATTCTTACTACAACACTGTTTGTTTAAACTTTTAGCAAAGTTATTCTTTTTTTAAAATCCAGTTGCTTTGAATTACTGCCAGTGATGGCACAACACCGCTGATAATCACAATACAATCATAAGTAGTAAATCATTAGTGTTGTTTTTGTGTCCAGTTATCTGCCACAGCCCTACTACACTGTAGTGCTCTCTGTGCAATACCACTCCTTGACAGCAGGGGGCGGACAAGGGTTGGGAGAGCCGATGTCCCCACCCCCCACCTAAGGCAGACGTCAGGAATCAATAGAGGGAGTGTTGAAAAACAGGTCCTTGCAGAGCCGGACCGTGTCGTCAGGAGAGTAAACCGTGTAGCCAATAGTCCGTGGGTCATTGAAGATTTCATAGTCATTACCCCCCTTGAACAAGAAGACATGGACTGAGCCAGCTCATGCATGACAGACAGGTGACATTTTGTACTATCTGAGAACAGTTCTCCAACCTCAGCCTTAAGAGCTATTTTTTTTAGTTCCTCCCCTCCTTGCATTTCTGTTTCTCCATCATTATGTATGTCCTACATGGTCAGGCTTCATCTGGAGCAGAATTTGCTGTCCATTTCCCCTTCAAACCTGGACACATCCCAGAATCCCCTCCTCCTTCTCCTCCCCTGACCAGCTGTGACAGGCACCTACTTTCCCAACATGCCCTGAAAATGCCTGAGGACTGAAATAAAAGCAGACATTCTTACCGGCGAGGTCTCGTTGCCGAAAAAGTAGATGGCATCCAGGCCTTCTCCTTCCAGCACGTCCAGACTAAGACGTTTGTCCCACCCCTCAGGGAACACGTCGAAACTGATGAGGCCCCCTTTATTTAAAAAAAAAAAGGGCACGTCAAAGGGTGGGGGGGGGGGGGTGTTTATTTATGGTGAAATAAACAGATGTTCTGTCCTAGATCAGGAGATTGGAATAAAGCTATAATCTTTATAGCCAGAAGGAAAATCTCCATTATATCCCAGTTCATCACCATCAGTTTCCTCCCAGTGGCCTCCTGATCACTCACTATTCCCGCCATGGACAAAAAAGCCCTTTCTGGTAAACATCTTATCACGCGGTAATTCTGTGCACAGCAACTCCCCGTGCCCCTCAACCCTGCAGCAATAACAGCTAAAAAAAAATCACAGCAATTACGCAAACGCGCCATTATAAAGTGAACCCTGAAGTGCGGCGATGAGCGACGGGCAAACAGCCGCTTTCCATCTCCTTCTCTGTCTTTTTCTTTGTTGAGTGAAAAATGGGGAGGAGCAGCCAAGCGGGGTGACGGGTGTCATAAACGTTCCCTTCCTTTGTCCCCGGCTCGGCCCCCACCCCCGCCACACTTAGGCAGTTGTGGGGCCAGCCTACCTATAGACCACAGTCGTGGTCATGTGACCTGCTGCTTTGGAGTACAGACACGTGCTCACGCAGCGCACGCCCCGCACGCACACACAGACGGCTGGCCCGAATCGAGCCCCCTCATTTCCATTCTAATCACACACACTCTCTCTCTCGCTCGCTCTCTCTCTCCCGCCGCGGATGCCTCGGCAGTCACAGAATTGGAGGTTCCATACTGGAGCTCCGCCAAGTTCCCGTTTCCCGGACGATCACTGAGCTCCAGCCAGAAAAGGGCACCTCAAGCGACGTGTTCCCACAGAGCCCCCCTAGGATGGGGTGAAGGGGGAGGGGAAGGGGGGCCAGAGAGGGGGCAGCTAGGTGGGTCTAGTGCCCTTAAAAACCTATTTCTGACCAAGAAATGACAGAGCTTGAACGGTACAGGTAAGAGGCAGGCTATTCACATAGAACCTGGGACAGAAACCCAAGCTGGACCAGAACCACCTGCCGAGGGGCCCGTTTGGTTACATTTGGGCCACGGATAACATGCACCGTGAGGCAGTGAGCGCGGACAAACAGAGAGGCCTGTCTGTTTACACAGCGGCTGGCTGTCGGCTTTATGTAGCTGGCAGGGATCCAAATGCGACGAGACGCTTGGTCGGAACGCTGAGATGGCGTTTGGCCACTGTAATGATTAATCCGGACCACAACAACAACAACCTCCAGACGGGAACTTAAGCCAGGTCCTGTAGCTCCGCACCCAGGAGGTGGACCGCAGGCTAGCTGGCGGAGGTTGATAGCGCTGAGGACTTTGCAGAGAACCACAATTTTGTGGGGCTGACTCTTGGCAGCTGGTCGTGAGAGGAAGGAGGTCAGGGGTGCCATTTTTCACGGCGGTCTGTGCACGCCTTCCCAGGTGGGTCTTACCCTCAGACTTCACTCCCTCTTCCCACCGGCACTCTGGTCTCTCAGGCGAGTGCTAATAGCTGGTCGGTCCCTGTGGCCCATCAATGGCCATTAGCCGACGCTAAGTGGTCATTAGCCGGCTGACAAATCGCGGCCTGCGGCTCATCCCACACAAACAGATGCTGCCTCAGATTAACCAGTGGACGGTGTGGACGTGCATGTATGAACGCTCCTGGGACAAACCCAGAAGTATCATTTCAACATGTGCAGCCTTATAGCCTGAATGGCTGTTAATTAAATAAAACCTTTAATTACACCAACATACCCCTCCCACTCATTGTTCTATCACTTTTCCATATTAAGCATCTGTTTGGCACAATTTTTTTATTGGTTTCACGCATTATTCCCCTCAGGCTAAGCGGAAAACCAGCCACTTGCGTCACAGCACAACCGCTCATGTGATCAAAACAGTAGATTTGACAAATAACAAACTACACTTGTTCAAATAAAGCTGGAACTTGGAGGCTGAAATTTGGGTTTGGTTTAAATACGTTTCACCGTGTCGAGCAGTAAACTCAGAAACTGCGAGGGGACGGCCGAACTAGCGCATTAGCGTGTGATTGCACGGATCTACATTTACTTATTTAGCAGATTCTATCACTGACAGAACAGGATCAGCCAGTGTCTCTGAGGCAACTGGTGTTAACGGTGTCGCTCAGTGACCCAAAAGTGAAAGCATTCTACCAACCGTGGGATTTGAACCAACAACCTTCTGACCATGGGTATAGCATGCTAACTTTCTGAGCCGCACACTTTCCCAAATGATTATGTCTACACAGATCTACCATAAAATGATCAGAGGCCACCACACAGATCTCAGATACGGCATCCGTCGGGTAGAAGCTGGTGTGGCGGCATGCTGTCTGCCCCCGATTTGCAAGCTATGGTGAACTTCAACCCCGCTGTAAAATTAACCCCAAGGGCAAATATTTGAGCTTTCAACCCTGTCTGTGACAGTATTTACTTCACTCAGTGGTGTGACGAGGTGATGGGGTTGGGGGCGGAGTCAAAGGCGTGAGAGTCAAACTGCTGCTCCGCCTCCATCCAGACTGACTCACCCCGCGTGAAGCGCAGCCCCTTGCCAGCAAACTCCTGCTGGAGAGCCTCCACAAACCTTTCCCGGATCCTTTCTCTCTGGGTGGGGAAGGGCAGGGAGAGAAGAGAGGTCGGTGCGCTTGTCCACCAACATTTGGCCGGATGGAGGAACACATTTATTACCTTGTCGATTTCGGAGAACTCGATCCGCTCCTCGAGTGTACAGCTGCGGCCGATCGGGGAGATATTGATCATCCCGTTACGGAATTCAATGAATGTACCCCTGAGGAACAAAAAACAAGAACAAAAAGAGAATTAAGCTTTCAGACAGGCACCTTACAAATAACTTTACAAGTGCAAAATTCCCATGGGACATATACACTGCTCAAAAAAATTAAAGGAACACTTTTTAATCAGAGTATAGCATCAAGTCAATTAAACTTCTGGGATA
>JAODLD010000101.1:6824904-6848072 GCA_026781065.1 Mormyrops boulengeri
GATAATTTTCATTTCCATCAAACGATGTGACATCCTTTCATTCCTAACACATTACCCAGTCTATATCAGTATAGATACCCAGCATGATTTTTTTCCCATCGAGATCTGATGTGTTTTCAAAGTGTTCCTTTTATTGTTTTGAGCAGTGTATATCAGAGTAAAACGTTGGAATCACAAACAGCTGCTGCAGCCTATAGGCCAGGGCTCTTCAAATCTATCCCGCGATTCCAAATCCGGGCCGTGTTTTCAGTTCTCCCAGGCAGTTAGTTTAGTAATTACTGATTCTTATTGGCCAGAGGCTTCACGCCTGGCTGACAGGCTCAGCCCTTGCGGACCGTGATTCGGTTACCCTGCTATAGGCTAATAAGACACTGGATCTGCAGGTAGGACAGGAAGCAGAAGACATTTCAAATGGCCTAGAAATGCAAAACCGTCTGACAGCCATTGCTGCCGTTTGTGATTATCGCCGCTGGAAGAGAACGCCACCCTTGTGTCTGAGCTACCCGGAACCGCGTGCGAGCCTCACCTCTTCTTCGGTAGCCTGATAAGCCCCATGTAGCGCAAGCAGAAGTTGATGAGGTCTTGCAGCAGCTCCTCTCCCAGATGGTTCTGGATAGCCTGAAAAGACAGCCAGCTGTGTGTCACAGAACATGTAAAAGCACCGCAGTGACCACTGGCATCTTTCCCAGCCTTACATGCCGCCCCACCCCAACCCCGAGACCCAGTCCCATGGATGCATGACTCCGGCTTCCAAACCTTAGCAGAAGTGTAAAAAAAAACCCTGTGATCTCTTCTGCAACAATGCAGCAGAGCTGCACTCAACACTGGAAGGCTTGACCCATAAGACCAGACATCTCCCAGATCCACATAAACCCAACCTCCCCCCAACCCCTAACCCCCGCTCACCTGCTTGGAGATGAGCTTCCCATCCTTGTACTGCACCGTGCCGTTTTCTGCAAACACGTAGTCAAACTTGTGAATCACTGCACAAAAAACGAAGAAGAAACTGATCGCCTGGAGAACCGGAGAGCTTTACATTTCTCTATTTAGGGGACACTTTATCCAAAGCCACTTTTTTTTTTTGAGAAAGCAGTCGTCAGACCGTCCCTGGAGCAATATTCAACCTCCATTTTCTCTCTCTGGTTGAACATACAGTATCTTCTCCTGTATCACACAAAGCATGTGCGGCAAGTCCACCTTAGATGTTAGTGTCTATTTCAGCACTATCGCAATCAGGCCCAGGAAGCGATAAGATAATCGACAGAAACCTCAGTAAACATCCAACAATGGGGCTTCCATTTTCACCTAGATAGATGGCATAAGATCTATATGTACTTTGGCACTGCTGAAGAACGAACGGTATCAAGTTAGTCAACAGTAATCCATTCATGCTATCAGAGATTTAAGATTACAAGCTACGGGGGGTCTATCTGGAGCAGTCTGGTTAAAACTCGGTATCTGTTGATTAATGTTCGGACTTCTGTCAGTTCCAGGGTGGGTGTGGCCTAATCAGGGTGGTTGCAGAGTAGGTAGCACTGCTGCCTCACACCTCACCTCACTCATCCCTGCTTTGTGTGTGGGCAGTTTGCATGTTCCCCACATGTTACACGGCTTTCCTCCTGCAGTCTAAAAACATGCAGTCATGTTAACTTGTCTGTAGTGTACGACTGTGTGTCCCGTGATGAACTGGAATCTGTCCAGGATTCTCTCATTTCCGTATTAGTGGCTGACAGACAGATGGATTAATCACTAAATATCCCTGCATCTCCAACCTTCATTCTTTAAGATACAGCTGATCGTATCGTCAATGACCTTATCTTGCAAAACAAAGGCTGACGTTCATATGGATTTTAGTCTCTTGCCATCTAATAAGAAGATGGGATCTAGTGTCATACCCTTGTGCAACCAGTGTTCCTTGTTGAAAAATTGTGTTGGTGTAAATGATGCAGCAGGTTGGAGGAAGAGAGCCCAGCTCCATAACGCTGGGTCCAGAACCCAGGGGATTACAGAGAACAAGCGGTTAAAGGAGTTTTATTTCCGAGGGATGCATGCCAACAGGCAGATCCAAAAAACCCTAGAGTTGTCTTACTACACACATGTATTACCCCAATAAAGCAATCAAGAGCTTAATCTGAATGAAAACAAACACGCCTTGCTGGCCTGGAGGGCTGGGGAGTGTCCCTGCTGGATTTCAGTGCAAGTGAAATATCTATAATACACAAAATACCCCAGATAAGGGAGCCCTCAGATCAGAACAGTCAGCATAATGCAACGCAATGGAGGGAGTGTAAACAAAGAAGGATAATGTCACCCTAAAAGATAATAACCTGTAAAACCATTAGAATGAAGCTATATCCAATTTGCTGTGACACGCTTGTCAGACTTGATCAGGTCCCTGAAAGTGTGTGTGCAGCATAAATCCACTAAACGGATGACCGGTGTCATGACAGTACTCAGGGATGACAGTCGCGCTGTGCGGGGCATAGATATACATCAGCCAGATCAGCAAAAAGTCTTGCCACCGCAAATCATCATGTCTTGGCTGGCCTAAAATGCCTGCCGCTTCACGGATCCCGTAGTCCAGTGGAACATGTTGAGCAACAGGCAGTTGAGAAACACGCAGGAGCAGTAAAATCTCGAGCAACAGCCTGAAGCAAATGAAGTGAACGTCGAGGAGAAACGGCAAAAATGCCTGGTTAGGGTGGGGTGGGGTGGGCTGCATCTCACCTTCGTCGCCGTCCCCCAGCTGCTCTGCGATCTTGGAGTAGTCAGAACCCCCCACCACGCCGATCTTGACCTTCCTCCGCAGTGACTGGAAAAACAGGTCGAGCTCCGGATCTATTTTCTTTAAGGGAAAAGAGAGAGACGATCTTAAGATATTTGCGAGTATTCTTTAAAATAAAACATAAAAAGTTTAACGACATATAAATCATTCCTTGGGGGAAAAAAAAAACACAAACTCCGTTATGGGAGCCCAACTGTTACTGCAGACTGGCGATAAATGAATCATGGGCTTACTGGCCATAAGGTGAGAGGGGTCTGGCGGATTTCCAACTAGGGTACAGATCTGCTGCTCTGTGAACGTCTACAACATCCAGACAGCAATACAAGCAGCACTAACTGGCCCAGTCGAGGAATATTACCTAACAGATTTAATACATACTGGGACAGCGCCTTTCTTCAGCAGCTTAAAAGATGACATGCGTTACAAATATCGTTAAAGAAGAATATTAAGCATTACTTTAACTAAAAACTACATCCAACGTAGGCCAATAAATTTAAATTTTATTCAGTAATCGTCTAATTTCTCACGATCGCATTTAAACAACCGATGTCTAGCTTATTACAGGTCACCGCCTCCTTTCCGCATGCGCAGTTTTACTTCCAATGATGATTCGAAAAGACCGACTGACTTCTGACACTCGTAGATGCGGATAACTGCACGTAACCAGCCAACCATCGTGCATACAGAAACTTGATTTTTAATCGCAATGCCCAGCGAAATTCTTCCTTTCGGTCAGTACCATTCCACACCCACACATCGCATTGCTTGTTTTATAACATGCATTGTTTAAGCTGTATGGTACGTGGAAGGTTAACATAAAAAGCTACGTCCATCAAACGCATGAAGCTCAGTAACCGTATAGCTGACAGGGCTTATACATCTCGTTCGCGGTCAGTTACTGCATGCAATGCAACAAAGTATAGTGCAACCTTCCAATACCGCAGGGGACAATGATACATCCGGCGATACAAAACAGCGGAATCACAACGTGATATTATCCCCACACACTGACCACGCACGGCATAAAACACAACAAATTTTACTCACTTCTCTGGCTAGTGTTAGCGTGCCGTCCACGTCAAACAGACACAGCACGTTTCTGTTCGCAGGAAGACGATTCTCCTCCATAACAGATATATTATGATCACAAAGATGTGATCACGGTTGAAAATCATACATATACCAGTAGATTTAAAAGAAACAAATGTTCCAAAACTTTGTCAATAGGTCTATTAACCTAATTCATCAAAATTGTTTAACGGTTACAAATACTGATATGATTAAAATCAAGCATCTGATACTAAGCCGATACGGTCAATACTGTACAGTGTCCCATTTCATTTAAAAATTAAGGATCACGTTCCGCAAACGAACATCGGATTCCCTGCGCACGTCGCCGTGTTACCGTGTCCTCCAAAGACAATCGGCCAATCAGATCCTGCCCTGCGAGTCATATGTGCAGGGGGCGGTAACCTACACTACGCGCTACCGGAGCCTTGGTATTTGTAATTTCATCAGAGGCAGCGGCGTATGTGTGTCTAGAAATACCACATTCTGTGGTAATTTCTTGACTTCGGATTGCATTCACGGCCAGAAAGCCTACAGAGACTTTGTCCAAAGCTTGCCCACTAGGAGGCAGAGCACAAGAATAATCCTCTATTTAACAGAATTTAAAACACGAAGTTTATTTTGGTTATGTAATTTCGAATCCAATAACTTAATCAGGTTTGATTTTGTATTAAACAAAACGAGGCTTACGGACATTCGTGGTTTAAAAGGCCAACAACAGGGTATTTTTGTGTTGCCTTCGCTGATATAATTTCTTGGCCAGTTTATTATATGCAACTTTTTTGAACTTCATACTTAATTGTTCAATAAAAATGTAAAATTAAAAGTTGCAGTTTTTTTTTTTCAAAATAGTTGCTTACACACCCACACACACACACGCAATGTGTGTGCAGGTGTGTGTGTGTGTGTGTGTGTTTGCATTGTATTAGTGAATAGGGGATTGAAAATGTAGATTTTATGATTAATTAAGAAGATCACTGATCACTGGTGGTTACATAGCTGCTGGGCCTCAGGGGTGCTGTACACTGGCTAACCCTGCACTATGACCCCCCTCCCCCAAACTCTCGCCTATATGTGTCTGTGTGTTTCATGGAGAGCAGGATGGCGTAAACGAAAAGAGAATTTCCCCACCGGCATTAATAAAGTTTCTCAATTATATACCAATTTTTCATTCATTCTCCAAAATGAACTCTTGTCAGGCTGTACAGTGTAGTGGTACTCCGCTTATCCGCCTGGGGAAATTATGTTTGCACAAATGCCATCTCACTCTCCATGAGAAACACAGACACAGCTGAGACAACCATTTGGGGTCAGAGTGCAGGACTGACCAGTGTCCAGCACTCCTGGAGCCATTGGTAGTTAAGGGATTTGCTCTAGAGCACAATTCACTTAAATTAATTTTTATATAGAGCCTTACACAACACAGTCACCCCAAGGCGGTTTACATGGACGTGTTATGATACATTCCTGCATCATTTACACAGAATAATTCAAAAACAGGGAAAAGGGAAGGAGAAAGAAAGAAAGAAAGAAAGAAAGAAAGAAAGAAAGGAGAGACAGATGATAACGGAGGAGAGGAACCAAAAACTCCCAAGTAAGGAGAAAAAACCCCTGGGGGGTCCAAGGTCCACTGGCTGCTAATATTATTGAAAAAGAAAGAGGGGGCTTGCTTGCTAAAAGCAAGGTGTAAGCTGTGGTGAAGGTCAAAGCCGAAGTCCATCAATGAGTCACAACAGAATCGTCCCAAGGCGCCTTACATGGGTGTGTTGTGATACATTGTACATTTTAACATCTTTCTGCCATAAGACGATTCATACCTAAATATAAAATGCAAACGCAAAATGTAAGTACAATATCACTGTGCATTTACATTTAAAGGCTTCTTAAAACGGTGCTTTTGTTAGGTTCAGTCTGGCATGGCCATAACCAGTGTTCAGAGACATGTAACAGTTTCAGAAGTTATATTTTGGACAATTGAAATATAGAATCCTCATGAAAACACCGACTTTATGGCTAATCGACTTTTGAATGGTAGCTTGTCTGCCCTCTAGTGCCCATATTGTGTCATCTACTTTTACCCTAAAGATACAGACTGGAAATAGTGATTTTGTTCTAATGTGAGCTCTCCATCTTCCAGTTGCTTATTCTGAGTATGATCATGGGTCTAACTGCATGTCTTGTGGAAACCCTATAGGAGGAAACCGGAGTACCCAAACTGCACACAAAGACACTGGAGTCGTGAGGCAATGGTGCTATTCAGTGACGCAACATTCGACCCATTAAGTCTACACTGAAATGTGGAATCCCCGTGAAATGACATAACAGGGAATAATTTGATCCTCACATTATAGATAAAGAAGGCTTCCTTAACAGAGATTGTCCAAAGGTCAATAATATTTTTCTGGGTCTTCTAGGCAATCCTAGAACGCAGTGTGACTTTTGTTTCAGTGCTGACAAATTGGATTCATTCAAGAAGAAGTGAGCAAATCCCTACAGGGGAGTCCCTACACAAATTGGGCAATAGCTGGCATCAGTATAAGCCAGAAGGAAGCACACAGAAAGGCTCACCTTCAAAACCAAATCCCTAACGTGTTACATAACAGACATTACACTTGTAAACTTTAGTTGAGTCCCTTAGTCATACACCTAGTCTTTCTGCAGTACTGCACTTCACAAACACTAGTTAACTATGAATTAATGCTGATTTCCCAAAACATTTGACTCTATATCAGTGTCTCCCAATCTGGTCCTTCGGGACCCATAGCCAGTCCATGTTTTTGCTCCCTCCGAGCTCCCTGTCAGACAGTCCATATTTTTGCTTCCTCCCAGCTCCAGGAAACACTGCTCTGTAGTATTATCAAGACATTCTTCTGATTTTAACTTCATATGCTAGAAATGAAGAGCAAACTGCATTTTGATCAAAAGGAAACACTGACATGAGCAGCAAGCAACCCTGTGGGCAAGGATACACAGTTTCTGCTCATTGAAGTCTCAGAAATATGACCTAACTCTTGTGTCCTTGAGTGACTCACTTCATCTGACCTAATATGTCCATTAATCCCCTAAGACAACACTGCTGTATTGCTATATATACTTTAAAAGAAATGTAAAGACTCCTTTCTATTACAAAAGCCAGACAGTGTTAAAGAAAATAAAGCTTTACTAACTTAACTATGGTACATGGTCTCAGGCAAAACTCCAAACCATCTGACTCAATCGCGAAGTACACAACGGTCATGCAAAAAGGTCACGTGATCAACTAACAGGCACCAGCACGCAAAAATGAAGGAACAGAACAAAGTATTCAAACCTAAATCATAGAACCAGAGAACCAAGAGATTGGAAAAAGATTTAAAAAGTGACAGGACCAAGAGAACAACTCACCAAGAAAATAATAACATCAAAAGTGAGTAGGGAGACGCTGACCCGGATGAGGTGAAATACTGTACGTTGATTGTAGCAGTGGATAATGGTAAGTGAGGATTGTCTGGGGGGGGTGTGACAGTGGGGAACAACCATGCCTGTCACTCACAATGTTTTACATGCATATATATAATATTCTACAATTTCTATAGATTGTATATTGCTATGATTAGTACATGATACCGTTAGTCTGCTCATGATTAATTCTGCATGCGTATTAGTTCCATTAGTGCTATTAGAACTGCGGCTCCTAGGACAGAAAACGGAGTTTGCTCACTATAAAATACTAGTGAAATGTTCGCAAAATTATGGCAAGAAAATCAAAGTGGAAACTGTACTGTAATGACTTAACAAAAGTAATATGCAAGAATAATGTTTATAATCACATTAAGGAATCAATTCCCGAAACCTTCATAAATACTATGCCATAGGTTTTATTTCTAAGTTTTATAACGCACACTTAAACATTCACCACCTTACAGTGGATAAAAATTATGACCAGCAAACAGCAAACAGCAAATTTATTTAGCAACAAATATATAGGCCTATATTTCCAGAGAACTTAAGCTTTTGATCACAGGGTCCAGGGGTGGCAGACCCGACCCAGATTAACCTAAAATGGAGAAATCTTACATACTTAGTAAATCAGACTATCCACATCTCTCAGAGGTTCATAGTACTCACGGGCGATCCGACTCCTTTGTCTCAATACCCAGTGGTGAGAAATGGCTCACATGGGACAGACATTATCAATTGTCAGCTTGTGTGATTTATGAGCTAAGTCACAGACCAGGCAAATGCAGTCCTCCTACAGGCCAGATTCAAAACCTTTAAAGAACCAGATTTTTGAGCGCTGATAACACCCATAAAATATGAGCTCAGCGAGGTGAACTTTGGCGAAGCCGGCCATTAATAGCGTACTTTAGACGTCCTACTAATACCAAAGCCATGAACCGGTAACTGCATAGTGATCTTGTTGCCAGATAAATACATCAGCCACGACTTTGTATGAATTTGTGGTAGTGCACCCAAGGGCATAACTTTGGGCTGAACACTGGGGGGGTTGAGGTCTCCACCCAATTAAGGGGATCCAGGGGGTTTGGTAGATTTCAGGCATGACAAGTAACTTTTTGCTCTGTGGATTTCAATACATTTCGGTTCAAATCCTGTGCTCAGCAGAGAGATTTCACCATTGGGCTTTTGAGGAAGTACCAAACACAAGGTAAGGGAATGTCTTGGATTGGATATCAGCCCATCCCATGGCACACAGACGCACTGTAGACATGCCAATTCACCACTTGCAGTCTTTCAGGCTTTGAAATTAATCCAGAATGCCTAGAGGAATCCTGCGCAACATAAGGAGCTCATGCAGTCTCCACACACGCATGGAGCTGGGATGGGATCTAGACCCACAACCTTGGAGTTGTGAGGTAGATATACTACCCAAGATTCAGTTAAGTAAGTCTGAATAAAAGCCTTGGCCACACACACACACACACACAAATACAGAACATGACTAAAATGTTTGCTTTGGAATTAGTCACCAAATGGTTAGCAAATTCAAAGGCGTATGTCTTTAAGTGTGCTGTTATAACCCACGGACGTGTACAGCCCCCTCTGTGACTGGCACCCTGCTGGATACCGCTGATCATGAGCCTACAGGAGATTTATTGGAACCGAGACTCAGTCTAGCAGCTTTTATAGCAGGGAAATTTACTAGTGTCAGAGATGTACCTGTTTCCTGTACTAGATAACCTTTGTTCGTGTCCGCCCATTTCCACCTGTGTTTGTGACCAGATTTTGAAGCAGGCCTGCATCACCTGGGCCCCTCTTGCCTGCGTACTAGTCAACGTGTTGCATTTTTCTCTCTTTCACCCATATTCACCTATATATACCCCCATATTCTTTTATCGTGAATTATTTTCCCCAATGACGCAATTAACCACAGCTTTATTTTAGTGCTGTATAAAAGACTAGTGGCTTTTAATGCATGTTTTCATCATACAGGTGTACTGATGCTTCCACGAGGTCTCCGTATACCTTAAGTTTGCACGTCAAGCGAACATGACAGCTACAGAAACATTTTTGTCTTTGCTTTGTGGTACAGATCTTAATACCCCTCTGTGAAAGCTTACCTAGTTACCATCGTGTGCTTTTAAATGTAAAATTTTGCACTAAGCACTACACAAGTGCAAATCGAGTCGCATCTAAGTACCATTCGTTAGGCATTCTGGTTTTTACTATGTCCTTGAGCCGTACGTGAGAAAAAGCGATCACCCACTTCCTGCCGTCCACTTCGTCCTTTCAGGGTTGTTCATTAACGAAGCGAGAGGGAAGAGCAGGTGAGCAGCAGACGGGCAAGAAACAAGAATACTGCAACAATTACATTTCATGTTCTGCAGTTTGATTTACAGTATAAGACTATTCAGTCTATTTTGATTTGTGGCAAATCGGGAGTTTTTTTTTTGAGGATTTCAAAGTGAATTGGAGACGAAGATCTAGAAAAATAATTTACACTGAAGAGGTAATCCCATCTGGATATAGAAGAGTTCATTGTGTCTTGCGGAGATCTCGTATGAAACCGTTAATGGACGCTCATATTTCAGCTTTAAAAATCTCAGAGGAAGATGTAATATTGAAATTGTACTATTGTACTAGCATATAAGTGGCAATATATCACCGATATAGCAATCGGGCGTGGGATTTGTCAGGCTGTCATCAAATCTGCCGATGCGCTCAGCATGCGCGGTGGCTGGTGGTTAAGCTCCTGTGCGCTGCTGATGGTCCGACTGCGATGTCCAGTGGTGACCGCTTGCCTGGAAGGAAACTATCTCATCAATGTGATCCTAATGGAGGACCTGGTTTCTCCCTGGAGTAAACACCTCGTGGAAGGCCCGGTGGAACGCGCTATCGCTACCGATGAAAAACTTAACCATGAAGCAGGTAACTCTTTTAAAGTTGGCTTCAATCGTCTCGTAAAATTAAGTTATGGAGATTTTGCGATCTTTATTAAGTATATTTATTTTGAAATAACGGCTGCAATTCTCTTTAGGTATCTAGTATCTAAAAACGTAATAATAATGTCTGTGGTCATAAAAGTACGGTCACTGGCAAAGGAATTTTGGGGGGTTGGTGCTAAATACATCGGTCACGACTTCGTATGAATTTAGGGTATAGTCACACCCAAGGGCATAACTTTCGGTTGAGCCTTGGTTACCCCCCGCCCCCCCCATAATTTACACCCATGGTTAATGGACATGTTAGGGGAGACTTTTAAAACCATTTCCATCGCACACAAAATTAAAATGGACCCTCTCCACACATGTTGAGGGTCATGTTTCCTTACCCTCACCATGGGTGAGCTTGGTAATGCCAACATCAAAATCACGATTCACCACGACACCATTCCTTGCTGTGCCCAGGAATAAACCAGAAACTCACTGTCAAATTCAGTGGGTTTCAAACCAGTATGTACCGGCGCAAGGGCTGTGCCAGCAGTACCTGTGAAGGGGTGGAGAAATTGAAGGAATTGAGCGTGAGTATACTCATTTATTCAGTACTCATAATGCAGTCATCATTACTCAATACTGTACTTACAACCCATCTGCAATGTCAAATTCTCATTGTATTTACAATGCATTTGCAATGTGAAACCCCCAACATTCACATAATGTTAGAGAGGTGTATACTGACTGTAATGGATTTGTCAGGACCCAGAGTAAAAGTTTGATATAATGGCAGGCTGTTTTAGTCCTTCTTGTATCTGTGGGTGGTTCACACTTGGAACGTTAGGTGAGATAAATTGTTTTGCTGTGTTTCAGGATAGAGGCGAAATGGGCTGTATTCTTTTAGGACCCACCTGCACCTATGCCACCTTCCAAATGGTGGAGTAAGTGATGGACCCTCTTTTGTTCTCTCACCTTCACTCATTTTCCTGTTTTTTTTGTTAACCTCTGTTCCCTTTGCCTCATCCCTGTGTCCTGACCTGTTATTATAGACTAGTGTTTCCCAACCCGATCCTGGGGTATCCCCAGACAGTCCACATTTTTGCTTCCTCCCTGCTCCCAGGTAGGGTGACCACCTAATCCATGTCAGGAGGGACGCTATGAGCTACGACCAGTTTGTAAACCATCATTTCAACCATTTCAATTAAAAGGACCCGGATTTCACTTGGAGCACCGACATCTCGCTCTGTGCTGACTGGTCAGTCTACTAAAATCACGCATGTGCCACCAAAGTTAATGTGAAACAGCTGGATGAGTCTTTCAGTCAAGGAAACAAACCAGTAAAATTGCAAGGTGAACCGAACAATTTAGCCAAGCACAGGAGTCTTTCAGCTTTAAAGCCCCTGACGTGGATTAGGTGTTCACCCTACTTCCAGCACACCAAAACCAAACAACCGAGAAATCAGGAACCCCCACATACCTGATATAGGTGAGTTGGGAGCTGGGAGGGAGCAAAAAACGTGGACTGTCTGGGGGTCCCCGAAGACTGGGCTGAGAATCAGTGTTTTAACCTTATCTGTTTTCTTCACTTTTCCTTACATTTTCCATAAATTGCCCCACAGAAGTTGCCGCCGTTGGTGGCCGCCTATGTCGCCTATACGATTTATACTGATCGGACCTATATCTGTTTTATGGCCCGACAATCGTTAAAAGCTTTTTTTTCCCAGTTTCTTTATGGTTGACAGGAGCTGCAGTTTCACCCCGAATGTAGAGTCTTACGAGAATTACCAGACTGCTATGACTTGCATTCACTGACAGAATTGTAAAGTGTGAGTTAATATTACATCCAATTAACAGCATGTCTTCCTGCTTGCCCAGCGAGTTGCTGAGAAAAGAACCAAGCATCAGTTTATGGTCTGCTGGTGTCTGTTACAGTCAGGAGCTGGAATAGTAGAACGGAAATATCTGACATACAGATCTTGTCACATTAAGTGGCAAAGCAGAACCCGGGAACGGACTATTACAGAGACATAAATCAGGACATTTGTAAGATCGAGGTGTCATTTTTGTATGCTGTGACATCAGAGGTGCAGAGGTCTTGCTAAATATGATCTTTCATGTCATCCAAAATACACACTGGATGAGGAGTTATTTACATGAATTGGATGTTTAGTCTAGAAAGACGTGAATCTTCAGCCACTACCTAGACACTGCTTGCCGCTTACAAATGTAGTTTATTTGTGTTTTTGTCGCCGAATAACAAACACATGCCCCTCACAAATTCAGATACATCAGCAACAACACCCATTGCGTTTGATTTAGTGATGACCTAAGCAGAGTTTGTCAAATGTATGGTGCATAGGTAAATTATGCTATTATGCTGTTTAGTAAATACCGTTTAGGCTCTCCTTTTGTGGGATTCCTTCAACCAAAAAAGTAAACTTTTAGGTACAGAAGTGAAAGACGACAGGAACAAGAACATACGATATTTTCAAACGAGAGGAAGCTTGTTTGGGGAGAACTTAACTAATAGCTCAGATTTGTTAACATTTTATCTAGCTCTGATGAAATGAGGAAATGTTCGTTTTGTTGATATCCAGACAAATACGCCACATCCTGTAGTCGTTTAGAAATATCTGTTCCATTTGGTGGAGACGGACTCCTGAATGATGATTGTTGCACCAAACTGTACTGTGTTATACCTACAGTCTGTCTGTCTGCTCTGTGGTGGTCTGTTTGTCTACTATTCTGTTTTCTTTGTGTATATGTAGAATGTAAACTGTGGTACAGTTGTTTTATATACAGTTTGCATTTATTTAATGTACTTCACTGCTGATTGAAAACTCATGACCCCAAATTTCACTCACTCCTTCACTTGTTTTGGTGGTGTGACAATAAAAGTGATTTGATTTGCCGTGTCTGCGGTGGTCGTTTTAAACTTGCGGCATAGCAAATGGGACGTAGGAACAAAGGGCAACTTTTTGGTTTAAAGCAGCCAAACAGCTTTTGTTTGAGCTGGAAGGATGTGTTGCTGGTTAAAATGATGCTTGTAGGGTGAACGGCTGCCTTGTGTCTGTGTCTTAGCCTGGAGATTGGACTGACACTCAACATTCCACTCATCTCAGCGGGGAGCTTCGGACTGTCATGTGACTACAAGGAGAACCTGACTCGCCTACTGCCCCCTGCGCGGAAGGTCTCCTCCTTCTTCACTCGCTTCTGGCAATCCACTGACCATAACCTCAAGCCTAAATGGGAGACGGCCTATGTCTACAAGAAACCTGAACTGACAGAGGACTGCTTTTGGTGAGACTGTGTGGAAACGTGATCAGCGAGAACCGAGGCACGGAGTGGGCGTGGGGGGTGTAATTCATGATCCTGGCTCAATCTTGAAAGGGTGTGAAACAGAATGCCAGAGGTGGAAAGTTCAGGTCCATGAAGTGCAAATCCAGACCAAAGTTTTGTTTCAACCAACCAGTTCAGCACAAAGAGACACGGTCACAGAATACTCAACTGGTTGGTTGAAACAAAATCTTGGTCTGGATTTGTACTTTCTGGACCTGAACTTTCCACTTCTGCAGAATGCAGTGCGCATCTCCAGCAGGTTCTGGTGTTTTACCATATCGGCCTGCCTCTGCTGTCCCCCCCCCCCCCCGACCCAGGTATATCAACGCTCTGGAGGCTGGCTCGGCTAACTTTGCCTCCACGATCCAGCGGGAGGTGCTTCGCCAGCCAGCAGAAGTTCATAATCTGTTGAACTCCCCAACGAGGAAGAGCAACTGTAGGCGTCTCTTCAAATGGCCGAATCACACAAATTTTTGCATATGGTTCTTGCATAGGGTTCTGATGCTTGAAACCCGAAAGGAAACATGATTCTCATTAGGGGAGATGTTAGGTCTGTCAATCGCTATAGATCTAACAATCGTGCTGATATGCTAATGATCCACTGCTTTACAGTTCATTGATGAGTTCAGTTCAAATGTCTTGGACTTTTACAGCTGAGTGCCACCAAGGTGGACCTATGTAAATTAAGCAATGGAACAGAGAATTCTAGCCTGAGGCAGGAATCAGTGCAGAACTGACTTTTTCAGTCTGGTGGTTGATGGCATCTTCAGTGACAGCCCACAAGCACTGAAACTGTCATGGCACTGATTTGCGTAGCCGCTTGGGAGCCATGGGGGACGGCCTGCTACGCTTTTTGAATTTATTATGCTCTGGAGTCATGGTTGGAATTTACCATGGTTTGGCTTTCATCCAGCATAGCAAACTTTAGACATTAGACTTCAGCTGCACACGTCAGAGTTGTAAACATTCTTGTTTGTGCTCTATATAGGGTTTGTACATTTCAGACAGTTAATAGGCATTCAAAGGAGTCCTTTCTCAAACTTAAGGTGTGCTGGGTGGGTATATGTGCAGTCTTGAAGGCACTAGCAAGGTGGCAGTATCAAGGGCAAGCAGCAGTGACCATTGTGAATGTAGCTATTAATTAAAGCACATTTGTTAAGTTTTTTTGGTCTAGGGCACCAGAGCAGAGCCATCCTATGAGATCTAATCAGGTATCATCTGATCTCAAGTCTCACTGCTGCTTGCAAGCCTCCACTAACTGTGACGTCTTTCCGGCCTGCTCACCCTTCTGCCTGTGACGTCTCTCCGACCTGCTCGCTCTTCTGCCTGTGGCGTCTCTCCGGCCTGCTCGCCCTTCTGCCTGTGACGTCTCTCCGACCTGCTCGCTCTTCTGCCTGTGGCGTCTCTCCGGCCTGCTCGCCCTTCTGCCCGTGACGTCTCTCCGGCCTGCTCGCCCTTCTGCCTGTGGCGTCTCTCCGGCCTGCTCGCCCTTCTGTGGCGTCTCTCCGGCCTGCTCGCCCTTCTGCCTGTGGCGTCTCTCCTGCCTGCCCTGCTGGCGTACCACGTTCATCCTGTCATCTGAAGCAGCACCAGCACCTGCCTGCCATCACCTGCCTGCTCTCTGCTTTGAGACTCAAATCTTAAAATCAGGACAGTGTGAATTGGGAATTTTTGGCATCATGCTCATTTCACTTTGACTTCCCCTGCTGCCCCCTGGAGGATGGGCTCCTCCTTTGAGTCTGGTTCCTCCCAAGGTTTCTTCTTTCTAGGCAGTTTTTCCTTGGTACTGTCACCTCTACTCACTGGGGGCTTTGTGCAGGGATAATGTAAAGCGCTTCGAGACAATGTAATGTTGTGAAAATGCGCTATGCAAATAAAATTGAAAATAAATTGAATATCACATTTGGCAGTCAACACTGCAGTTCATTCCTGTGTTTCACTCTTGGTGTGCAGTGTTTATTATCTGCGGGACTCCAGAAGACGTGATAAACCTGAAGAACGGGACCGAGGTGAATCCTGAGATTGTCTTCATCCTCATCGACCTTTACAGGTCAGTCCGGGCCTGTTTCCAGTTAGCAAATGCTTTCCGTGGTGCGACTGATTTCGGCTTTTATGCAGCAGATTGAGGCCTAGCAGCAGCCTGCTGTTCTGAATACTTTGGTGTCATTAATATAGTATCATTATGCTAATGATGCTAATGATGCTAATGATGCTAATGATGCTAATGATGCTAATGCTGGAATAAAAAGAATAATAATAACAATAATCTCTTCTTAACAGTGCTTCGTATTACACTAACACCACGTCGATGCCTGACATGCGAAATGTCCTGGTCCTCACCATGCCCAACATCAGGAATTACACGCTGGACCCTACCTACAATGACAACGAAAATGAATCGGTGAGATCCTCCCATTTCTTTTGTTTAAATGCAGATGTACTGTGTGCATGGTAGAAAGAATACAGCGGTAAAAATAATCGGTAACACTTTACTTAAAGCAGTCATGTATAAAGCATTATAGATGCCTTCATAATGCAGTATAATGTATTTGTAAAGTATTATAAGCACAGCTATAACTATAATTTCTAAAAAGGCATAACACATTATAGCCGTGTTTATTATGCATTATGAATGCTCTAGAAAGCTCTCATCTATAATGCACTATAGATACCTTCATAATGCATTATAATGGTCAGTATAACAATTAAGGATGCTTTGTAATGCATTATGATGATTGCTTTAAATAAAGTGTTACCAAGTAATCAAACTGCTCCTGAGGAGGCCGGGAGGCTGAGTGGGTAATGTTTAGTTGCATGTGAGTTTCCTGGCAGTATCTCCCTGCAACCTCACACTGGATAAGAGGGTCTTTGCGCGATGGATGGAAATATAGCTGGATGTAATGTAGCCCTTGTACTTAATCTCCCTCCCTCTCACTCTCTCCAGTGGTATATTTTTAATGACTATCTGGCAGCGTACCATGACGCTGTACTGCTGTTTGGTCAAATTATGAGAAGGCACTGGGGCAGCTCGCCGCCGACCACAGGGGCCAACGTTGTGGTGATAGAAAACTTCAGGAACATCTCGTTCAGCGGTAGGATTCAGCTCCAGAGTCTTGTATCGCTGCCCTGTCCAGTGACACACGTGATAGCTGTCAGTGTCCTAGTTATTAAAAATTAATTGTTATTATTCTTAGGGCTTTTAGTTAATAACCACTCTCTGTTGCATTGTGGGCGTGTGCCTTATTAATATTTCTGGTCCATATTAACCAGTGTTTGCATTGGGTATTATGGGATATCACGTACCCCATGCAAATTTCGAGAATTATGACTTTGCAGACGAATCTGGCACCCTACTCTACATAAACGCAGTGAAATGTGCGTGTGAACAACACGTGTAGCCCAGTTTGTATCTGCTCACAGGGGCTGGTGGGCATTACGTATTGGACGGAAACGGTGACAGGGATGTGAACTTTTCAGTACTATACACCAACAAAGACAACGAGGTGAGGCCAAGCAACGGTATGACGTCATCAAACGATCCTTATCAGCTCCATATGACCTATGGCCACACTCTGGCTTAACTCTCATTGGTCCTCATTGGTTTGTTTGTCTGGGTTTCTAACGAGTTGGAAACCGCCGCAGCATTGCCTTTATTGCTCAGTTATTATGGAGCCACGTGCTTGCTATATCACCTGGGAACTTAATTTCGCTTCTAAGCATTATGGGTAATTAGACCACAAGGCACTGCAGGTTGAAGCCTGAAACGGGGGCGCTGGTTGTGTGCATTGTAGCAGAAAAATCATCAGGCTTGAAGCTGTAAGATGTCTGACACTGGATTCCTCTTCTGCTCCAGTACCAAACCCTGTTCGTGTTCGACACGCAAACCAACAGCAGCCGTGTAGTGGATCCCAGTCCCACACTGGTCTGGGGTAGTCAGCTGCCTGATGACACCCCAGAGCACAGTCAGATGGGTAAGGTGATGGGGAGGGGGTGTTCCGGGCTATTCCTTTAAACCAGGGGTGTCAAACTGCAGTCCTGGAGGGCCGGAGCCCTTGTAGCTTAGTTCTTCCCCTGTTCCATCACAAATGATTCAGTTCAACAGCTATGTGGTAATTAGCACAAGAAGTTGAATCAGGTGTGTTAAACGAGGGGATACCCAAAAATGTGCAGGGCTCTGGCCCCCCAGGACTGGAGTCTGACACCTGTGCTTTAAACCTTCTGCACTATGGTTTATGTAATGTAATGGAAAGGGGATTATCTCAACTGGCAGTGTGCTCACTCAGCATGCTAGAGGTAGGAGGGCTGCACTGTACTGGAGAAATTTCAAATACCGCAATCTGATAATTTTTTTTTTGCAATAAATATTGCCTTATTTATAAAGCGAAAAAAGAGTTGAAAATTTACCCAAAATAAATTACAGCGAAACAGAACTTGTCTACCAGTATTGTCTGTTATATAAGTTGGTGGTGTTGCCACGAGTTGTCCTGACAAAGCACTTGACATGACAGAGTAATGTTCGTTTAGTCAAACTTAGGCCAGTTGGTGATCTTTGTCTGGCGAGTCTCATGAGGACCCCCACCCCGCACACGAAATTTTATTGGCAGTATTTCAAAATAAAGGAACTATATTGCAATATAACATTGCTTTTGAAAATGCCAACCAAGACTAATCTCAGCCCAGCTGCCTATCATGGCCCTTGCGATGTGACAGTGGCATGAACATATCATGTGATGTTAATGACTAATATCGCACATCTCCCAGCCCTAACAGGTAGCAGGATCGATTTCAAGAATTTCCTCCTGGGATCAGTAAAAATTTTGCTTCCTTATTTAAAATGACATGACCTTCACACTCTAGGAACTTTACACTCTACACTATTTACTTAAGCTGTCAAGTTCAACAGCAGTCACAAGGAAACAAAACCTATTAGTGGTGATGAGCTTAATGATTTTTTTTAAAAGTTTTATTTCTTCCCCTGTGGCCGCTGTACTTGCTCATGTTTGTCTTATTTACCTCGTAAGAAAATTAAGAATTGTTGTACTATTGTTGGTAATGTGTGGATACTGGGGTGATTTGGGAGTTTTTGAGTAGGTTGGGGATGGTAGGAGATGAGCTGTAGACTTCATGCAGACCTCATTCATGTTTTATCCAGATGTCATTGTCATCATCCTGGGTGTCACTGTGGCAGTGGTGGCTACCATCGCTCTCATCTTCTACAGGTGAAGACCTTCCCCTTAAGTCCTAAAACCCAGCTTTGGTTGGTTTTCTTTCCATTTTCCTCCTCTCTGTTTTGTTCATAAATTGCTACAGGTTTTATTGACTTACATTTTCCCGACAGACAGAACAGGAAGGGGCGTCAGGTACGAGAAAAATGGTCCCACATCCACCCAGATCTGATTCATCCTTTGGACTTCAATGAGAGAAGCCTGGTCTCTCTAAAGGTGAGCTGATCTCCAGCCTGGTTGGGAGCTTCTCTCCACAAAAGAGGTTTTTATCTGGACACTTCAGAGTTTTATTGTATTAACATATTTGGCAAACTCTTTTGTTGTAAGTGACGTACAAGTGAGGAAGGTTTGGGGTCAGATAGTAGATTCAGCCACCAAGCCTGGAGCAGTTTGGGTTAAGGGCCTTACTCAAGAGCCCGACTGCAGTATGGTTACTCTGCTGGCCACGGGATTTGAGCCCACAACCTTCCAGATGCAAGCATGGTTCCCAAACTTCTGAGATAATCACCATCCAAGTTCCTCCTCCTTCTTTGACATAATGTGGTTACTTTGGGCTGAAACACCAAAGAGAAGCAGCTGTAGCTGTGGAGCCGCCCATCCAAAGCGTCCGGTCCCTGCCATCCACATTCACGCTGCTCGTGGTGCAGTCTGTAGAGACCTACCTCTCTCTCACTGTCATCCTGCCCTTCCTCAGATCGACGAGGACCACAGAAAAGAAGGAAACGACTTCATTCGCCGTTGCCGTTATGACAAAAAGGTGAATTTAATGTCTGTGTCGATTTGTTTTATATACCCCGTATTTGCCCCCCATGTCTGCGCAGGGACCTTGGCGAGCCTGCAGACATGTCGATGGCTGACGCGGCTCCTGCTTCAGATGGCTGATGCATTTGAATGGTGCTGTGTGTTTTTTAGATTGTGATTCTCAAGGAGCTGAAGAACACGGATGGGAACTTCAACAAGATGCAGAGCATTGACCTCAATTCAGTAAATCTCACCCTCCCTTTACTATCTGCTCTATCGCAGCCCCCCCCCACCCCCCCAGTATCATAAAATAAAATACAGCTTCACCTCTAGTTTGAAGTCACAGATCCATTGAGTCCACAATACCCCTGTTGTTTTTCTTCATTCCGTCTGATCTTTCCCCCAACTTTCACATCTTGTCTGTCCTTATTTCTCTACCAGCTTCTGCAGATTGATTACTACAATCTGACCAAGTTTTACGGCACGGTGAAATTTGAACAGGGTGTGTTTGGAGTGTTTGAGTACGGTGAGAGGGGGTCCCTCAGGGTAAGTTCTTGTCTTGGTTCAGTGGACTTCCTCTCCTCTTGATCAGCTGACGATAAACATTTAACTTGTTTCAAGAATTGAACATTCTCAGAAAAGATGGACACACCTTTTACATTAATTCTGGCTATGTGTTCTGCTTTTTGCAGTATGTACTGAACGACAAGATCTCCTACCCAGAAGAGACTTTCATGGACTGGGAATTCAAGATATCCGTCATGTATGACATTGCTAAGGTCAGACAGAATATTCCCAGGATTATTGGTTGTGCGTGTGACTGTAGTGAGGAAGAACGGGGAGAATAAGTCAGTTATTCAAGCAGAGGTGGGAACAAGTCAGTGACTTTCAAATAACAAGTAAGTCTCAAGTCTTACCACTCAAGGTCCAAGTCAAGTCAAACAAGCAAAACAAGCAAGTCTCGAGTCAAGTCTTACGTCAGGATAGTCTAATACCTTGTCAAGTCCCGAGTCAACAAACCGAAGTGTCAAGTCAAGTCTCAAGTCCCAAGCTACAAGTCCTAAACAGAGTATAATCCTAATTTCTAATTTAATGCCACAACAAGCTTATACAGTATATAATTTTGTTGTGGCGTTATGTAGTGTATAACATATATATTTATATATACTATAAAACTTAAACTTTGAGACTTAACTGTTACTTGAAAGTCTATGACTTGTTCCCACTTCTGTACTCAAGTGTCACATTTTTGTACGGAGGAAACTTTCGTTACAAGTGGCAGCTAATCAATAAGGCCACACTTAAGTATTCCCTCAGGCTAGTACACCTTAAGGTTGGTCAGATGGTCATGTTTGAGTGCTGCCCCCCTCAGGAGGACGTGGGAGCGACAGGCCCCTGGGACCTTAAAGAAACAGTGTTTTTTCCTATCATGGGCTGCACCAGCTTTTTAACAGGCCATCATTTGATGCTCGATCTGTCTCACACAGAAATGAATTAAACATATAATGTAATATATGTATAATGCAAACACTGGGCAGGGAAAGGTTGTTGTACCTTTGAACAGGGTATAAATCAGCGAGTGTCCTTGTTGAACCTGCCCACTGAATTGGCAGCGGGAAGCGCTATGCTGTGTAGAATATGAACCCTGGTAGCGAAGCCCAGGGTGATGTCACTGGCTGTCACATGGTGTCTCATGCCTCGGTCCCATCCAGGGAATGTCCTACCTCCACGCCAGCAACGTCAGTGTCCACGGTCGCCTCAAGTCCACCAACTGTGTGATGGACAGCCGAATGGTGGTCAAGATCACCGACTTTGGCTGTAATACCGTCCTCAGTCCGGGCAGAGGTGGGACCCACTGTCAGCCTGTGACACTGTACATAGCACTGCAGATTTACACCACGTCTCCCGGTATGATCAGGCAGTCAGCCGCCGTAAAATTATATTTACATTTACATATTCAGCGGAAGCTTTTGTCCGAAGTGCAGCTAGGCTGAGCTTCCAATGAATGCCCAGGTACAAGGGCAGGTAATAATGGAGCAGGAGCTACACAGGAACTTCTAGCAAATCAAGAACCTAATGGGACTATTCAAGTGCAATATAAGAACATTCATGGAATGTAAGGAACATTTGGCTGTTTAACGGATCGTCTTTCTTTTGGGGAACATGTTGATATTTAGTCATGTAGGGACCTACCCCTCTGGATCACTGACTGATAGAGCTGCATGAAGTGTAAGATTGTGGGTTAGGTGTAGTCAGAGCCGTGCCTAGAAATTCTGGGCCCCCATGAAGTGCTGGGCCCCCTGAATCTGCCAGGCTATCCGTACCCCTCCGGCACGCCTAAGTGCAGTGAGTCTTGGTAAAAATACGGACAGTCTGCAGAATGGAGTGAGCTGGTTGTTAATTTTAAAGTGGAGTGAAACTGGTTTGAGTACAGACACGTTTTGAGGTTCACTCTGTACTTCAGCACGCATCGCCTGTACGGGTGATGGAACACATAAGGCCTCATGGCGCTGTCAGTCACCGCCCCTTTAAACCCAGTGTGTGACCCAATGGGAAGTGTAGTGTATCCCCTCGTACACCAGGTGGCGACTGACGGCATGTAATAATCCCACTACTTAGTTGTGTTCTGTGGTAATAGCTATGGTTCCTCACTGTGCCTCAATCTCTTCCCTTGCTTTTCCAATCTCTTCTATCTCTATGTGACACCTCTGCGCCCCGACCCTCCAGACCTGTGGACTGCCCCAGAGCACCTGAGAAAGGAGGGCATCTCGCAGAAGGGAGATGTGTACAGTTTCGCCATCATCGCCCAGGAGATCGTGCTAAGGGAGTGTCCCTTCTACACGGAGGCCTGTTCTGAACCTGCAGGTGGGGTCAGTGGGGGGCTGCAGTAGCTCGTCACCCTTTAGCTTCATGTAAACATCATTAGATTTGCCACCACTTAGCACAACCATGTAGTACAGAAAAGTCGACCCCTTCATTTTCATGCTGTACAACAACCACAGGTCAATAGGAGCACAGTGACCTCTGCTGTTCACCTGTGGTTTAGCCGCACTTAAACGCTTTAAACCAGTGTTTTTCAATCCAGTCCTTGGGGACCCCCAGACAGTCCACATTTTTGCTACTTGCCAGCTCTCAGCCAGTCAAGAACACCAAATACCTGGTACAGGTGAGCTGGGAGTTGGGAGAGAGCAAAAATGTGGACTGTCTGCGGGTCCCCAAGGACTGGGTTGAGAAACACAGATCAGCTGCCACAGTTCCTTCCTCAACAAGAGGAAAAAACAAAAGGTTTTATTTAATATTTTGATCTAAATTTACTGTTTTTATTTTCTATTAATTTAGCTATCAAAATTGCTTTAAATTAATAAAAATCTCACTGATGTGTAAGCAGAAAAGTACAGAATGTAAAATATCCATTCATTTCTAAGAATGGATCGTCTGCGATCAATCCCCAATATGCAAACACAGCAGGACACGCAGCATTCGCACTGTCATATAATAGCAGCAAGTTAATGACTCCCAGAGGAAACGTAGGCCAATACAGGGACACCACAACTCCCCCTACAGGCCAATACAGGGACACCACAACTCCCCCTACAGGCCAATACAGGGACACCACAACTCCCCCTACAGGCCAATACA
>JAODLD010000101.1:6866210-6890328 GCA_026781065.1 Mormyrops boulengeri
TTTCCCCCACATCTGTTCATGTACAGAGAATAACTGATATTGAACAGACATGTCAGGAATACATCTACATACATACACAAACACACACACACAGGTTTGTAATTATATCTTTGTGGGGACTCTCTATTCCTTTCTATGAGAAAAACTCTAATCCCAACATGATGACCTTAACCCATACCCAGCCCTAACCTTAACCATAAATAACTGAACAAAATACGAGGCTATTGGCATTTTTAGTTTTTTGATTGCATTCACAGATCTTTGTGGGGACCTGAAAAATGGTCCCTGCAATGTCAAAATAATAGGTTTTTTATTACGTTGTGGGTAACATTTGGTCCCCAAAATCTAATATAAACGTAATCCACACACACACACACACACACACACACACACACACACACACACTATGCTGTCTGAATGGTCTTTGCAGTTCAACATAACGGCCAACGTGCCACCAGAAGGGGTCGCTCTTTTGCTTGTCCTATTCCAGCACAAAACGGATCTTTCATTCGTTCATTTTGAATCGATCGTTTTTTAAGCATTTACTGATGACATTCTAAAAATTTTTAAATCTGCATTTTGTTTTGAGATCTCCTAAATAAATGTATGCAATGCCCTTTTTACGTTGTCTGCCGCTAAATCTGCTATTTTGATACTAAGATATAAGATTTTTCTTATTAACATTGTCATTACGACTATAGTTTTTAATGAGTTTAACCAGGAACTGAGGTGGAAATGTTTATCGATAGTGCCTCACATTATTTTTTTGCGAAAAATCAACTGTGAAAAATGTTGAATGATCTAGTTTTTCAGTAGTCTGAGTTTTAGTTTATTAAAATAATGTAAGTAAATTTAAGTTTAAAAAATCATAATACACACAGTCTGCGAAATAGCTGACAAATTACAGTTTTCTAATTCATGGTTAAACAAAAAAATTAAAATAAAAGATGCATCACCCCAGATGGGACTCGAACCCACAATCCCTGGCTTAGGAGGCCAGTGCCTTATCCATTAGGCCACTGGGGCTGGATAGAAAACCTTTCTACTTTCACGATAATATTACTCATCTGAGTATTTGTAGTTTGTCTTGATTGCTTTGACAGATTTTATGAAATATACTTGACATTCTAAGGACTATAGGAGCATGTCTCCAAACAGTTCATGCCTATAGCACAACACTATGGTTTAGCTGCAAAAGTCTGTAACATACCAAGACAATTAACTCATGTCCCAAGCAATAATTCCACGAAAATGAAAAGTCATGCGTTTTAGTCATGCTTAGATATATTATCAAAATCTCAGTGCAATTATGCTACTTAGCTCCAAAATTATGAATGAAAGTCGGATCCCGCTGTCTCCTTGTCACTGACTGATCCATTTTCTTTAGCAAACGGATGCTTATTCATGTCAAAGGCACCAGTCACAACATTGCAACGCTCTGTTTTACAGTATGTAAATTTCACTGGCAAAAGAAAGCACTCGCATGCACATGTTACTTCTTCAGATCTCAAAACGCGGAACAATAACAAAGAAAAAAGTCACACAGTACCGTATAATACGAAAACAACAGGAACAACATATGACGAAGCATTTTATTATTCATTGATAAAAGACTATAATTGTTCAAGTTTTGTTATATTATCATATAATTTTCTTAGCGCGACGGCTAATTTATAAAAAGCAAATTTAAATACAGGGTGACGCCATCACCATGGCGACTGTGGAGATTTCCGGTCTTAGGCGTTTGTGGGCGCTTCTATTCAACCTTTTGGAGAGGGGTGTCGGAACACATTAATTACCAAATTTAATAGTATATTTTGTATTACTACACTCTTACCATAGAAAAATACTATTAAAAATATGTTCTGAAGATTTTATACGTGATAACAACAATAATAATGTAACTTCTAGAATTTCCATGTAGAACAAGAAAATAGGATTGTCCGTGTTGAATTAAACCTTGTTGGAGTTGTGTAGAGCATGCTACGTTTGTGTTAGAAGACTGCTTGTAAGTTGTTTTAAATAATTTAATATACTATTTGATGTAACGTAATGAAACGCATGTACAAACTGACGGTTTTTCAGTTGATCGAACTGCATTTTCCATCCTTTTTATGTGCCTTTATCATAGCTAGAAATGGCTATCTTAGCAAGCGAGATGACACGGCGGCGCTGATACTGTATAACGTTCAGATAGTTTATCCTTACGTCGTCTGCAGATATGTGATAAACTTCCTTTTTTGTTGCACAGTTTTCTGGTTAGTCATTTTAGCGTCCAAGATCATAAAAAAGTTAACAAATCTTACAGGTAACAAGCTGAAAAGCCAGTATCTGTATATCTAATGAAGCCTCGCCTCGGCATGTCTCACGTCTAAATTTTAATCTAATTCATAGCATGTGTTTAATGTTTTTTTTTTATGAATTATTGTCGCCTAAATATCGGTCTATTGTACAGTGTGTGATAGTGACTCCCCCTACCCACGATGCCTCTGTTCGGCAACACCTTCAGCCCAAAGAAGACCCCTCCTCGGAAGTCCGCCTCTTTGTCCAATCTACACTCGGTAAGCCATCTGGAGTTTATATCTTCACCCGGGATATGTGAAGGCCATGACAGAACATAATTAATCTCTTGTCGTATTTTTGCTTCTTAACTCAGCTGGACCGATCCACCAGGGAGATAGAATTAGGTCTGGAGTATGGTACCCCTGTAATGAATCTTGGTGACCAGAGTTTGAAGTTCGAGGAGGGACAGTGGATCTCAGGTAAAGAGAAAGTGTGTTTCTCGATACTAAGAACGCAGACATCGTACTTGTGGCCTTGGCAAGACCCATCTTGCTGACTTGCTATCCAAGAGCAAACTTGGGGTGCAGTGAATCATGGGATTGCTGTAGTTCGGGGAGGATGTAACAGATGTATCCTTGATATTTGGGGCGAGGCAAGAACGACATCTGGGGATTTTTACCGTCCTCTGTATCTGGTCTTCAGCAATGGAAAATGACGTAAAATGAGTACACATATTGAGAAACACCCAAAATTTTATTCAGAATCACACAAGACATCATTATAATTAGGAAACCCTGAAAGCACCTACTTGTGTATGGAGACTTTAGTAATTCTGGTTATAGTGCTATGATTTTGCCTGTACTTATATTTGTGAGTGAATTAGGAGGGTGGTTAAGTCCTGATAAGGAATCCTGGGGTGTGTTCTTCCTCCACCATGGTCTGAACTGTGCACGTGTCTCCTCAGAGTCTGGAGGCAGTGTGTCAGGGAGGGAAATGCAGAGGCTGAAGAAGCGCAACCTGCAGCTGGAGGAGGAGAACAACCTGCTGAGGCTGAAGGTCGACATCCTGCTGGACATGGTGAGCGGCCGCGTCCCGCCCCACTCAGCTGTCATTTGTGTCCATATCACTGTGGAAAGACACTTCTTACATATATATATATATGGAGGGGATCTCCCTGGTTTTGAAATGGCCTCCCTTTCATCAGCTGTCAGAAACCACAGCTGAGTCTCATCTGATGGAGAAGGAACTTGAAGAGGTGAAGAGTCAAAATCGACGGAAGAAGTGAGAGGACCTGTGGTGGATGACATCAGTTATAACAGATCTGCCTATTTATGTAGGGATGACATGCAGTGATTTATCACGCTTTATATAGGTGTATAATGTTTTATACAAAAGCCACGTGTGTCATTTTTATGTTGCCAGTTGCTGATATGAAGCGTTGAATAGTCTGGGAATTGATTTAGAGCATTAGGCCAGCAGGACTGACTGTTGGAAAGAAAGGTAACCTATCTAAGAGTTGATAGAAAGGTACCATGTATTTTTCCAATGCCACATTCCATCACTAATTGATCACTTTTCAGTTTTGCCCTTTTCTACAAAAGTACAATTTATAAAATGTGTTTTTTTTTTGTTTATAAATGCTGGACTTAAGCAGGTCCATCTGACTGTAGGAGGTTCTGGGTGCCAGAATAGTATATCAGCCCTAAGTTTACAGGACAAAAACTCATGAGAGCCAATCCACACACTGCAAGATGCAAAATTAATAGGGTGCCTTCAGTCCCCTATTAAGATAATGACTGACAAACACATTCCTTGTCTTGTTCTGCTTAATCTGTTTCCAAACGTTCCAGTGTAGAGAACAAATAATAGTAATTAATATATTTGTTTAGAAACCCACTGTGATGTTTGTTAATGCAATGTAAAATAAATTTTTAAAAATGTACAGCCACAGTCTTATTTTAACAGCAGTCCCAATTAAGATTGTGGAAATGATTAATATTAGTCTGAATGGATTTCTGTTCAATCTCTTGCTGTTTGTGGCCTCTTTCAGCCAGTCCTCAGAGACGAAACTGGTAATGGTTTATTAAAAAGAAGGCTAGTAGTGTTTGATAATGTTAAGCTGTAGCAGAGATTGCTGAATGTCTTCTGGCTCAACCTTTCAAGGTCAATCTGAGAGCCTGTTATATAAGTAGGAAGGGTTTTGAAGCGCACATGTAGGAAGGTGTGTGGTGAGGCTGTTTGACTGAAACAAAAACCCAGAGTAAATGTGAAACGAGATTTGGTGAAAGTGTTCCGGATGGGAAAGGAGCAAGTCTGGGATCAGCTGACCAAACCAAGCTTGACCCAAGAAGGCAGAGAGACATACCTGACCTGTTGTCTCCTGGGAACCTTTTACACCGGCTTCTATGAGAAAAAGTGTTGGATGTTCTTGTGACTCCCGGATGCACCCTGGCACCTGGTTCTTCAGCTATCAAGGTCGAGTTACCAATTGGATCACACTGACAGGTAACAGAGTGAGTGACATCGTCTGAAATTTCACATGCAAGTGAACATAGAGACATCCATCCATTTCCTGTAACCACCGGTCCTATTTGGGGCCACAGGGGGTTTGGAGCCTATGAGCACGAGTCAGGGAGCAACCCAGGATGGGGTCCCAACCCATTGTAGGACATACTCACACACCTATGGGCAATTTGGTAACTCCAAGCAGCGTCAGCTTGTTTTTGGAATGTGGGTGGGACCAGAGTATCTGGAGGAAACCCCATGGCGACACTGGGAGAACATGCAGACTCCACACACATGGAATGCAGACAGGGACTCGAACCCAGAAGTGGAAGGCAGCAGCACTAACCACTGCACCACCATGCCACCCCCACATTGCGATAGATAATACATAATAGAATACACAAGTTATGATTGTCCATACACCAAAATTAGGCTCTCCTTCTGAATAGTGATCTAACAGGAACGTTAATTTGTGAAATGACGTCCCCCTTCTGGATTTGAAATTGATGGGTGTCTGAAGAACTTCACAGATTTCAGTAAAAAGGTAAATCAGTACAACAGTCTGTTTTTTTGATAAGTGGTACACAGTTTTTAAAATTAACATCATTGTCACCATACCACTCCGAACTCGCATTTTTAATTATTAAAAATTCATCACAAATATGTGTATGTGTCGTTTTGAATCTCGGCCCAATCCGAAAATGTAATGTTTTAAGGTCATGACAGAACAATAGAACATTCATACACTTTTCACAACATGAAGATGCGGGCCACCATGAAGACTAAAATTAGATAATAAAATCAAATATGCCGAAAGAGGACAAGAAACACGAAGACGAGGGCAAAGTGTAGAGCACAGGTGTCAGACTCCACTCCTGGGGGGCCAGAGCCCTGCACATTTTTGGGTTTCCCCTCGTTTGACACACCTGATTCAACTTCTTGTGCTAATTACCACACAGCTGTTGAGCTGAAGCATTTGTGGTGGAACAGGGAAAGAACTAAGCTACACAGGGCTCCGGCCCCCCAGGACTGCAGTTTGACCCCTGGTGTAGAGTATCATGCATCCTAGACATACACTCAATGATGAGTAACCAGGTGAGCTTTAGAACAATGAATTTTAAAGTATATTTAAATGTCCATAATTGTGTGAAAACTAGTAGTTTACAGTTACAGACTCTGACACCGAGGCCTCAAGTCACCCTGGGCAGCACTGTTGTCCCTTTAACCTAAACTTCTCCGGGAATAGCCATAAATGGATATGAAAAGAAAGCTGCTCTGGATAAAAGTGTGGGATAAAAAACAAGCTGCAGAAAAATAAATCAGGGTGTGGATGGTTTTTGGAGCTTAATCCTTGAAACCATGGTTAGCCGCTAAAGCTATGAAACCAGAAGATAAACAACCATAGGGACAGTAGTGGAGTTAAGCAAATGAAAGTGTAGATTGCACCTTAACAGGCAGAGGGAGTGCCTCGGCCAGTCAGGCACCATTAAGGACGACTTCTGTCTTTCAGCAGGATCCAATAGCCTAAGATGGAATGGGGGTTCACATATGCCAGTGTGGAGGTATGTGAGCCCCCGACGGAGGCTGGGGCTGGGTGGTGCTGCTTGGCTGCTTCATGGTCACTGGCTCTCCTACGCCTTCCCTAAAGCTCTCAGCAGCTACATCAAGGAGCTGATGCGAGACTTTGGTCTGGGCTACAGCAGCACTGCCTAGATCTCCTCTTGTTGGCGATGCTCTATGGCAGCGGTGACCATCCCCACACTCCTGGTTTGTTCCCACAGTCATCTGTACACCTGACAAAGGCTCTCTGCTGGTGTTGCAGTTCATGTTCCCCCTTGAGCAGGCCATCTGTCCAGCATAATGGGGAACAAGTTTGGATGTCTGCCGGTGATGCTGTTTGGCAGTTTGCTGGCATTGGGGCGGCCAATCTTATCCGCAAAGGTCCGGTGTATATGCAGGTTTTCGCTGCAACTCCCTAATTGGGTCACTAATTAGAGGACTGGTTGGCTGAAGAGTTCTCACATCTGGGTTTGAACAGCTGACCTAAAGGTTATCCCAAAAACTGACATACACACCGGGCCTTTGTGGATAAGAAGCCCACCCCTGATCTACAGAAACTACAACCCCCATAATTTGAGAAGATGTTTACGATGCGTCTGGCGCCTTAGACCACTCAGCCATTCAGACAAAGACCTAGAAGATAATCTCTTGTCTCATTACCTTCAGCTTTTCCAAAGCTACAATGAGTGACAAAATTAACGCACAGGCTTTACCGCAGGGGTCTCAGACTCCAGGCCTGGAAGGCCGGAGCCCTGCACATTTTTGGGTTTCCCCTTGTTTAACACAACTGATTCAACTCCTTGTGCTAATTACCACACAGCTCTTGAGCTGAATCATTTGTGTGGGAACAGGGAAAGAGCTAAGCAACACATTGCTCTGGCCCCCGGGAATGGAGTTTGACACCCCTGCTTTAGCGTACTGATTTAACCTACAGCACTAGGGCAAAACTAAACCGCTGCTCAAATGTTCCTACAGTAATTGAAAAGCATCTGCCAGAAGTGGGATTTGAACCCATGCCTCTCTTCAGAGACCAGAATGCTCTTTAACTGGAAGGGTTGTTTGTCTTGAGTCTGGCGCCTTAGACCGCTCGGCCATTCTAAAAAAGACCTAACTGAAAGTCACTTGTTTCATTACCGTCAGCTTCCCAAAGCTACAATGAGTGACAAAATTAACACACCAGCTTTAGCGTACTGATTTAACCTACAGCACTAGGGCACATCCAACCAGCTGCTCAAATGTTCCATCAGTAATTGAAAAGCATCTGTCAGAAGTGGGATTTGAACCCACACCTCACTTTAGAGAGCAGAATGCCCTTTAAGTGGGAAAGCTGCTCTGCTTGAGCCTGGTGCCGTAGACCGCTCAGCCTTTCTGACAAAGATCCAAATGAAAGTCTCTTGTTTCATTACCGTCAGCTTTCCCAAAGCTACAATGAGTGAGAAAATTAACACAGGCTTTAGAGTACTGATTTAACTTTAACCTACCGCACTAGGGCAAAACCATTCAGTTGGTCAAACGCTTCAGCAGTCATTGCAAAGCATGTGTTAGAAGTGGGACTTGAACCCACGCCTTTTTTTTCAGACACCAGACAACTCATTAATTTGGAAAGCTGTTTAGGTTGAGTCTGGCACTTTAGAAAGCTCAGCCATTCTGACAAGAAGAGCTTCGTTACTCAAATAGAAAACAATCTCCCATTCATAGATATTCTCCTGTCTGGCACTGTGCAGAACGTCCAGATACAAGAAAAAAATATATTTTAACCATTTACACACCAGATTTTCGCAGCCATACATTATGATAGTGTAACCATATGCATATACCACAACGTTTCTGTGTTTTCTGGAAGCGCTTTATTTATTAAGGAGCATGACTTGCTCAGTACCTTGTGTATTTAAAGCATCCAGGTCTACAGTCCATTATTGACATGACAGACGATATACACAATCACTAGTTATAGCTATTTTCAGACTGACAATAAGTCAGAGGTGAGATATTGGAGGCTCTCCGTCGCAGGTACGGCCACATCGATTCACAGTTATCCTCGATCCAGGCCACCTTGTGGGCCTGCTCATTATGGCAGTGGGCGGCACCTTCCACCGGTGGGAGGTCTTCCTCCTCTGTATCCTTGTCCACATGTGTTCCGTGACTGTGCCCAGCACAGTAGTATGGTGTAATGTATAGGACGACAGATGTGTTTGCTAACTCTCCCCCAGCTTAAATCAGGAAAAATCCCTGGATGGGATACCACTCCACCATGGGGAACATGCACACAGACTCACACTTTGTATTCATATATTTCAGGAGATTCTCCATTCATCTGTACTGGCAATATCCTAATCCCAACTATGACAACCTTAACCTACCCAGCCCTAACTTTAAGCAAACATAACCAAACAAAATAAAAGAGTTTTGGCATTTTTAGTTTTTTACCGAGCCCCTAAAATATTTTCAATCTTGTGTGCCCAAGTTACTTATCTTACAACAATAATAAACAATCAAAAGGAAAAGGTCTAAAAGCATTGAATGGCATTTGTGAAATGGAGCGCTGACTCCACCTGCTGGCCAATTTATTAAAAACGTTTAAAGTAGTGCATGCTGCATAGATGTATACATGAATTAAGTCTGATCATTTTTACCTGACATGTCTTGTCAGTTAATATATTCTGATTTGGTATGAGTCACAAAACTAAGTATTTGAAGGATTTTTCCCATTTATATGATGTTCAAAGAAAAGTTTTGCAGGTTTAGAGACACATGTTCAGTTGACGTAGCGCCCCCTATTGACCAATCAGTACCATATTTGGAGGGTCTATCCATAGTTCCCTGCTACAGTACAGCTTCAGATTTGGTGAGGATTGGCTGAAGCATGCATGAGTGATAGCTGTCAAACAGAAATGTGTGTAGCACAGGTAGAGTTTGGGTGTGGCTGGTGGCTGTACTGTAAATACTGTATACAGGTTCAAGATGTTATTTCCTGCTTGGCCTTCTGCCTGTCGCACCTCCTCCAGTGCACTTTGGGTCAGATGCAGGGTCGTCAACTGGTACCACCTTTCACCGATGTTTCGCCATGAAGTTGAAGGTTTTTAATTAATCGTTTAGAGCTGCAGTGTGCTTATTAAAATCCTACCAGATGTGTCTAGGTTGGGTGGAGACTAGGATTAATAGAAATATGTCTTTTTGAATTTATAGTAATCACTGGGAAATGCAAATGGCTGTCATTTAAGGGCAAATGTGTTTTAATTTGGCACAGAACTGAAGTTAAAAAGGATTTTGACCATTTATAAAATATTCAACGAAAAATTTGGAAAATGACACTTGTGCTGGTTTTGCAGGTTTAGAGACACATGTTCAATCGCCATAGTGCCCTGCTTGACCGATTGGTGCCAAATTTGGAGGGTACTTCCTCAGTCCCCTGCTACAATATGTCTTCAGGTTTGGTGAGGATTGGCTGAAGCATGCTTGAGTATAGCTGTATGATTGGAATGGGCGTGGCACAGGTATGGTTTTGGTGTGGCTGGCAGTAAAGAAGTTATTGCTAATAACTATTTATAATGACCATCTGCTGATTCGATTGATAAAAGATTTATGTAGGCTGGGCAAAAATCCTAGGACGAGTTCGAAAAAAATCTGTTTCCAGGCTCATACAAAATAATCAAAAATGCCAAGCGGTAGATTTGGCGTGACATACTTATTTTGGAGGAAAAGAAACTTCGACTGTAAACTTGAATAAATAAAGATGTCACTGTAGCGTCCCCATCTGGCAGCCTGAGGCGCCCTTGCCAGGGTGGGCTAAGGGTCTTGATAAAATACAATTTTGGTTTAGATTGGTGATTGTTAAGCCTGTCAAATGGCTGCTTGATTTTGATTGACTGATGGAGGTCAGGGTTTTGTGATATATGGCAACAGTAGTATTCAGTATTAACTCACGATTAGGAACTACTTGCATTCATAACAATTAATTCATTTTTCTCCTTACAGTCCACTGCCGCGGAACATTATGAAAAAACCCAAAACCCCGAAACCTTTCAAAATAGCGCAATTGGACGGGAAAACCGTGCACCTGGCAACTCTGACCACGTCAGAAGTGTAGCAAAATCATGTCATAATTCTACAAATACCAAATTAAACGTCACTAACGCAAATGCGCTAGCAAGGCCGCATATATAAATGTAAAGTGAAACATTATGCAGTATTTTGAATATTTATATATGTCCAAAACGTTGCTATGGAGAAGAACACTGTTCAACCGCATTTCCAAGAAGCAATTCGGGAGTAAAATACAATTGAACATGCCATTCACAATGGACTTATTCATAAAGACGGCTTCAGCCAAGTTCTCCGCAATTCAGTAACATGTGCGTCATGCTTGACTCATTAGCCCGCGGGTTGGCTTTCGGGATATTCTATTGGCTAGCATTCCCGTCCGTCATATGTTGGCCTATTGGGTGCAGGCGCAGCGATGCCAATCATATATTCGTCGCCTCACTATTGGCGGAGCAATTTACTGGGACGCTGCCTATGATTTTTGTCGTACACCGGCAGACAGGAACGGGAAATCCGCCTCAAGGCTCGAAGGAGGCGGGAGGTGTGAGGCTGTCGAAGGCCTTGCAGTGAAACGAAACTAGGTTTAAGTACTGTTGGTGGAAAAACAGTGAAAGAATAGGCTGTTCATTTAACGGCGTCTTTAATATTAGGTAATCATTTTTAGCTGAATATTTTAGGATTTACGCCATACCCCGAAAATGCCCAGAGGCGGTAAGTACTGATTCGGGTCGCTGAAAGACCGGTCGATACGTTCCCTCATTTTTCTGTAAACCTGTGATTCCGCCGCCTGCCGAAACGCGTGAGGTTTTAAAAATGGAAGTAAACGGATGCATAAATGTTACATTGTGTCGTTTGTGTCAGACACGTTATTTAAACGAGATTTTTACTATGTCTCTTGTATGATATCAGTGGTAGAATTTTTCATTAATTATTCTTCAAAGTATTCTGATTAAATAGGTTACTTTATTTCCTACTACTTCATAATTAAAGGCGATTGATGCAGAATTGTTAGCCCCTGAGTGTACACAGTCATTTACGGCGTTTTTCTTTCGGTAATGTCGTGATACTTTGTCCACGAGCCTGCTGATCCCCAGCGTGGCTCGCTCTTTTTTTTGTCTTGATAAGTACCAGAAGTATTTCTCCCGGATCCGACAGTATGCGCCTCGTGGAGCCGATGAGTCCGGGGCAGATGATTCACCGGTCCTCAGTCGTGTTATACCACCCCCCGGTCTCTCACGTCGTGTTCGCTGATTGTGTTTAACTGTCGCCGATCGCAGGAAAGAAGGGACACAAGGGCAGGTCGAAGCAGTTCAGCAACCCCGAGGAGATTGACCGGCAGATGCGAGCCCAACGAGAAAAGGTACGAATATGACTGCAAATTCGCAGACTGCGATCGCAGTTTATATGCATGGATTGTTGTGCTATACTTGTGTTGTGTAATACTTTTACTCTCGCAATTTATCTGGCTGTCGTTCTATATCTACCAGGAATATAAAATCGTACAAATTCTGCTTTATAAGTTTGAGGGAAAATGACGGCGAGATCAGTTGTGGCCATGCAAGAATTGGCTTTTTTCATGTTCTGAGCGCTATGTGGGATGTGTTAGCGTATATTTATATTTGCAAGGAGGAGAATGGCGGTGAAGAACCAGACAATTCATCGGAGTCTGACAAGGAGAGCAGTGATGAGGACTGTGAGGTAAGAGGCACCGTGCTGGCCCTGTGTGGGTTTCTGAGTGGGATATACGTCATGAATGACATTCTGAAGTGGGGTGTTTTACATGCACATTAGCTTTTAGTCACTCAGAGTTCATTGCTATTAATGATAGTGTTTTTTTTTTCCTTTGTCAAGTGCATTGTATCGTTGCGACTGTCATTTGTGAATTACAAGGTTGAAACAATAGATCAGATATCGCATGTTAGCGGGTGTGATGCGTTCCTTTATGAAGCAGATGTAGCTTTTGTTGTTTGTGTAACAGGTGTCGGTGACTCACTAATGATCTCTCTTCCGATCTCGATCAGCAAAAGAGAAAAGGGGTGGAGGGACTGATAGAGATCGAGAATCCTAATCGAATCTCGCAGAAGAACAAGAAGGTTCCTGAGCTGGAAGCGAGTGCACCCAAGGAGCTCAGTCGTCGGGAGAGGTGACCTGCCTTGGATATCTCCAGCATATAGTAACTGTGGCCATGAACTGATGTTTTTCTCCCTGACGCTCTGCACTGGCCTCAGTCATGACATCAGTGCGCCCCCCACCCTTAAAGTGGAAATGGACCATTTAGTGTCCATTGCTCACCCCTTTGACATTCATTCTTAGCTTCTAAATGTTTTTTTTCGACATATAGGTTCAACTTGTAACTGTCGTTCAAACTCGGCACATGAAAACATGGGCGGGTCCTGTGTTACGCCTTAATGACGGGGCTCTGCTCCCTGAGGTAGGGAGGAGATCGAGAAGCAGCGGGCCAAGGAGAGGTACATGAAGCTACACCTGGAAGGGAAGACGGAGCAGGCCCGAGCCGACCTCGCCCGGCTGGCCATCATCAAGAAGCAACGTGAGGAGGCCGCAAAGAAGAGGGAGGAGCTTAGGAAAGGTGCGTCGTACCACCCGGCTGCTATGCGCCACCTGCAGGAGAAATGTGTTCCGCAAGGACACGTCAGTGCCACTGCAGATGCAGTAGAAGGAGAAGTGTCATAAATTATACAATTATATTGATTTAGTACTTAAGACTGACTTTTAATGAGTGATTTCTCGTGTATATTGCCCTAAAATATCTAACCCGCCCCCCCTTACTGTTTCAGAAAAAGAAGCGGAGGCTACAAAGGCTAAACGCTAGCTGCCCGCCCCCCCCAGAGGGCTGTGAGGGTGTGACTTCTCAGGGGGCCAGGGTTGTTGTGACGGGGAGATGGCGAGAAGTGATCCCAAGCCCTCGCCAGCCTCCTCCTCCTCTGTGGATGAGAGTAGAGCACATTTCGCACCTAGGGAATAAGGAAGGCAATTGTCATCATAGCTCACCATTGTCTTCACCTCCACATCACGCAAAACAATTTTAACTTTCTTTTTTCGACTGATTCTCCTTACTGTGTTAATGCTGCTGGGATACATTGCTGGCTCCTCCCCCCCCTCCTCCAAAAGAGGGGGGGGGCTAGACACAGAGGTGCTGACACACACAGACATATCATCAGTCCATTTCCCCTGCTGTACTACGTACAGAAATTTCATTTTACAGGAATGCAAAACTTGAGGGAACTGGAATAGCGTTGTCTGGTAGTCCAGTTTCCACATTTACTGCATTAACTTTTAACTGTTAACAGGTCCAGTCTTGTCTCATTTCCATCAACTTGCAGGTTTAACTTGGAAGGTTCTTGTCATCATGGAAACTTCTCTTAAATGAGCAACTTAAATGCAAGAGCTCTCCGGGACCAAATGTTTACAGATTCCTGTGTTTGTTTGGTATTTGTTGGACTTCAGTTTCTTTTGTTGTATAGAAATAAAAGGTTGAATTGACAGCCTTCTGTGTATTATTTATCAAATATAGGCCTCCAGTGAGACGCAATTCTGAAAAGTGTGCGGCACTGTAAGTGTAATATTCATTTTAGGGGGGATCGTATGACTGAGAATAATAGGCCTCTCTTCTCCACTATGGATTCATGCATGTGTAGATCTCGCATTAATACCTTGAAAATTTTATAGGATTATAGTAAATGTCCATCAGTGAAATGGATGGCCCTACAGTGGACATGCCTTTGGAGGGTCTGCAGAACCAGGCAGGAAGTAGGATCTTCTGGAGGAATGTCATCTATATGCATGCCTGGAGTCCACACTGACTTGACAGTACTCTGTAATAATCTTGTCCATGTGTAATGCTTACTGTTGTGGTTAGGGAATTCGTTTTATACTTATTACTATATTGTGAGACCTTCTGTCTCCCTAAGCAGAAGTTCCTGCAGCTCAGACACTTCTGTATTATTTGCAGCCATCTCTGTATAGTTAACATGGGAAGCATGGATGAGGGATGTAATGAAGCAGCCAGTGACAAGCCAGTTCGTTCATTTCACCTGTGCAAGAGTGGATTGTTATTTTGGCTTAGCGCTCCCTTTCAAACTGGGGTCCACACATTTTTTTTTCTGGGGACCAAATTCCATCAGTAAAACAAAGAGGGGTCTGCCCTACCCCGAAATGTGCAGGGTGACAATATTCCAACAGTGAACTTCACCAACTGTGTTAGAACACGTGCCTGACAGCCAAGCCTGAGCACAAATCCTGATGTTCGCTCTGGATTTAATCCCCCCTTTCCTATCTTCCATCTTATGTCATTTAACTTGTATGTTGTTGTATTGTGTGTTTACTGTCCTCATCAGTTGTAGCTTCTTTAGCCAAGCATCAGGCTTTGATTAAAAAGAACTTGTGACCTACATACGGAATGTATGGTGAATAAAGTGGAATTTAATTGTTTAATGAGCTAGTTGGGGATCAGTGTCAGGGTGCTCAGGGATTCCTCATGCCTGTGCCCCCCCCCAGTGGCGTCACTCTGGCTTCCCGTGCCCCATGTATCGTTGGGGTGCTGCTGCTCAGGGGTTCCTCTGACTTGCTCACTGGTTGAACTCGTCAGGAGTAAAACGCTTTGAGACAATGTAATATTGTAAACATGTACCATATAAATAAATTATGCTGAACTGAACTCTCCTGCCTCGAGCCCTACGCTTTCTGAGACTGCCCAGTCTTGGGTAAGTGGTTGGATGGATTGGTAATGAACTGAATTAAAGCCCATCTTCACTATATCTCTGCTACGCTCTCATGAATTAACCGACTAAGCCGTTAATTTGACTATAACACGACGTTTGAAAATTACATTAGATTTTTTTTCGATAAAAAATGTGATTGAGAGCAGGACGGCCTTGCAACACGCCGTGTAAAATTCACGTCTCCCACCAAGCGGTGGCAGTATATGCACAGCAAACTCACACTTCCGCTTGAAACAGACTGTAGATTTTGACAGGTAGGATAAATATAAGTGTAAAAGTTATCGTTTGAAATCTACTTAAATATGTCATACAACTGTACCTATAATCTTTTCCCATAAACAAAATTTACGTCTCGTCTGAACCGGTGAGCGGTTTCCGTCTTGCCTCCTTTTAAAGGACTTTCGGCGTTGCAGTGGTTTGCTATTATCAGTTATGACCTAGTCCTCTTACAGCAAATGTGTTCCATCCGCAACACCAGCTGTGTCTGACCGCTTCTGCTTTTCATCTCTGAATCCAGCCAGTGGGTAGGGGGCAGGGGGGCTCCTTGCAAGCCAGCACTAGGCTACTGAAGCATCTGAATGATATTCGACCCGGCAGCCCTGGTATAAATGTAGCAAAAATTCGACAAATAAAGAGTGATAATACTCTAGCTTCATGAATGAACGGTACACTTTGCTGGACAAGGCGATCCTGCACATTACATGTCACATTACATTGACTGGGAAACATTTCCTATATACTGATGTGCAAAAGGCAAATAAAGAATCTTGACTGCTTACAAGTTATGACCTACTAGCTGTTAGAATAGCCTAGTTTTTCTCTACTCGACACCATTTCCATATTACGACTTTGTCATTTTCTGATAAGTAGTTCTGGCTTACTAGCTTGATGTCTCATTGGCCCAAATGATTAATTATTGTAGTAGGGATAGCCAGGACTTTCTTTTGCGTCGCCGAATAGATATAGGCTATATGTTGACAGAAGTGTGGAAACTTGTGATTGAAAAGTGATTGAATTGGTGCTACTCTTTCTTAAAAGTTATATATTTCACCTTTTTTGTGTGTGTGTGTGTGTGTGTGTGTGTGGTGGGGGGGTTACACTTCGCAAAGCATCGTTTTCTGCAGCCCGACATTCTAATCTTCTATAACCATAAGTAATCTTCGCTGACATCACAATGTTCCGCTTATGCGCGCTATAATTCGCTTAAAATAGATGTTTAATCTAAAATAGATTTTGGCGAGGTCATCGGAGGTGGTACAGCAGTCACATATGAGCCCCATAAATTTAAGAAATGCTCGTGTTGCGAAATGGCATCGAGTTTGCGCGCCTGCAGACCAAAACCTGGCTGCGGAGACTGACGTAACGCCACAGCCCGCAAAGCGGCCCGATCGCTGCCAAGCGCTAATTCCGGGTCTAACTGCACCTCATTATAACCAATGTGTGTTAGCAGTGTCTGTAAATGCCAACAGGTGGGAGTATGGCACGGCTGCTCTGACCCAACGCTGTACGGTACCTTTCTAGTCATAACAGTGTAAGTGTCCCTTTTAATAAAGGTGCACCCGACATGGCTGTCATTTGCATACAGAGTTTTTGCATCCCATTTATTTTAGCTGCATATTTTTATTGCGTTTCATGTCGCGACGCATTGAGGTCCTCGCAAGTGATGGCTGCATCTCTTAAGTGTTACTGTCAGTGTTACTGTAATGTTACTACACTGCAGCGCGTTAGCTTACCCGACCTCTTGTCACTTACAGCTTGTTCCTTTATCACAGTTTTACAAGTGCTTTTTTTCCCATCTTTATTGAAACTGCTTCGAAATATCTTTTTCAAAGTCAACGCACTTCTTTTTCTATATGTCACAAAGAAAAAACGACTTCCTTTTTTTTTGCAGACCCTGTGGGGATTTTGCATGTGTGTTTGTGTCCACATCAAGATTCCCCTTCAAGCAAGAAGTAAAAGCTGCAAGCTGGTCATCGCATACAAGGCTAGGTCTGAGGGAAAACAAGAAAGCAAATACAAATTTGCTGATTCAATGAGCTTAGCGTGTAAACCCGCACCGGACTGTTATAGTGCATGGTAGTGAAGAAGAGAGAGGCGGGCAATCGGATCACGGAATGTAACAAATGAACCCAACGTCACCATGCTGAATCGGTTGAAACAGTTGGGATATGGATACAAGTAAGTAGTCTTCTTTTCTATGTGCCGTTACTTTTGTAAGCGGCGCAAAACAACCAGTAAACTCCGAACAACAGAACTTTGTAGAATTTAAAATCTCCAAAGTGTGCCCTTTCAGCAGAAATATGAGAACCTCGATGGTTTTTAATACCAAGAAACAAGGCAGCAGACTTATTGAATTATCCGGCAAAAGCTGCAGAAAATCGTCACACTTCATCTTCTGTCCGGCTCCATTCTGCTGCTAGCGTACTATAAAATCTGTGATATATATCATTTGTCTGGTGAGAGAGTGTTTTGATCGAAGTGAATTTACGCCTCATTGTTATGTATGTGAACTTAATTTATAAGATGTGTAAAAACGATTACTTTTTAGGGGCTCGAAATTAGGGTTGTTGCCTCTCTCCAGCCTGGGTTTGGATCAGCTCGTCCGAACTGCCATTCCTATGCCTACATTAAAATGTAAAAATCCCCTGCATTGCATAAGTGACATTGTTATACTATCGATTATACTGACATGTTTGCGTGCGGAATAAAGGTTGTCTTATCTGTGTAACAATAGGGGGGGGGGGCGGATATTGTGCTTGAACACCCACAAATCTCAAGCTGCGTCAGCTGCGCGCACGATATATAATGCTGCGAAAACGAAAACATTCTTTAAGTAGAATTATCTTTAGTACTTAAATACTTGGTGTGGTTGTTAATACTTTGTGTGGTTGTTAATACTTTGTGTGGTTCTTAATGCCCAGCTTATACCAGCAAACTAGAAACGATTAAATAACGATTTGCTCGCGAAGCAGGCAGGTCGTTACCAAGATACAGGTGATAAAACAAAGGCCCCGTCCATTGTGACCGCATGTCGCGCTGCCTTGGGGTCTCACGTCGGAGCCCAACGCGCAGCAAAAGCAAGAGCGTGCAATGTGTTACCAAAATAGGGTGGGTAGCTGCAAGTTGCACGCCTTTGGGTTTTTTTTCCGACAACAGAAAAGGTTGCCGTTCTTTTACTGAAAGTTCGTGTAAATAAATTTTTTTTCAGATGATGTACTTTACTTCTATCATTGCCTTTACCACACAGACAGCCAATCCCATTTCCATTAAATGTTTTTTTTTTTAAATAGAAATTAACATTAAAGAAGTCATATATTTGCTACTGCTACAAGACTGCTTTGACCTATTAGGCTCCTTGCAATGAAAAGGAGTGCATTGAAATTTGTGGCATCGAAAATACTATGGCAATCATTGGCAGTTGTTAGGGCAATTTCCATGTGATTATATTGAGATAAAAAGCTAGCTATTATCTGTCCATCCATCCATCCCTGACTGCTTATTCATTTGATTACTCAGATTCAAACATGGCCCAGATGTGTCAGAATACAAGGCTGTTAAGCCTCAGGGTGACATTTTAGCTGAGGTCCAATGGACAGGACTGTTTGGGTCAATGTCAGAATGCAACTGAAATCTTTTAACCTTTAGGTCACAAGATGCTACTCATCTTCTTGATGGGGATCTCGTGTTGGTAAGTTCAGATTTAGGTGTTGTTTTTCTGTCAAAGAACAATGGAGGATCAGCGCTTGATTTTCAAAGGTTTGCGATTCCCCGCAAAGAAGTATTTTGTAATGAAACGGAAGTAACGTATTTTTGACGGTACCTCTGCACCCGGTATATCAGATCTCGTCCCGCCAAAACAAAGCATTTTGATGATTTTATCTCTGCATCCCAAAATTCCAAACCGTATTGGCTGCAGGTGGAGCAGAGGGTGGAGCCAGCCCGGAGAGCCGCTCAGGTCATTCACAAAAAGCTGGTAGCGTGCCTGCAAAGTCAGCAGGGCTTGGACAGCGAGAGGCGCATGGTAACCTACACCACTGTCCTATTTCTTTATCAGCCTATAATATTGTACCTCAGTTATCTGAGTATAATGGGGTAACTTCTTTATTCTTCAAAAACATCACATCAACAAAAATACCAGGCGCTACCAATAGTGCCGACAGCAGACATTTATAACAAAATCCACATTAGATTTATACCAGATGTGTGCTAGATGTGTACATTGTAATTTACCATTCGTTTGCATCTACTTAGCAGATACTTTTGTCTTACAATTAGGTAAGTAGGGTCACCCAGTCCCTGGAGCAATTGGGGTTAAAGGCCTTGCTCAAGGGCCCAATGATGAAATCAGTGTGCTGGCCACAGTATTTTTAACTGGTTACTTTCTAATCGCAGGCACTGAATCCTAACCACCACCTTCTCATGTCCGCAGAAAAAACTGCCCCTTATGATGCTCTCAGTCAGCATGGCAGATAGTTTCAAAGACTTTGACGCAGATTCTTCCATTAGGTGAGAATGACATTTATCGTCCCAGCATGCTCCGAGAGACAGTCCGCAGCTTATTTGTCAAGCATCCAAGCCGTCTCATGGGTGATGCAGCCCCAGCGGCAAGCTCGATCCACACGGGGGCCCCCGATGATGTGTTTTGGCTGTGTTTGCGCTCTCTCTTGTCAGGAAGGTGCTGGAGATGTGTTGCTTCATGCAGAGTTTCCTAGCAAAGACACTGGCAGACTTTGAGGTGCAGCTGGAGAAGGAAGTTTTGGAGCCACTCAATAAGCTCAGTGAGGTCAGAGTTTCTTAAAAAAAAACAAGTAGCCCATTGCTTAGCAGGGGCCAGTGTCTAAGGTCATAACACTTGCTTTAACAATGTATGTTCTTTTTCTCATTGTTACATTGTAACTGCAGTGAACCTCCGGTCTCAAGAATGATTTCTAATTATATAATCATGAAAGGGACTTTACTCATACAGCCAGTTCTGTTACAATGCGTGATATCACATTGCAAATGTGTTCTAATGCAATTGATATATTAGTATCCAAGTCCAATACAATGCAGAATCGCGTTTGTATTTTGCACGATTTTCAGTCAGAGAGGAATGCGGTACGCAAACTACAACGCAATTTGGCCTTAGCGAGAAATACTACATGCACACAAAAACAGCTATCCAAGTGAACGAAAGCGATGTCCGATTCATTAATTAATTATTCTTTTAAATCGGTCGAAATCAAACTTTTTGTATATCCATGAATTGTACAGGTCAAAGTCTTATATTCTAAAAACAATTGACAAATTCACACAAAATCACACGTTAGTTTATTATTATTGCAACATTTATTGTTGTCCACTGTTGTCACTGTTTTAATTTTTATTTAATTGTCATTGCGTGTAACTAACAAAGTTTGAGAGTCGCTTTCCTCTAACGTATAGTATTGTATTTTGCCTATAGGACATGTTTGTGGTATAATTTATTAATGTCTTCTTATTATTTCTTATTTAAAATGCATATAATTACATTGTTGAACTTTTTATTATTTTATTCATCCTTTTTGGTGAAAGTTACTAATGGTGCATTTCCACTGCTAGCAGGAACCAAGCGGTACCCCACCCCTACTGCCAACTGACGGTTTTTCTTTGCCACGGAACTTGTAACTGGGAGTTTGTGAATTTCCAACCTACTTAAAAAATAAAGGCTGAATGGAATGGACTTGAAATGCAAATTTTCACAGGATAAGGCTAATTCCACTACCCTTCGATGCCAATGGTGACTGTCACAGATGTGCTAGAGGAAATTAGCACATAATAAATCATGATGTACCCCAAGTGAACAGTAAACAAACGTCTCCAACCTGACCACACCTACACCGAGCCGACCCTTCTGCAGTGGAAAACCAAAGGGAGCAGGAACCGTGCCGTAACACGGAACCGTGCCGTAACAGGTCTCTCTTAATGTTCTGGGTCGGGTGCGGCTTGGTCCCTGTAATGGAAATGGGATGCAATGGAAAATCGCCATAAGCTTTGGGGTTGCATCCCTCTAACCCTGTTTTTCCCATTGGATATGTGTATTTTAGTGTGAAATTTTAGTGAACACGAGGTTTTTCAGGAACACATTAGTCACATTGTAGCAGGACTGACTGTACCACAAATTATGGATGCAATTGGATCATTTTCATGCTTGATCTTGACCTGTGAGGACTCAGTTGCTGTTGCTGCTGGTTTTGATCGCAGGACGATCTGCCAGAAATCCTGAGGAATAAGAAACAGTTTGCCAAGCTGATGATGGACTGGCATAATGCACGCAACAGGTCAGTCTCTACCAGGATCTATAAAGCCGACCTTTGCAAGAATGCCTACCCCTTTCTGAGAATCTGTGGCTCTTCCAGAATCTGACCTCTGTTCCTCCTCTCTGGTGATCTTTTCTGTGTCATAGCTCATGGCCAACCCCCTTGCGCTTTGTCCCTTCTGTGTCTGTTCATTCAGAGCGCAGGCCAGCACGGGGCCGCAGACCAAGCAGGATGGACTGCGCGAGGAGGTGGAGGAGGCCTGGAGGAGACTGGAAAGCATCAAGGTGGCATAAAACTTCTGTTTTGCTGACACGTGGAGTGACAGATATCAAGTCAGGATGGTGCACTGTAGCTGGTGCTGTGGCGAGTGTAAAGTTGAGAGTGATATACAGTAGGTGCCACAGCATATATGATTCAGTGTTGTCTCCATTCACTGTTGACCCACAAAGGTCAGAGAGCAGTGATTGCAACACATGAGTCTTGCTAATGATAACATAGCAGTAGAAATCTGAAGGCCGTGAAATGTCGTCGTTGATCTGTACTCCAGCGGACAATCCTGTGCTAATGTGAAGTGGGCACCTCTTTCATGCAGAACCAGTACTCCGCCGATCTGTATCATTTTGCTTCGAAAGAAGATGACTATGCCAACTATTTCATTCGTGTGAGTCACCGTCTGGTGCCCTTATGTCCGGTAAACGGTGTCACTGGGGGACTGGTCGTTAAGGTGGAGTCTGTTGTTAGCTTTTAGAACTTCAGGTTGGATACCACAAAACTTCCCTGGAGTTTCTGCAGAAGAATTTATCTGAGCTGAAAAACAACTACGAGAATACAGGTGAGGAGAGAGTGAGAGAGGGAGTGGAGAGTACGTGTAATGTGTAATTACCTATTATCTGTATGTGTAAATGCTTCAGAACAGTAAGGCTTTTTCTGATCCCAGACACTCACATGGACAGTCCTTCGGGGAAGGTGTACGGGGTGCCTCTGATGTCTCACCTGCTGGAAAGTGGGAGGGAGATCGCCATGCCCATCGAGGAGTGCGTCCACATGCTACTGAACAATGCCTTGAGGGAGGAGGTGAGCTCTCCATATGGGAGATGGGATTTTCAGTCTCACACCACAATTCTGCAACCCCTTAAACACCTGAGCACTTTTCGTACATTAGTTAATGTAGTAAAGATGGGATTGACGTCTTTGCTGAGCAGGGATGAGGTCTCAGTATCAGTCTGTTCCTGTGGACTCGCAAAGGTCCAGCTGACCAGTATGTTGAACCTGGTGGCGCTGGTGGGAAATCAGTCTCCAAGGACTTTCGAAAGGTTGGGCCAAGAAGGGATGTACCAGAGAGAGCAGATGATCGATTTCACTGGGGCTGGGCTGGGTTTTGGGGGTGTTGATGTCTTCCAGGTTTGTTTGTGCCTTGGAGAGTTGATGGCTTGGGGGGGTGGGGGGAGCAACTCACATTGAAAGGAAAGTGACGATTGGCAGATGAGACTGCGATCGGTCATTGTGAATAAGGGTAGTTCTCTGTTAATCTCTGTTCTGTCACTCTTCCTTTACTTTTACATTCACAGGGTCTGTTCAGGCTAGCAGCCGCTGCTACAGTGGTGAAGCAACTGAAGAAGAGTCTGGACTGTGGTGATGTTGACCACAGCAAGTTTGCCGCTGACCCACACGCAGTGGCAGGTCAGAGATCCGGCTGGCTGTTTGAACAAAATTAGCTATATCTGGACCTGTAGCCAACACTTCCTAAAATAAGCTCTGAACTTACCCTGACCCTATATTGAATAAATAGTTGGAAGATGGATGGATGGACTCAACATTAATGAGTCTGAAATTATGGACTCCTGCTGTGGATTTTTAATCAGGGTGACGAGTGATGCACCCCCTCCCTGATGTGTTTGATGTCAGCTACCAACATTTCAGTTCTGTGGGCTGTGGGTTTTGCACCTTGATACCTTGCAGTTCTGTCTTTAAGCCAGTAGCCCTGAGAACCCAGTTGGGATGGGACATCATCGTAGGACAGTAAGGTGGGGGTTGGGGGGGGGGGGGCGCAGCCCAGTGTCGAGTCTGCAGTATCTTCACCCTGAATGGCTCTGAATTCTGGGGATTGCCACTTAAGAGGCCCCATGTTTTAGACAGATAGACAGACAGACAGAATTAATCCCCAAGGGGACAAACTTGCTGTATCGAGAGTAACTACTATTTCGGATGGCCTCGTGGTTGATTTGATCACAGTGAACCAGTCACATGATCTCTAGTCAGATGACCTACATTCCACCCTCTGTCTGACAGGCGCGCTGAAATCATACCTCAGAGAGCTGCCCGAGCCCCTCATGACCTATGAACTGTACGGCGAGTGGTTCAAAGCTGCAGGGTAACTTCCCCGAAGCGACTTCCCGTCCTTCAGGACCGCATACCCATTCTCTCCTTCTGAAGCCGTCCATTCGCTAATGTTTTTCCTCCTGCCGATTCCTTCCCTGCCCAGAGAGAAGGAGGTGCCGGAGAGGTTGGAGCAGCTGAAGGTGGTGCTGCAAAAATTGCCACAAGAAAACTACAACAACCTCCGGTCAGCGCCTGCAGTGTTTCACGGTTTCTTTTCGGTACACGGCGGTCCCCATCAGAGGTGGCAATTTCAGGTCCAGAAAGTAAAAATCCAGACCAGGATTTTCTTTCAACCAACCATTTTAGTACTATTTGACTGTGACTCTTTATGCT
>JAODLD010000101.1:6890428-6905033 GCA_026781065.1 Mormyrops boulengeri
CAGGTCCAGAAAGTAAAAATCCAGACCAGGATTTTGTTTCAACCAACCACGTGAGTACTATCTGACTGTGACTCTTTATGCTCAGCTGGTTGTTTGAAACAAAATCCTGGTCTGGATTTTTACTTTCTGGACCTGAAATTGCCACCTCTGGTCCCCAAGCTTTGGCACAGGGCTGTGACTGAGGACACCGCTGAGCTGACCCGCTCCTCATTCCCTCGCCGTTTCTTTCGCAGGTACCTGGTCCAGTTCCTGGCCCGGTTGTCGGAGCAGCAGGCCGTGAACCGCATGACCCCCAGCAACGTAGCCATCGTGCTCGGACCCAATTTGCTTTGGCCGAGGACTGAGGGGTGGGTACAGAATTGCGGGGATGAAGCCTGACCGCAGCTCCGCGTACAGAACATAAATCCCTGTCCCTCCTCCTCTTTCTCTTCCTTCCTGACAGCGGCGGGTCCCTGCTGGATATGGCGTCTGCTTCGTCGGTGCAGGTCGTCACTGTGGTTGAGCCCCTCATACAGTACGCCCAGAGTCTCTTTCCGGAAGGTATGCGCTATTTGAGGGCCATATGCTGTGTCTGCTCGCGCTTGCTTGCATACGTGCATAGAAAGGCGAGCATACCTGTCTGGCCTAAGTTTACACAGCGATCTCCTAAACAAGCAACATGCGTGATTTATTTTGTAACATGACAGAATGTCTGACCTCGTGACCTTGCGTCTCCTGATTTCGAGCAACAGCTGAAGACTTTGAGATTCCAGAGCTCCCAGCGATCCCGGATGTGACAGAGAATCAGTCCCACGTGCCCCAGTCTGGGGCCGAGGACACTGTGCCCGCCACCAGCCCCCGCTCGCCACCTGCTGACACAGACAGGTACTGAACTGTATGGACTTTTTCCCAGATTTCCTAATGATGAATAAATCGAAGAAACTTCTCAAACCAGACTATGCATGTCTGTACTTCGTGGCCCTGTATGTTTAATGGCACCTCATATCGGGCTCCTTGTGCTTTCTTTTTTCCAGCTTCACAGGGGCTATCAAGTCAACCCTTTCCAAGACGGTGTCATGGGCCAACTGCACTGCTCCGTGGGAGGATCCGTCCTCTGAGCTGTGCAGAAATAGCCGCAGCCAGAATCCCACATCCGATCAGGATCGGCCCCAGAGCCCACCATCCAATCAGACCCAGAGCAGGAAGTCCAGCCTGAAGGAGTTTGCCATGAAACAACCTACCCATTTGTCTAAGAAGCTCAGTGCTCCATGTAACGGTATGATTTGGATCCATTGCTGCACACTGCACTCCATGTTAACCCTAAACTTACAATTCCCAGAACCCACATTACTTTCATACTGTAGTATGAAAGAACCATCCATCCATCCATCCATCCATCCATCCATCTTGCATAACTTCTTTTCTATTGTAGGTTTTGTTTGAGCCCTGTCTGTCCCAGGAAACACAAGACAGATATATCCCACTATAATATCTATGTAAACAGTAATCTCGTCTTTATCCACAGCCCAGTACACTGTCAGCCGACATCTGCCCAACACAAGGCAGCAGCAGCCATCGGCCAAGTCCCAGATTCGGCTGAACAAGAAGCCCAAGGGACCCCCTAGCTACCCGCCCCCCCAGCCCCCGCCATCAACCGATAAGCAGCTGCCGATTGTGACTCAGCACATGTGAGCCGCCATGACACTTTACTGCAGAGGCGTCTGCGTTGGACCGCGTCCAGATCGCGGTTGACACATGCACAGGTCGTACTGGGACCCCCCCTGCGCAGGCTGTACCGGGGACCCCCCCCCGCACTGTGAACTTGCCCCCAGGAGGTCGACCCACGCCCAGATGTGTACCGAACGCAGGGTTTCCAAGTTCTTTAACCAGCAGTCGCCACCTCGCATATATTTAGCTAACCGCTGACATCAAAATAAGCGTTTTTGTTGACATTCAGTCCTTCCATGTTCCTCCCCCAAGTCTGGTCGAAACCAGTCCTTTTTATACCGGACCGCGATGTTTGTTCTGGATACTGCAGAGCGTTTGAATAAACATGAGAGAGAAAGAGAGAAAGCACATTTCCTGTGAGATACATGTCTACATGTATTAAATGCATCCATTTATTACACTGTTTGTTAAGATTATCATCATTATTATCCTTCGAGGGACAGACATTTCTCTCGTTGGTATGTATATACAAAGAACACATATCATTTGCATCGTATGACTAAGAATACAAAATAATAATATAAAATATACTGCCTTTGTTTCCTTTGATTACTAGCATACATGCAGACTAACTAAATTACCCAAGTCATGTGCAGAAGCTTTGGTTTGCTTGATTAAAAACATTAACACATTCATATATTATTGTTCCATTACAAACAAGATGTGTTTTCAGAGAATACCTCGCAATATACCATAGATCCAATATTACGCAGGTTTCTTAACATGACCTGTTGAGCACACTTAAACCCGGAGAATCTGAAAACTCCCCTTTGGTTCAACTGTCGCCAGGTCATCGTTGTCACGGATGAAAATCACGCGAATGTGCAAAAGCAATCCCGGAATCTTCGTTTCCTCTTTCGAGATGGCTGGAGCTGCGTCTGTCACCTAGAAATCAGAGTGTCGGCCTGCACACGTACTCACTCATCCCGAAAGTAGCGTTGACCTCACGCAGTACACGAGGCGGGGTCCTGTGAAACTGTTTTCAAGAGCCACATCCGGGGGCGTGTGAATGAGGAAGGAACCCTAGCGCTGGCCACTATACTCAGGGGACGTCGGTGTGCTAGAAGGCCCAGGAACCAATCACTTTCGTTTTCTCGGACACAGGGGATGCCCTGTCCTGCAGGTCACATGTGGTTGCTTCATTTTGGACAATCCTTATCGGTCATGATGACCTGGAACTGCACCATTGATGAAGGATCTTGGGAAATCAGCAATGTGTATTGTGAAGTGAGGCTACAGAACGGCCCGGCCCATGTACTCAAGATGGAAATGGGCCTGTAGCAGTTAGGAGAAGAGTATTATCAAGGAGGGTAGTTAGCCACAGGCCTTTAGAGGCCCTGAATCTAACACAGCAGAGTTCGTTTCATTTTCCCTTGCAGTGCCGACATGTTTACCAACACTCACTTCTCCATTTAAACTTCCTTGACCTCATTTCCTTTCCCTCCCAGTGAATGTATGGTCGCCCTATTCTGAACGGCTCTATTTAAGAAACTCGACGGGGGGGGGGGGTGTTACTTAACATTTCATCCTTTCCTCTTTTCTCCCACCTCAATTACTTGTGCCCAGTACTGTATCACAAAAATGCACACCCATAAGATTAAGACAGCGAGCGTGAGCGAAGACAGAAGGGCCGTCAAACACATCTCTGTAGTCTCTCTGTGGCTCAACACCCAACATTCAGCAGAATGTCCTGTTCTGAAGTGTGTAGTGACTCTGTGCAAAAACAGGATGTGAATATATTTAACCGACAGCCAAGTGGCTGCAGTGAACGACACTTGTCCACCTGATAGTGCTTCTCCATCTGCTACCTTCTGTTCATTTTAATATAAGAACATAAGAAATATCATGATGTACAGGACACCCATCAGGTCATCTTGGCTGTGTGGAAACTGTACTGTTAAGATGTCAGTTACTGTTGCTTTAAATTAATATAAAACTTGTTTCCTTGGATGCTACCCAGCAACATGTTCCAAACCTTTCCTACCCTGTGTACAAGGAAAGTCTATCGTGTGACTAAGGTCCATTAGGATCCGGATTTTTCTGAGCAAGACAGATGAAATAAAACCTTGAAGGCCAAATTTTGTGAGCTCGATACAGGAAACACACACACATACATCATGAGAGTCACGTTTGGGTGCTTTCAAGAAACACTGCAGTCCGTACTTTTTCAGACTTTGATTTCGTCCTCTTCGGGGTCGGTACACAAGCTTCTCCTCTGGGTGGGCTGGCCAGAGCCCGTATAAGGACTGAAGTCCCTCCCATTGGAGGGGAAAGGCCTTTTTAAGAGCCCGCCTCCCCCATAATGGCGTGACAGCACATCAGCCGCCCTCAGAAACCGTTCCGCCTCCATTCCCGGCTCCACTCTCCCTGGGGACTTCGCCACCGTGCCTGGAGATTCCGGTTTCGGCAAGTCCTTGTTTTCCCCTTCTTCCCATTCTTGGTCTGACCTCTCCCTGCCATTTAGCTCCGCCCCCCGCGGGGAATCTGCAATGGCATTGGTGGATAAATGGGTATCGTCACAGCTATTGGCCGGCCCTTCTCCCTCCCACCAGAGGCCCGCCTCCCTGATGCCATCAGGGCTGTCAATTATGCCAAACACTTCGCTCATCAGTGAGGGGCCAAGGTCCACGGTGAACGAGATCAGGGAGTCCGACCGCGCCAGAGTCTCGGCGGTGTAGTCGGAGGGCGAGTGATACGGTTCTGGGGAGCGGTGGGTGGGACTATCCTGCAGCTGGCCGTCAATGCGTGAGAGGCGGGGCAGCGTGGCAAAACCGGAATCCACACCTGCGGACAGACAGGAGCCAGCAAGCGGTCTGTCAATTATTTAGTTTACTCAGAGGACTTGCTGATAATCCTCATACATCCATGAAAAACAATTTACGCGAGATCTCAAACTCCCCTCGAAATGGATTTACTGGTGTATGCCAAAGAACTTACTAATAAGGACTTACTAATAATTAACTCCTGTTAAATAAACAAACAAGTAAAGAGATAGAATTTCCCTTTGTCTTTATACAATTCACTAAATGTAATCATCAGCTATAAGAAGCCACAGAATAACATTTACGTTTTCATAGTGAAAAACTCCCCACAACTGCCCACATAACTCCGTGATACTTAAATAAGTTTTGGCGGCTAGATCAGAGCTGACCTCTCTTACCAAGGACAGGGACTCTAGGTTGTACTGGGGGATCCCCAGATGTTTCCTAGCCAGCTGTGAGATATAATCCCTCACAGGGTCTGTCTGGGACCCTTTCCCCAATAGGATGCCCCCAGAACGACTCCCTTCAAAGCCAACCACGCTGAATCCTTATTAGAGTAGTTTAGTCCCCAAAAGTCCCTGCCCTTTGAATCCATCACAGAGGCACCCCTCCCCCTCAGCCAGCAGGTGGCAGCGCTGAGCCAGAAGTCAGTCATCAGCCTTTAGGTGTGCGTCTCGCTACCCCCCACATACCTCTGTGCTATGACCTCATCGCCTCTGAATGCAGGATCAGGCTCCCTGGCATAATGAGTGACTTTGGCTTGTGGTTTTAAAAATGGGTGGCAGAGAGGAAGCACGTGGGGGGGTTGGGCGGGGGGGGCAGACTGGTTTCCTCAAGCACAGCTGTAGCTCTGCCAGCCTGCAGCATTTTCACATCTGGTTCCACTTGGTGCTGACGGAACCGATATCCCGGGTACCTAAGATATACTTTACGGCCTACATTACTGGATAAAAACTGCTTCTCAATTTTCAAGTCTGAATTATACCCAGTACAATAAAAAAGCTTTTAAAGCACTAGCACCAAAATGCAATGTTAAAGCAAATGATGGTACGACTGGTAGCAAAGACCAAGTATATTTTGATATTATGTGCCTGTGGCCTTTTAAAGAAAACGATTCCAGTCATTTCTGAGAAGCAAGGCCTGTGTAAACAGATGTCTGTGGTTGTGATGAAGTCGTTTTTCAGCCTGGGCGTGACGGCACGCCATATCTGGGTTATGTTCTCACAAAATATAACGATCACAACCTCACTGTTCGTGATGTTTTTGGTAGACAGAGAACCAGTCCCTGGGCTCAGCCTGGTGGTGTACAGAGGGCTAGATACCAAAATTGAAACTTTACCAATGCCCCCCCCCACCACCACCAACCCGCGATCAGATCAGGCCCCCGGGGAGTTCCCCAATTTCCATTGGCTCTGAGTGATGTCAATCATAGGACATGCACTAGCGGTTTCCCATATTCATGTACGTGACTCAACCATAAATTTTATTTAGTAGAGGCAGCTTGAATTTTTTACAGTTGGAGCCCCCCCCCCCCCTTCCCGTTTTACTGTGTAAACCCCCACTTCAGATCCTTCCCTCCTTCCCCTGTAAATTACATAGAGCTGCTTCTTCAAACACGTGCAGGTGAGGTCACCCCATTTAGCTGTTTGCAGGCCGCCCAGAAACGTTCCCTGGGTTTAGCCTGCCATGTGGTTACATTCCTATGCTGTTGGCATAGCCGGGCTGTGATGACTCCAGCTGGCCTCTGGACTCAGACACTGGGGGCCCGATAAGAGATTTCTCACTCAGCAATTCCAGCGTGTTTCCATGTATGGGTCATTGCCCCGGTGACCGGAATGAGCGCCAACAGCGCAGAGTCATTGATGTGTTCCACTTTTGGCTTCGTAGAAATCTGTTATTTGTGACATCGCTCAATGTCCAAAGCTAATCGGCACTGTTCGCTAGCATTATTTTTGGCCCGGAAAAGCTGCTGTAGCATTTAAAATCTCGTAGATCCATAAAGTAGCTGGAATATTACACTAACTGCAAAAAAACATTTTGTCAGCAATAGAACGTAGAGACAGGCAACGGCTGAAATGTAATGCTGAGTGAGTTTCTCACCATAGGAGTACATAGAGCCCTCTGGACAGCTGGGCGAGTTGGGAAAGAGCTCCCTCTTCAGGCAGCCATTGGGAGTGTCGACATCCAGCTGGGGCAGGGAGATGGCGTTTTTGATGATGGGCGAGATGAGGGGAGGGGGCGTGGAGAGATCCGCAGAGTCGGCCACCGGCCGGGTCGGGGTCCGGAGGACATGCCGAAAGGTGCGGGAGAGGAGGCCGCTCGTCTTCTCAGGGGAGGAGTCGGGATCGACTGCCCCGCCGTGGTTGCTGAGGAAGGAGGTGTCGCCGAAGACATCGCCGCCACGGCCCACGTGCATGGTGTGACGGAAGTCGCCCAGCGGCGGGCTGATCATGTCGGCCGTCAGGTCGGCCTTGAAGCGCCGCTTGCCCTGTGAGTTGGACACCAAGCCCTTGATGCCCGACAGTTTGCCCAGATTCATGGCTGCGGATCCACAAGGCCTGCGTGTCCAAAACAAATAATCAATACCACCCTTCAGCTGCACTCCAAGTCACAAAGATAAGATTATCATAACATTTCATTATATTCCCATTTACAAAAAGATCATTCAAAAATAAAACATGGTTTCACCACTTCTACATGCTTTCAACAGGCCAAAATTACAATATAAGTAAATAAAAGAACAGAAAGATGTTTTTGTGTTGGTTCTGTTTGTTGGTCTTGGATGTTCTCCTTGACAACATAAACACAGGGGAAGCATTCAAAATGTGAACTATTTTGCCAAAAGAAAAAAATAAGCAAACACATTTTATAAAAGTGTAACCTTTTTCTAAATAATGGCAAAATAAGTGTTGACGATTAAAAGTGTTCCGCCTAAATGTGAAAGACATGTTTTCATGTGTTCTCCAAATCCATCACATTTCAGTCATGATGGCTAAACAGAAATTATGCATCCTGGTTCCTGGAAGACACTGTATGCGGTCAGGGAAGTTCAGTTCCACACAGTTGTTTTGGGTTTTGCTTGTAAAATTTCACTTCAGAAATAAATCACGGTCCAACCGCATAGGTCGTTGCGGTCATAGATTTTGAGCATTCATTCCTTATTTAAAGAAGCAAGATAAAAGAAAAAAAACATAGGTTTTCATCCTGTGGTTATGTGAAAAAGAGAAATGTATGACCTTGTAAACATTGGTAGGTCAAACATTTTTAGTAACGTAAAGGTCAAGAAAGCACCTTCTCATATCATGACTGCATGTCATTGGATTCTGTCGTGTCATTTCAAGGGCCAGTTGGTAAAAATGTCTGTTTGTGACTTTAAGTAGAATTTGTGTATTTTATATACAAAAAAGGTTCAAAAGAATATTCTCCTTTTAGAGGAATAAAACACAAACTCAGCTGTAATAAGTCTTCATATGATGCCATCCTGTGTCTTGTTTCAACATGTGTACTTAAAATATACACCTGTAAGATAAAAGATATAACCTCCGCTGCTCTATCCACACCCCTAATCTGGAAGTGTTTTCTCTAGCCTGCTTCTAAGCATCCAAAGTATGCCCCAGCAGACAAAACACAGTTTTATTTTTATCCGAAAGCTCATAAGGCACTTAAACTATTATGATCAAATCACTTTGCATGCCATTTTGTAGTCTGACAACTCACAGTTTAGGAAAAATATATTTTTTTCTTTGTTGACACAGTAATGCATGCCTTTACAGTGTAGTATCGATTCAGTTGTTTGGCTTGCTTAAAATTTTTTCGAGCGTGGAAAACCTACCGCGCGCTTTGCCAAATTAACGTTTCCTTTGTCACATTCTGCTGATGAGATTTTTGATTCACCGTTACCACTGTATACCCCGAGGCAATATTTTTTTGCCTGTTACTGTCAGTGGCAAAGCCTCTGCGCTTCACCGGCTGCGATTTTGTCAGGCACATTTTCAGGCTACAGTTTTCAGCTGGAAAAGGGTGTGACCGTCACACAGAGTGCGCATACCAAAAACCAATATCAGAAAGTGACACTATCTCCTGCTCCTCATGCAGTAACGGCCACTCGGCGAACTTGATCCGGTTCAGCTGTCTAACGAGCTCCTTCTAAGTAATCCCACCGTGGTTAGAGGGTGTTGGCACGTGCCTACAGAGTACCAAATTGGAAGAAGCATGTGCTTTAAAAGATCCATGTCTCCATGGCAACAGCAGGCTGCATCCAGGGGACCTCATGCAGTGGACCTCAGGATGCTCAATCATAACTCCTACTAGTTCTCAGACTCCTTGGGTGGTTTTGTCTGAATTCCTGTCCCACAGCTCAGCAGTTTTTCTGGCGCTCCAGGCGTTAAAAAGAAATCCGAGAATAAATTTGTTGTCAACTATGTGTTAAGGCAACAGATTAATGGGCGGTTCCCAGCAAACGCACAGTAATAAAAGACCTGCTTGTCTGAGGGGAGATTTAGACCTGTCCTTGATCTAAGTCTCCCTGCTTCTCTCGCTCCCCTGTCGCCCTTCTGTCATCCCAACTAAAGCAGCAAACAGTCGGCGTGCAAGTGATAATGATGTACAGATACTCGTGTAGTCACACCTTCAGATTTTACTCTAGAATCAGTGACTGCAACGAAACCGATGCTTTCGTTCTTTCATGTGATGGCAAACGCTATTTTAAGCAACACGTTTGAAATTTCCATGATTTATGCCACATAAATGCACTTCGAACGGGACTCCTAACCAGCCGTTTTTATACGCAACTCCTGACATAATTTGGGGCTCGCTAGTGACCAGAAGCCAAGTTTGACTTGGCTTGTCGCAAATGATGATGATAGGCTGTTCTTGAGACAAAAATTCAGGCGAAGATAGATGGCTTCTCAAGATGTTGGAGTCCGCTCTGGGGTTGAGGAGACGCTGCGTTCTTGAGGTACCTAGGCATCTGGGTGTTACTGAGATGAGAATCACGGGTTATTAATGCTGTGAAAACGAAAATAATAAAGAAATCTGAGAAGTAAAAACCTTGTCTGCTAAATAATGTTTCACTTCAGTGACCGTAGTTGTAATATAAACACTACAGAGGATTAACTGTTACTCTGACCAGTTAGGACAGGACTAATATGTAAACACTACAGAGGATTAACTGTTACTCTGACCAGTTAGGACAGGACTAATATGTAGTGATTAATACTAGGCTGAGTTTAATGGCCTTATTGATAGCACCGGATGAACAGCAATCAGAACTCAATGAAAACAAGTCATCTAAGAGCTGATTAGCTTTTATGAAGAAGGTGGACCATCTGGAGAGCAGGACGCTGGATGCTTCTCTGAAACCACATCATGAAAGTATTCAAGTGTTTAGTCTAATTGTGTTTTTCCCATGAAACTTGATTAGATTACGTTCCACCTCGCTTGAGTACACAGTTACACAACTGACTGTCGCAGACATCAATGTGTAGCTTAGCAGAGACATCTGTCCATAGCTGCTTACGTAACGGACAATTAGAACAGCCTAACATCTTGCACAAGCCTGTCGGGATAAGGGTCACACTCAAGAGGATCCTCTTGGGTTCTGAACCTTAAATCTTCTGGCCATAGTTCGCTTGCCTTTACCACTGCCCCATTCTGATTGGATGTTAATAATGCTGACTACACAAAGACAGACTGTATCTCCCCAAATTTTGTTTACAGTTCTGAGTAATCCATTCTCTTACGTTTATCCCTCATTCCTGCTTTTCATCACTCCCTTCATATTTCAAGCTTCCTAATCACTAACTAACTTGACCAGATGGACAAACATACTATGAGATAAGACCTCTTTTCCAGCTTTTTTTTCCAGACAAGAACTTCACTCAATAAACATTGCACCATTCAGTCATGAGACTACTTCCATTTATCAATACAGCGCATCTTCTTCCAGTCTGTCCTCCTGGGTCTTTTCTTTAGTCCCCAATCCCCTCCTTTGTTCACCTCCTCCTTCTCCAAAAGTATATATAGGCATATTTTTTTTGGATGCCAACTTGCATGGATGGGGGGTGGGGGTCAACGACAGGACCTTTACATTTAGGGAGTGACTCTGAAGGCACTAAACCTCTCTGCTAAACAAATAAAACACTGGAATTTGTGCTAAAATTTAGCCAATGCACATTCCAAATGGTCCAAACCCACCAGAAACACTAAGCCGATACTTAAATGCTTGTCGTTACATTTCCCCCCATTACAGTTCATGGAGCCCTGATGTGCCCTAACCCCTCTGTTGGGTCTACACTGGGTGCCAGTCAAATCAACAGGATATTTTGCGTGTTCTTAGAGATTCCACAATGAAACCATCCTAAACAAGTCTCAAACAGTAGGATCTTTAAAAAGACGTTTACTCGAACACCGGGGCATCGCTAGGGCTGTTCTGAAGGGGGCTTAACGACCTCCCTACCCCAAAAATGTTCCTTAGCCCCCCACATAAATTTACACTAATTAGTTTAAATGGCGCATCAATTCGCGTTAAAATCAGACCCCCTAGTTAACGCTTAATCGCCCTTTTCACACATCTCTAATAATGCTCCTGCTCGGACGTTATCACAAAACACAATGTCCAAACAATAAAATGTGATACTCCGTAATAATAAATATATTTATATAACATATACAGTTGCATTATATCTATTAAAACTCATTAAATAAATTATATAATTTGTATTTTGCATGGTTACTTTTAGACTTCTGCTGCTATTTTTTCAGGCATTACCTTGGTGCGTTTGAGGTGGAATCACCTGTCTGAATCGCCCACTTTTTAAACAACTCCCAAACAACGAAGTGTTTACTTAGAGCTAAAAATAAATTCTCACTTTTAGAAAGAAAGCGCTGTGGCGGCGGGTATTATGGCAGCTTAGTTATTAAAACAACGCTGAAACAACAGACTGAAAGCTCATACGAGCTTAAAATGGAGAGCCACAAAGGGGCTGCTTTGTGTCCGCAGACGCAAGCTTTTATTGGCTTCAAAAAAGTTTTTGCAACAGAAGTAGTTATACATGGACCAGCAGCAGACTGCATTTCTCTGTTAATGCAAAGGGGTCCAAATAAAATCTGGTTTAAATTGTCAGTACATTGTACAAGGCAGTTAATGAATCCGAGAATACATAAAAGCAGGAAGACAAAAGGAAACAAATACAAGATTCCGGACCAGATTACACTTTCTGCAATCTATTCACCGGCAAACTAACGCCGCGGATCGCGCTTCTGACCACGCGCCTGGTTCCCGTTCCCACGCGCTGCCTTGTATTTATTAACATATAAACCGCTACACCACACTCTCTACAATGACGACTGCCAAAATATCCAGAAGATTTTTTAAGTTCAAAGAAACTTTGAATGATGTCTGAAAAAAGGTGCCATATATAACTTATCCGACGTTTGCCCCTACTTTTATGCAGCCCGTATTATCAATAGTATGGTACATGATTGCAATCCATATTTTCTTCCATCGAATTCCATGTAAAAGGCTTACCTTAAATCTCTTGGGAAACTCCTCGTAAGTGATAACGTAACGTAAAAGCTTGTATCCGCAAACACGTCCCTCGGCCAGCCTGCTGCATGTTACAGCTTACATGGAAGCGTTTTCCTCCGGCGCTCTCCCACCCCCGGCTGAGGAGTGCGGACCGCCGCCCCGACGGGCTGGGACAGGGGGTGAGGCGGGCGGTGCTGGGGGCACGACAAAGTACTGATCGTATCACCACAAGTAAACTGACTATTTGTTTAACCGAGACGGTGTAGGGGAGGACCCAGAAACGGTCATGGAGCCGTTTGAAACGTATCCAGTGCCTTAAGCTGACAGCCGCGCACGGTGATTTTTATTTACATGGACGCTCTCTAAACCGAAAACCTGTCCCATGTCATATGCAGTATGATATTCCGGGGGGTTTTGCACTCCAGGCTTTCAAAGCACGGTGTACAATTTAATTACGGTTAGAGCACTCTCCTTATGATACGGTCCTGATATGCTTTATTAATTCTAAATGCATTACTTATAAATATTTAAAGTAACGCCACAATGAAGCCTGAACTTGCAAATTAAGTCCATCTGTTTTCCAGTTCGATTATCCGGTCCGCAGAACCCAAAAGGGCAGTGTGTGTCCTTGTGGGGTAAATATGGTTATTCATTTACAGATGCCATGCACTATGTGCCTGGTCTTCTCCACGGGAGCCAGAAAAACGGAGGCGTGCGGTTAGGCCTACAGGTGAAAAAACACTCAGATTTATCCAGGCAAAGGACGATCAGGCCTGACAGTCATATGTGCAATTATTATGACATTGGTAGCCTTTATCCAACAATGGTGAAGAGGCGCAAGCAGAAGCAATCTCCGCATTCCCTTTTAAAATCGTTATTTTCAAACTTTATGGTATTACTTCAATATATCCGGTATATTACCCACATATAAGAAAAGCCAAAAATCAGATGTTGCCATGAAGGTTGGAGCAATTTGGTAAAACTTTAAGCAGGTCTACTATAACTGTTGTTAATACAGTAGCAGTGCCTGACGTTTGTATTATATCAGTTAAGCCAAGCACACTGTGGTCTCCGATTCCGTCAAATGTCTAATGAAATGCAGCTACAGTTGACCCTTACTGGATGGATCAGTCCCAGCTGAATGGGGTCTCTTTGGCGCTGGGTGAGCACACGGGTCAGTCCCCAGTGCAAAAATCATCACAACAGGAAGGATGTGACCTCACCAGCAGGAATCCGGCACAAACGTGTCGGGTGAAAAGCAGTCCTTTCAAAACGATCAGGGTCCTGCAGTTGCCGTTAAACAAAACGCTAAAATACGATCTTCTCTGTTTCGCACTAGTATTTATATCTCTGATGTTTTACAGCGAGACCTTCTTCAGCAGCTCTCAAAATAAAATGGTGTGTGTGGCGTACTGTGGAGATGACATCCTGGGTGGGAGTTTGCAGTCTCCCTCCGCCACTTCTGTGGAAACAGACTCCACGGCTGAGGTCCATGCCCATCAATCTATTGATCACTGTGATGCCGGCGTTTCGGCACATAAAGCTGGGGGTGTCGTGCCGCAGAGGGCATCTCTTCACAAAGACATTTAACAGATACCGTGGACAGGTGATGCATACTCGTCAGCCTAAGTGCAATGAAAACAGAGAGATGATTGTAAAACCTTAATCCCATCATCAAAAAAAATGTAGGTTCTCCTTAAGCTTGCTTGGAAGGGGGGTGGTTCTTAACGATAAAATTAGCCGATCATACAGCAGTAAACCAGGAGAACTGATACCTGTAGTGAGAAGTGTATGTTCACATGTACAGTCAACAGAGTTTGATATCCGGGGAACATAAGTTATTACTTTATTGGGGGTGGGGAGTAAATGAATCCAAATGAAATTTTGAGGGTACCTGCCCCCCAGGTTCCTACGCCCCTGCGTACAGTCTGTCTCTCCTTTCCTTTCTCATTTTCTTTCTCCGTCACCCTCTCCGTGCCCCATGACCGGAAGAATGCCAGCTATTTGATTTTTAAAAACACACACAGCTTCTGGATGCTATTCAGGATCTGGTCCCTGAAGGGAATTTACCCTTGCCCCCCCCCCCCCAAAGTATTTGTCTGTAGACACCAAAAGATCTGATGACTTAAAGCTTTGGGATGTGGGCCCCTCCCTCTACTTGACTGATCATCGGTCCTTTCAGGCAAGACTGCTGTCTCCGTTTCAAAGAGGATGACTTGACAGTCAAAAGGTTGTAGATTTTTTTGGCAGAGGGTAGGACTCCTCTCAGTGTCACACATAAGCAAAGCACAGCCCCACTGACATCCAAGCGACGGTCTTGACGCCTGGATTTGCCCCGATGCCGCTCTGTTTAGAAATACTTCTCGGGTGCAGCCACCCTCGTCGTGTGAGAGCGGAGCCAGTTGGAGGTCAGTGTCCTGGGGGCTGGCTCCCCTCCAAGAGCATGGCTTGTCATTAGACTGTTTGAAAACAAACTGGGCTCCAGCGTCCAGGATCATTCTGCTCCAGCCTGAAACTCTTGGAAACTCAGCAGCGGATCAGAGGCGTGCAAACACTCGAATGGAGGGTTACAAACCATGGACGCATTTGAGCGGGGGTGGGGGGGGGG
>JAODLD010000101.1:6905133-6921649 GCA_026781065.1 Mormyrops boulengeri
CCCCCCCCCCCCCCCCCCCCCCCCCCCCCCCCCCCCCCCCCCCCCCCCCCCCCCCCCCCCCCCCCCCCCCACAAGGCAAGATTTCCCTAAATTGTCAAAGGCTGCTAACCTCACGATACCCTTTCTAACTTTGCGATGCACGCTGAGGTTCGGCTAATGCTGCCCATTATGCAACATTAAATATACAATATAAAAATGCAGCTGGTTGGTAGATAACAAATCATAACACTTAATGAGAAATCAAAACCATTTTCTTCACCTAAAAATCACATTTTTGTTTAAAAACAAAAAAACATATATCATTCAGACACATCCAGGAACTGGCTGGCTTGGTGGCTCACTGGATAGCAGAGATTAAATGCTTATGGGCCATGGAGAGAGATTAAAACAGTGAAGCGGTCCAGTATTTTTGTTTTGTTGAGATTATGCAGGAAGCCAGTATATTGGTTATTGCAGTTTTCATCATTCCCTAATTCACCTGTCTCATCATTCCAGTGTTGTTGATGGGAGAATCATCCATCCAACCACCTTCCAACTGCTTATCTAGTGCAGGGATGCATAGCTGGGAGAATGAAGATTGTAAATGCCAGTGTGGGAAAGTTTAAGGGCTCGTATTGGATGTGTGTAACTGGATGATTTGGAAAATTTGGATTTACACAGCAGAGTTATGAGGAAAGCTTTGCAGTAAATAATATCTGTGCTTCACAATGGAGAATCATCAGGTTCAACATGACTCAGTAGGCCCTCTGGCTCCACGGCGTAAATGATGGCATGTCTGGCCAGACGGCAGAGGTGCCCTGAGGTTGGGTGAGACTTTCAGACTAGCAGATATCAGACGTGGCTTCTCTCATCCACCCTCACATTTCTGTTTGAGCTCCTCGTGGAGAAAGCGAGAGCTTCCCGTGCTCAGCGACCGGGGTAAACAGCTGTAATGGGAGAGGAGCCTAGAAGGGCCTATCGGCGTCATTCCTGTTTGCAGCTTCAATGGCTCTTATTTTGTTTTTCCGGAAGCAAGAATGAGCCGTACACGCCTGGCTAGGGCGGCCTCATCTAAACACACACATGTTTAGATGAACCATTTCTACACGCTACGTTTAGCCCATTTATAAGTAGGGGCAGTCACCCCAATGCAGGCCTGTGTGTGATAAGATCCAATATTCACAAAGAAATCAACAATGTTGAATGAGTGTATGAAGGACAGATACATCCTGAGGGACAAACAGCGCAAAGAGTCTCATCCATCTTGGTCATTATAGTCTGGGGCTAGACAGTGTATGCAGACTTGAGCTTGCCAGTTGGTCACTTTCTAAAGCGCCAATGCATAATCAGTTATCCAAGGGTATTCCCCGTTATCTCTGGAACGCTGGGCTCCCGGACAAACACACTTCATTCCTTCCTGTTCGCTGTCTTCCTGTGTATCACGTGTTAAATGATCTGTGTGATCCCTTAATTGTTCCGGATTAGCGGGGTCGCTGTTCACTTTCGGTAATCAGGTTTCCGTGGAGACAGACGTGTGACAGCTGAGCATCTGATTCGTTCTGCTGAGTCAGATTGGGAGGAAGGGAGCCAGGGAGCAGAAAAGGGGAGTGAGGTAAGTAGGGGGAGTGAGGTAAGCAGAGGGAGTGAGGTAAGCAGAGGCAGTGAGGTAAGCAAGGGGAGTGAGGTAAGCGGGGGGAGTGAGGTAAGAGGAGGGAGTGAGGTAAGCAGAGGGAGTGAGGTAAGCAAGGGGAGTGAGGTAAGCGGAGGGAGTAAGGTAAGCAAGGGGAGTGAGGTAAGCAGAGAGAGTGAGGTAAGCAAGGGGAGTGAGGTAAGCAGAGGGAGTGAGCCAGAGAGAGGCAGAGAAAAATGAAGGACCATGCATGCAGGCAGGAGTGGGAGGAGATGCAGAATGAGGGGAGCAGAAGGAGGGAGGTATGAAAATGGGGGGTAGTAAAACAGGATGAGAGCTTCCCAGACTGAAGTAAGGATGCCTTTCCAGGAAATGACTTTTACATAGTTTGCAGAGGCAGCCAGAAAACGTTAACCCATGGTTTGTGCCTCCACTCCTGTGTGTGACATGTACGGATTTTATACTGGGGTCACCGGGCTTTTAGGGGGAAGACAAAGGGTATCAGGCATTAAGAAAGGAAAAAGGTAACATCATGACAAGGTGAATACTATAGTAAGACTTCATTTAGCTGTACATGCCCATAATGGGACACTGATACAATTTATGCACGCATGCATGCATGCATCCATCCATCCATCCATCCATCCATCTTCCAACCTCTTGTCTTGAGAAGGGTTGCAGAGAAAAGGTTGGGTATGTGCACAGACTGTAGCTTTGTAATTCCTGTGCACATGGAACACACATAGGGGGCTGCTGTTCTATTCGGCACCACACAGAGGACGACCCGCGCCACTGCAGGTCCCTCGAGAGACCCGCGGAGGCAATTTCGCGCCTCCAGACCAGACACTGTGAGACGGAAAATCATTTCTCTTCTGAGGGAGCCCATTTCCTGCCTCAGAACTTCTATTCTGAACATGCAGACAGAATGTGTTCTGTGGCAGCTGTGCAGAATTTGTGTGTGTGTGTGGATTATGTTTACCTGTTATTTTGAACATTCTTCAGGTCCCCACAAAGATCTGTGAATGCAATCAAAAAACTAAAAATGGCAAAAGTCTCATACTTTGTTTGGTTACTTATGGTTAAGGTTAGGGCTGAGTAGGGGTTGAGTAGGGGTTAGGGTCATCACGTTGGGACTAGAGTTTTCCCCATAGAAATGAATGTAGAGTCCCCACAAAAATATAATTACAAACCTGTGTGTGTGTGTGTGTAACTGTGTGTGCCTTTGTGTGTGTGTGTGTGTGTGTGACTGTGTGTGCCTTTGTGTGTGTGTGTGTGTGACTGTATGTGTGTGTGACTGTATGTGTGTGTCTGTGTGTGTCTTTGAGTGTCTTTGTATGTGGGGGTGTATGTCTGTGTATCTTTGTGTGTGAGGGTGTGTGTGTGTGTCTGTGTGTGTCTTTGTGTGTGGAGGTGTCTTTGTGTGTGTGTCTGTGTGTGACTGTGTGTGTCTGTGTGTGGGGGTGTGTGTCTTTGTGTGTGAGGGTGTGTGTGACTGTGTGTGTCTTTGTGTGTGACTGTGTGTGTCTGTGTGGGGGTGTGTGTGTGTGTGACTGTGTGTCCATGTGTGACTGTGTGTGTGTCTTTGTGTGTGACTGTGTGGGTGTGTGTGTGTGACTGTGTGTGTCTTTGTGTGTGAGGGTGTGTGTATGTGACTGTGTGTCTTTATGTGTGAGGGTGAGTGACTGTGTGTTTGTGTCTGTGTGTGTCTATGTGTGTGGGGATGTGTATGTGTGTGACTGTGTGTCTGTGTGTGTAAGGGTGTTTGTGTGTGTGACTGTGTGTGTCTGTGTGTGTGTGTGACTGTGTGTCTTTGTGTGTGACTGTGTGTGTGTGTGTGGGGGTGTGTGTGTGTGTGACTGTGTGTGTGTGTGTGACTGTGTGTGTGTGTGTGTGTGACTGTGTGTTTCTTTGTGTGTGGGTGTGTGTGTGTGACTGTGTGTGTCTTTGTGTGTGACTGTGTGTGTCTTTGTGTGTGACTGTGTGTGTCTTTGTGTGTGGGTGTGTGTGTGTGTATCACTCCCCTCCTTTTGCAGGTGCCCACAAAGATCCTGTGAGATAAACCATTTAAATGCTTCTCTTTATTTTTTGCATCATTAGTTGCATTAACATTGATGTTGTGTTTGTGTCTGTGAGTAAAAGAGTCTGCAGAAAGTGTGCTTGCTTAATAATTTTAATTGAAAAATTACTTGTGGGCAGGATCATCACTTGATATGAACAAAAAGGGGGGCTAAGCATTCTCCGGGGGGGGGTCTGTTTCAATGAAAATGAATGAGAACACACTAATTTAGCTAAACCCTCCTAAAACAGCCTTCATGATGCGCTCCTGCCTGTGAGATGCCTGATGTCTTCAGCCTGCTTCATCTAACCAGCTCGTTCCTGCCGCTCGTTTCTCAGTTAGCGTGTCCGTGCTACGCTACGCACTAATTCGGCTAGCTCTCCATGTGGAAGGGAAAGCTAACGGTTAACATCCAGCCCCAGTTTATTCTCCTGCTCATTTTTGCTTAAAAGCAAATATTTATGTGAACATGTAGCCAGGGAGCAGGCCCAGGGCCGTGGTCAGGCCTGCTATTTGAAGTCGATTAAGAGCTGGAAGGGAAAGGAGGCCTGGTGTTATGAAAGCCAGATGTTGGCTGCCATGGATGGAGGGATGGAGCCATGGAGAACAGCGGAGAGCAGAGCCCACACAGCAGCTGCCCGGCCAGGAGCGGAGCCCCGATACGAAGCCCAGGGGATAAAACAAATTAGGGCCTCAGAGTAGCGGACCGTCAGCGCGAAAGTAAAAAGGAAGGTGGCCCAAAACAAACATCAGCTCGGCGAGTTGCTGCCGTCAGCTGGGCCCCGCGCATCCTGTCTGCGTAATGGGGAAAGTGTATGGCTCCAGCCACTGCAGCGGGAGGGGGTGTGCACGTCAAAAATTCAGAAAATGGGTCTCATGCGTGGGGACGTGTACGACTTTTTTGTCTCATGTACCAATACCGTTTCACACAGCCGAACAATACTCACGCACACTGGTACCCACACGTTCAAATCATTCAGTGTCCAGAAATCTTGCGCGACCGAGACCCCCTTGGCGCGACGTTTATAAGCTTCCTGTCGGGAACGGGGCCCACGTCTGGGCACTTAGTTCCTCTTTGAGGGGTGTGGTGTTGAGGGGCAAGGGAAAGCCTAACCTACGGTATTTGTTTGGACTGGGTCCTCACTTCCGCCAATTCTGACCCATCAGGAAACTTGGCCCGGCCCAGAGACAATGGACTATTGTACTACTGGGTTTGGCTTCTTCACAGGGCTAAAACAGGAAGACCAGCTTCGGCGCACACACACTAAGACACAGCAACATTCTGAGGTCTGAGGTCTGTAAACCTGGATAAATATATCCTCGCGACTCAGGGTCAGATTCTTCAATCACTTGAATGGTGCTGTTTTGGTTAGCGGACTAATTAGCTTTCCGCTTACAGTTCTGCTCTTTTTTTTTTTTTCCTCCTTCTTTTTATATCTTTCATCCTCTTTTCTTTGTTGTGTTCCACTGTATAGGAGACTTTATATCAGTGCATAGGCTGTTTTCAGGACTTAAATAATTCACCGCACCTACAGCAAGGAGAGGCCACATCCCTGGGAGGTCAAGGCCATATCTGAATAAGGCCCCATGAAAACACAACCGCCCTGCCGTGTCGATACAATGGAGGCCAAACTGCCAGCAGAGGCTCGGTGATACTCTGACGTTGTGTGCTGGCAGCCTGCGTGAGCTTCCTCCCCTGCATGTACTGCTGCATCTCTCAGGCCCCAGGAGAGCTGCTCAGTCGTCACACACATGCACGTGTGCACACACACACTCACACACACACACACACACACACTCACACACACACACACACACACACTCACACACACGCACACATACACTCACACACACGTATGCACACACACACATATGCACATACAGGTCTGTAGTCATATCTTTGTGGGGACCATCCATTTCTATGGGCATAACCCTAATCCCAGCAATGACAACCTTAACCCCTACCCAGCCTTAACCTTAACCCCTACCCAGCCTTAACCTTAACCCCTACTAAAGCGTTAGCCTTAACCCCTACCCAGCCTTAGCCTTAACCATAACCAAACAAAACAAAACAAAACTCTTTTGGCATTTTTAGTTTTTTAATAGCAGTCACAGATTTTTATAAAATTAAGTTCCCCCTATCAAAATAACAGTTTTTTTGTCACAATGTGCGGACATTTGGTGCCCACAATGTAATATACAGTATACATGACTCACACACACGTACACAGACACACTGTTATCATGAACACATGGATGAAGGATTTCTATTTGTCATTGTGCAGTCAGTTACAAAACGTTGAAATGTAGTAGCAGCTACCATGACATAAATAACATACATAAATTATAAATTAATTCATGAATATTTACATGATGTGATGTGACAATCAAATGTAGTATGAAAAAAATAATCACGCATAAGGCACATGTACAGTACGTATGCATCACATTGAGTTGTCAGTAAATAACTCAGCCTGTAACATTTTGGCATATATATGACAAATGTTACAGTGTTGATGCAAAGTGCAGTAATAATAATGCTAAATAAAATGGTCAGTCAGTCCAGCAACACTCAGTGTTAAAGGGCTGGGGGGTGAGAAGAAGTGAAGAGAAATTTGTTAAAAAAAGCACAAGCCTTTAGCAGAGGATGGTTTCGATCCATCGACCTCTGGGTTATGGGCCCAGCACGCTTCCGCTGCGCCACTCTGCTTCGTACGTGTTCCTCACACTTGGCCACTATCCTTTGTCTTTGCATCACTCTGGAAAACCAACATATCAGTCTTTGTAATAATATAACCTTTTGCTGTATAACATTTAATATTAATATGCATCGTCTGTAACTGATTATCCAGTAAAGGCTTTAAACCACCAAGGTAAAGCCCCTACACACAGAACCAGGGCCAGGAATTGAGCCCACAACCCACTGTGATAACCACTGAGATTAAGGAGCTGGGAGGGATTAAGACAGCAGATAGTGGGGGGTTTAGGGTCCCATAGCTAAAACCAAGTGGTGATAGGTTCAAGGTCCATTAGATGCTCTACAGCACTCCCTGCTGGTAAGTGACTGCAGCACCGTGCGTGGGGTAAGGCTGATAGCACTGTGCTAAAAGTGCTTTGAAACCTCATGTTCCATAGAGCAGTGTTCCTCAGACTGGGCCATGGGGGACCCCCAGACGCTCCAGCAAAAATGTGGACTGTCTGGCAGCGAGCTGGGAGAGAGCAAAAACATGGAGCATCTGTGGCTCCCCAAGGACAGATTGAGAAACACTACCTTAGAGCAACAGGAAGCCTTTGGCTGATACGAAGCATATTAGAGGAAGTATATGTTATTGATGAAAACTGGGGGCTTTCGATTTGGGGAGGGGGGGGTTGTTCTGATGAGCGTTCCCCAAAATCCCAGTATCCCCTTAAACCGTCCATTCACAAAGAAACGCGCCGTCACTGGCACACAGACAGGCTTTTTTTCAGATGGGCCCAAGACGAAAAGGAAAAGAAATTAAGTCATCCATTTATAGTTGACTCAGACTCCTGAACTGCCTGCACTGAAATGTAAGATCCCGACGCTCTGGGACTGCGTGTGCGCCTGTGTTTGTATTTAGCTTTGCACGGGTGGTAAAATGGGAGATTGTAATAGCAGACTGTGTCTCTGTGTGTGGAAATAGACAGGCAGATTGTGTAATTGTGTACGGTTCCTTTTTTACAAGAGTCAAGCTGTTTTGAGGAAGAAGGAGAGCGGGAGGGTGAAGTGGAGGGTGGTGTTAGGAAGGAAACAGAGATGGAGAAAGAGGGGATCTCCCATCCAGTCTTGAGACCACCTCCCTTCCCAAAGCCTGGAATCTGTTGGATAGACAAGTGAGCAACCCTTTTTAAGCATGGTTATGCCATGGGAGGACCGAGGAACCCAGGGGCTGCCAGGAACCCCAGCTTGGAACCTGAGACGCTGCTACCCATGGCTCAGTGCCCAGAGCTCAGACCAGCATTTCTTGGTTTGGACTGAGCAGAGAAATGCAGCCCACGCCTCACCAAGCCAGAAGCCATGGGAACAATAGTCGCAGTATGAAAGGCCACCAACCACTACACTGTATGCGTGAAGCCATCGGTGTGTGTGTGTCTTCAATTACACAAAGCCTGCCTCATGTTATCCTACTGTAACCCTGCATCGTGGGGGGACAACTAAAAATAAAATACACAGAGTCATGTAAACAAGCCGCAGTGAAACGCACGCACAGGGCCGGGAGAGCGACACGTGGACTGGGGGTGTGAGGAATGGACAAACGCCGGCACTGGGACCGCAGCTGGCAGCCGCACTCAACAACGCACATTTTCCACTCCCAGAATGCAGTGGGGCACTGTCAATTTAGGTCTGCACAGTATATGGTGCACATTTCTGCCTTTCTGTGTGTGTGTGTGTGTGTGTGAGCACACATGGGTTTGAATATGGGCTGTTTATAAACTAAAGCCAGTTTGGGTCACATAGAAATCATACTCTGACACTTTGCTCTCCCAAAACAAGAGCTTGCATCTGCTATCTGCTCCGAAGGTGTTCATAATCACATGAAAAAATGACGCTGTGTAAAGTGAGTCTAATAGATCTTTCTAGAATCCTAATTCATTCTGCTCATGGAATGGCTGGTCTAATTATATCCTTAAGAAGTGTTTTACTATTCCGGACCATTTTCCCTTTTTTTCCAGTAACAACCAGGATTGCACATAATACAAAACCACCCATGTCTAACAAACAAACATCCTTCCCAGTAAATTAGTTGCATACTTGTGAAAAAATTGGAACCAGGTATTTCTCAAGGCAAAATAGCAGATTCTAAAACAGCAAAAAAGACACAGATCAGATGCTTGTATCTAAACCTGGTTAAAATGAGAGACATTTTACCCTTAACTTTAGGTCCTAGGTTCCTTGGCAAAATTAAGTAAAATGTTAATCTTAATTGGAAATGTGTGGTGTTGCCATGGCGGTAGGGAAACGGTATGGTCTTCATTCCCATAATGCAGCTGTTGCATCCTGATGGTCCTGGGGTCACACTGTAGCCTGTTTCATGTGGGTGAAATTCCAGTGCGTGACCAACCGATCATAATCTAGGCCGGATGGCATGACCCTGACCTGGATGCCGTGACATGTTTACAGGCCCTGGAATCAACTGCAGCGCAGCTGTCCCCAAAATGCGTCCCTAAAGGAACTGCCACAGACGACTGAGGTAGAATACAGTAAAAAATGTCACATTACTGACAGCCACGACCAGCTGAATCCCCCCTCCACCCAGGGTGACATCCTTATGTATTACTCCCACCCCTCAAACACAGAAGATAAAAAGCTGAATTCTCTGCTGGGACAATGGCCCTGTTACCATGTGGTGACAGGGCGGGAGCTGAGGCTCAGCTACTGAAAGACCGCTCCTGTTGTCTCTGCCAGGAGCGGGATAGCAGTGTTCTAGGCACTCCGATTCGGGACAGTGGACGCACCCCTGGGCCCCTCAAAGGGCTCCCTGTCACTGGCATGAGGATGGCACACTGGGAGGGGCACTGAAAAGGGAGCAAAAGACAGAAAAGAAAGCGGGGAAACATGGGGTTGATTCAAGTGAACATTCGTATTTATTTATCTGATATGTTTACCCAAAGTGAGGGGTTATAATTTTGGATTGTTAATATAATACTCTACTTGTTCAGCTACATACATACACGAGCTACATACATACATTCCTAATGTGTGTACCATGGTGGATCAGTAGGGGGCACTATTGCCTCACACCTCCAAGGTTAAAGGTTTTAATTCCACTTCTGCTCTGTGTTCAGAGCTTCCTGTCATGTGGGTTTCCTCCACGCCGATAGGTTAACCGGTGTCACCCATTGCATTTGCTGGAAAACTACTGACTCAAAACCGACACATAGTCTGGTCATCTGCATGGCAGTTAAGCACCATATCTCTGTGGCTTGATTTTCCAGCAAAATGCTTCCATCCATGTAGCAATTCAGCAGGTAGCACTGCTACCTCACACCCCCTGGGGCATGGACTTTGCATACTTTCCATCCACAGAGCCTCTGTCACGGCTCCTTTCAGATGTTGTGACATAGAAGTTAAAGGCTGTTAGAGATTTACCCACCTGCACTCAATCCTAACTTCCCAGCCCTGCTGTCTTTCACAGAGTAAACCTGAGGTTCCGCAGTTTACCGTCCTCATTCCTTTGCACACAGCTGTCTACGTACTCAGTTCCACTCACGTATAAGTGACACCCTTTGCAAAAGTTTCCTCAAAGTGCTGAGCATTTAGCATCAGAAACCACATACGAAATAAAGGTTAAATTGCCTCAGAAGTCCCAAGGCCGAATAAAGCAAAAAGGACAAAATATGAGATGAAACAAAAATTACTTAGGGTTGAGTTCACAGTCAACCGCACTCTGAAATTGTACAAATCAACAGGTGTGCATGACTCCTCGCCGTTAAGCCAGGCACGGAATAGTAGCGGTACCTTGTACTATAACTAATTCGGACTGGCGCTACATTACTCTTTTTAAATGGCAACTGCCTGCTTATTCGAGGAACAAAGAGAAGAAATTCAGCAGGAGGCGCCGTGATTAAGGAACCGCACTCCTAATCAGCTCAGATCCATGTCGGGGCGCTGGTAATTTACCCACCGGGCGGTAGGTAACCTGCATTTCTGAAATAAAATATCATTTTTTGGTAAAAGTTCGTATAATTGCAAGTTGCTTAAGATGGAAATGTCGACTAATTAACAAAATAACACTTATTACATTGCCGACTTGTTTTTATGTATTTTATTTTGAAATTCTTCTATTTCGGGCGGTGTTACTAGAGTCACCCCCTCCGAGTCCATTGTCTGCTGCCTCTGGCCGAGCCTTGACAGTGGAGTGAGTAAAACGGTTAAGAGCAGCTCCAGAGAGGGGGCGGGATGATTAACTGCGGCCGGTAATTAGAGTCCGGCGGCCATGCTGTGCATAGTGTGCACTTCCGTAGAATGATGGCTTTTACTGTGCTACGTGCAAAGAGTTTCGCATCGGGAAGCCGCAGTTAATGAAATACGCAGGCACGACTGCAACTGTGCACGCACATCTCACCCGGGCGCCAAACCCGAAGCTTGCGCCCTGCGAACACTCCCACGTCTGTGCATTAACTGTACAGCCAAAGATTCCTTTCGGTGCGTTTGAGTATAATCAGAAAATTTGACAAATCAAACATATACCACCACTTCAGCAGTGGTACGTATACACTGTACAGGATGGTTCTGTAACCATTTCTTAATTTTCTCATCAGTCTATTTCTTACATCACTGGCTCCCTCCAGAGGCCACCGCAGGAACTCCTACATTATAGGTGATATTTTGGAGATCACCTTTTACACGCACTTTCCAGGTGGGGAGCAAATGTTTTTCCTATGCGACTTACAATTTTTACGGCCGAATATGTTACTAAAGCCAAAACGTAAATCGTATCATAAATTATAATTATTATGACAGTACCTACGACATACAGTGTACATCACTGCTTCTGATAAATCTTCAAAATCACATCTTTTGTCACAGTCCTTCTTAGCTGATAGTGGTGCGTTTCCTCTTCTCTCCTCTCTCAAAAATGAAGTGGTCAGGTGAAAAACCAAATGCCATAGCAGCTTCCAACAATTACCTGTATATGAATCAGGGTCCGCAGGTCGCTAGATCCTGGTTCCAGCCACCTCAGCGCATCGTTGGACGTCGTACACAAATAAAGGCACAAAAATTTGAATCTAGGAGACTCAGGCAGCTGATGTTATTTCCGTGGAAGATAAATGACCAAAGATCTTCCAAAATATTCTCTTTTTGTTCATTATTGTGATGTTGCTCCTTCCTCATTTACCTTCACCTTTTCCAAACACGATGCTTTTCTCCAACCCACAGGATCTTCTCTTAATACACCCCAAAAAAGAACTTTCAACATACTTAGACCTCAAAGATTAGCCCCAACTTCAAGGGAGAATCATGCTCCAACACTCCATCATTCACATGCCTTAATGGCATGACTTACACGTTTGCTTAAAGATAAATGCTGAAATGCCAGCAGACATGTACATCTGGAAGGGAAGTGTTCGCACACTTAGATGTCTGTGATCACACCACGAGTCACGTGACCAGGACAAACAAACAAATCTTTAGTGCACAAAGCAAAACCAAAACAGGGTGCTGATCTACAGACTCCTGCTCAACTTGGGCAAGATGGTCAAATTTAACTTATCGAAATGCTAGTTTATTGTGATACTTTCCCAAGAAAAGATCAACAATGAGCTGAACTAATGGCAGCAACAGAATGATCAAATGTAATGGAACAAAACAGAACTGAAGAGCACTCTTCTGTTTTTTTTTTATAAGACCGTTGCTGGGCTGTCTTCTAGTCTTTGCAGAGGGAGTACAGAAGCGCTATCTGTTCTGCGTACTCGAACCCTGGGCTGTAGAAAAACAAGAACAATTGCATATACTATAACAAGCAACACATGGGAGAAGCTGGAGAACAGGTGAATCCTATTTTTGTACAAAGTAGTTATTTATGATGAAAATATTTAATATTACAGTATACAGCCAAACATTTCGGCCGGTCCAGTCTGCATCACCCATTACTGTATGGTCCTACTGCACCAGTTAGACACTGTTTATGTTTATTGTTTTCAGGGGATTTTGATGCTGGGAGTCATTTATTTAGGTAGGTGCTGCTGGACAAAAAAAATATCTTTCTTGGGATTCGCAATGAGGTTCTACGTTATACACCTTTAATGAGGACTTCGCCAGCTGTGTATCGAAACAACTCCATCTGCCGCCCCCCTTCCCTCCTGTCTACAACTTACCGGCCAGGAGTTTCCAGGATAAGAGGGATGTTGTCAAGCAGCGGTTCGTTCACAATATCACGGAACGCGGGTAGCCCAATTTTGCCGTGCCCGATGTCTTCATGACGGTCCAGGTTACAGCCAAGACCACCTGTGGAGAAGAATCGGACTGCAGGGTGGGGGACCTCGCTGGCCATTTCTCTTTGCAGTGTCATAGAAGACGGATTTGTGGTCCTGATGACCCACGGTGAACAATGGATTCAGCAGAGCTACAATACTGTCAAAATTAGTTAAAAATATTTACTGAAGTATTATTTTCAAAATTTCTAAATGAAAGCGCAGTTAAGATTTTTTAAATTTGATTTTGAGATCTGAAAGACAAATATATGCCAGAAAAGACCATTTGGGCAAGAATATATTTATGAGGCATAATGAGAGAGGGTGAGGTAGGCTACCTTTTGAGTCATTGAGGTGGACGGCGCGAAGATACCGGAGTCCCACTATCTTATCAAACTCCTCCAACACCGACTTCACCCCTCCCTTTGCAGACAGGTCATACCCTGGTGAGAAAGGCATATACTCAAGGTCTTCTAAAAGACTAAACGCATTTCTACTACTCTTGCTAAAGATTACTGGTAATTCAAAGCAAGCTAGATTAACATAATGCTTCATAAGAAATGATAATCAAATCAAAGAGGGAAGACACATCCCCAGGAGTGAGAGTTAATCAGTACATCTGCCACTGCCCTTCTAAACCTGTTGCTTCTAGAGTAGGCCTGTCACTTATTTCAAAAATCAAGTACGAATGAATTTCAAATGTCACGCAATTCATTGAAATATACATTTGAATACCTGTGGGGGAAAAAAGAACACAACACAGAATCATTCTTTTCAGAATTTTATTAACAGCCCGTATGACGTCACATTTGTATGGAGCCTCTACAGGTCAGGGCGGGAAAATATTTTTTGAATCAATAGCCCTGCTGTCTTGTACACAGTCACTGGCGGTTAATGGACGCAGTGCAATTATTGATAAATGCATATAAAAACACATATATTAAAGTTACATGGTGTGCACTGTCCCCCATAGTTTAAAGCATAAAGTACTCTTAACTGGACATGTCTGTATTGTTTATGTTTATCTTTGCCATTATGTTGCAGCAAGTAACAAGTGGGCAAGTGTAGTGTGTTGGAAAATGTACTGCGAGGGAACACAAAACTATTAAAAAATATATTTTCTCACCCTGACCTTTTAGGGGCTCTGTGGACGACAAACAACAAAAATGACAACAAACGGTTTAATGAGCTTATAGGCTACAGTGACACTTAAAAATTCGAATGGATTAATTATGGTTTGAATGTGAGTTTTTCACATCATGTTCAAACGAATGTTTGAATGTCAGTTAAAAAGTGACATCCCTATTCTAGAGGGCATCTGCTGAGGCACCTCACCTCGCATGATAACTGATCTAGCATCGCATGACTAGTAGGATTAAATAGTTTTATCTCCACAAACTGTGATACAGCATTATGCTAATGGCTGTGTAAATTTAAAAGACCCTCAGCATGCGTTTTGAGATTGCGGTCAGGTACGGAAACGGCGCTACGCACCAGCGGCGAAAGCGTGGCATGTGTCCAGGCAGACCCCAACTCGGCTCTTGTCCCACACCTTGTCGATGATGCCCCGCAGCTCGCTGAACTGCCCGCCCACTGTGCTCCCCTGTCCGCTCATGTTCTCCAGAACTGCCAAAAGAGAAGGTGACTTGCAGTGCAGCTAGCAGACCAAGGACAAATGGGGAAGGAAGAGAAGACTGAAAGAAGGCAGGTGAGAAAGATGGGTGAAGATGAGGAAGCAGAGGATGAAAGACGAGTGGAAAACATAGGCGAGAAAGAACAGGGTGTCAGAGCAGCACGACCCAATCAATGTGTCTGTTTACCTGTGACCACACCAGAGGTTTGTTGGTGGGCGTGGTTGATGGCCTGGGCGATCCTCTCAATGCATTGCTCTATAGTGATGGATCCTAGCGAGGCTCCGGGATGTAGGTTAAACAAATTGAGGCCCAGGGCACTGCAGCGGTTCAGCTCGTCCACCAGCATGGCCTGGCTCTTCTCAAATACATCTATAGCAGGGAAAACAGACAAATGCTCTCACTGCTGCTCTCTCTCTCGCTCAAAAAGAAGCAGTCGGTGCTACTGAACACAGTGTTGGGTACCTGAATGGCTATCATAACTGCACTAGCAACACTCTTCCAGCTGTGACTGCTCTGAGCTACATGCTCCTAGGTTTTTTCCAAGTAAAGTTAATCTATATTACAGATTATATTACTTCCTAATGACAAAAACAGCCCCCTCCCCACCAAGGAAATGTGGAGAACTTTGTAAATATGGGTTGTTCCAGGTTTCGCCATGTACCTTGCAATATGATTGTATTCCAACTTTTGCATCACAAAACAAAGACGGGAATAGATTCATAATAAGAGCCAGAATGAGTTTTTGACCTAAAGGTCAGGCCCAGATTAGCATTTAAAGAATTAAGGCTCATACTCTGGCCTGGGGCTATTTAAGTCATGGTCCTCAAGGTCTGAGCCCTGCTGATTTTCCAGCCTTCCTTTACCTGTAAGCCAGGCATGAAGCCTCTGGACACTCAGGATCTGTAATTATTAAACTAACTTCCTGGGAGAACTGAAAACACAGCCTGGATTTGAAATCAAGGTCCAGGTCTGAAGAGCCCTGCTCTAGACTGTATAGACCTTCTTGAAGAGTAAAGACCATTGTAGATTCAGAGGTACACAAACCTTGCTTCGGGGAACCACAGTTCATCAGGTAAGAGCCATGCGGAAGTATGTAGGCTGGTTCAAAGCTGTGCCGAGCACAGGCCTCCTTGAATTTGGCTGCTGCTGTGCCATGAAGCGGAGGTCTCTGCCACGAGCGCTGGGAGCCGAGGAACAGACCGAAACTGCGTCCACCGATGGTGAGGCTATCCTGAACTGCATGCCATATCCCACCTGTGCATGAAGCACGGAGATGTGTGCCATGCTATTCGGATGATGAGTTATACAATACAGTGATCTCCCGCCTATCGCGGAAGTCACGTTCCAGACCCATCAGCGATACGTGAAAATCCCCGATATAGAAAGACCATATAAATAAAAAATATATATAGTTTAAGCCTTAAAATACCCCTCTCACATGCTTTAAACACATGTAAACTTATTGAAACACACTTTGTATACACATATGATATGTGGATGTCAGGCTAAGGGTATGAGTAACATAACAATAATAATATATGTGATGTGTCGGGGACAAATCCACAATATAGCGGGGGTGTGACAGCTGAACCGTGATATAGCGGGGGATCAGTGTATATTGATTTTTGCAAATTTGAAGCTTGGGACAGAAGTACACATTGAAAAGATATGCATAAAAGGGCAACAATTTTTAAACTCACCATTTAAACTGAAAAAACAAGCAATAGAGCGTCGCCAGTTACCTGATATCGACATATGAGCACCAATAAACTTTTTTACTCCTCGTTTCTTGCTTTTTCTCTCCCTCAGATCATCCAACACCATTTCGTTGCAAGTTTCCTCCTCCTGTGCAGACTCTTCTTTAACTTGTTCAGTCTGTTCCCCCGCCTTCCTCTCGTCCTTCTTCTTCGCACTCTTGCCCTCCTGTGCAAACTCTTCCTTAACTTGTTCAGTCTGTTCCCCCGCCTTCCTCTCGCCCTTCTTCTTCGCACTCTTGCCCTCCTGTGCAAACTCTTCCTTAACTTGTTCAGTCTGTTCCTCCACCTTCCTCTTCCTCTTGCCGCGCTTCTTCGGACTCATGCCCTCCTGTGCAGACTCTTCTTTAACTTGTTCAGTCTGTTCCTCCACCCTCCTCTTCCTCTCACCCCTCTTCTTCACACTTTTGCCCTCCTGTGGAGACTCTTCCTTAACTTGTTCAGTCTGTTCGTCCACCCTCCTCTTCCTCTCACCCCTCTTCTTCACACTTTTGCCCTCCTGTGGAGACTCTTCCTTAACTTGTTCAGT
>JAODLD010000101.1:6962383-6973415 GCA_026781065.1 Mormyrops boulengeri
CCCCCGCCCCCCCCCCCCCCCCCCCCCCCCCCCCCCCCCCACGGTCCCTTCAAGAGACACATGAGCTGTAGCAGGTAGCAGCTGCGTCCCTGGGGCTCAGGCTAAAAATAAAACCCTGTTTTTTTTAGACATACACACACAAGCAAAGACGGCCGTGAGCTAACAGCACACGTGCAGGCTAGCATACACAAACGGGGGGACTCAAGGAGGAGAACATGCATTCCCAGGTGGTAAACTGGGACTGGGCATGTGATCTGAGGGGGGGTAGCAATAGAATTGCTATTTGAGGGATGGAAGAGAGACACTTCAGGGAGGGGGGGGGGAATACATGCGACAGGTGGATGAGTGAGCAGCGGTAAATGCATGCTGCCGACAACACGGCCGTCCATGTTGCAGCTCGGGAAATGTAGACCGTAATCCCCTTCTGACAGATTGCATATTCACCCAGCGGCTGCAGCCCTCACTCAGCAAAATCAGCATGCCTCTGTGCCTCAACTGGGTGCCGGCTTCCTTACTGGGAGGGGGGTAAAATGACTCCCTCCTCAGCCCCAGCTAAGGGGTTTGCGCTAAAACCGGACAGCCATGTTTTTATTGGCGTGCTGATGTCATCTCCATCAGCCTTGGACTTATTTCTGGGATAAAATATGCCGTTGCTGTCCCTGCTATGATTTGAGGATGCGTGTCTTTTAATGGGTCCTGTCACCTTTATAAATTTTACATCACTCGCCGTGTTTAATATACCATAAATTCACACTAGGGGCACCACCCCCCGGCTTGCTTCTGCAGTTGATTGACAGCTAGCTCAGCCAGTGGGAAGGCAGGGAGGCGTTGTGACCATCCAAGGGGGACTCATTTCCCAGGTGAGGTCACATTTACTCTTTTAATCTGGAATGCCGCCATGTTAGAGCAGTTCCCGTTCACCCAGGACCTTGGAGTCTCCCCAGGGTTAATGAAATACCGCTAAGCTGACAGCCAGTTGTGCAACTACCATTCTACTGCCAAACCCCACCCCAAAGATTCTTCTGTGCTCTCCAGTATCCTAGTAGAGAACTTCATTTTATCTACAAAAAAACAACAACATCCTATGTCACAAACTCTGTCTGAAATGATAGTTTTATAGTCTGGGAAGTGATCCACTACTACAGCAGTATGAATTTCTGGCTCTTGTACTGTAGGAGGTGCCACATCACTGCAGCAGCTAAATCCATCCGTACATAGCCCGCCCATGTTTTGCATTGCCCTTATGCACCTGAATCCCACAACAGTGCTGACCTAGTAAGCCAGCTACCGCTTAGCCTAAGCTCAATAGTAGCTCCCTCATTAATCTGTCTTTTTCTTCTGTCCACAGTTCAGTTTACTTCCTCCCCTATAACAGTGTTTCAGGGACCCCCAGACAGTCCAGAAAACGTGGGGTCCCCCCCCCCGGGAAGGGCTGCCCTATAATCCCATCCCCACGCTTTAGCTGTCTCTTGTCGTCCCACCCCCTGCCGTCCACATACGCCCATTTCTACAGTCCTTCCACCTCGTACTGTATATTAATTGCTCTGTCCTCTCTCCTATCCTCTTTTTTTTATCATCTGTTCGTGGCGCCTTTTTTTCTTCTCACGCACCCTGTATCCGTTGTGCCCCCTAGCATATTGGAAGTTTGGAGAGTCTCTTGATGTCTGTATTTCCACGTTCCTGCGTTTTTTTTTCTTTTGCTTTAAGTCTCCATGCTGTTTTATATTATTACGCATTTAACCGATGCATTAATTTGGTACATGAAATACCTTTCATTTATTGTAAAATAAAGGTAGTGAGTGCTACTCCATGTTTTTTTTTTTTTTACTGAGGTTGTCTTTTTACTTGCATGCAAGTAAACCCTCACTGTTGTAATTGACGCACCTTCCTTGTCCTCTAAAGCTGTTCGAGCGCACATCTGCAACCTGAAGGACGCCATAAAAGTGGGTCGACATGGTGGACATGCGGGACGCCCGCTATGTCTCCCCAAACTGCCAGCAGTGCAGGCGGCAGACCAGGCTTGGGCAGCGTCCCCCGAAGGGACAGACTCAGCGGAAGAAACAGAAATTATTATGTTGGAGATTCAGATTGCTCGTCCCCGAATGTCACTCAAAAAAGCATCTAGACAAAAGCATCGAGCTCAAATCCTAATTTTTTAATAATGTGTACTTCGTAGGGGGGGATATTTGCAACAAAAATCATCGCTCTGCAGTAATGTTTAATAACACATTCATTTGTTAATTAAATGCAGATCGTATCTATCGTCTGAAGACTTAAGATCGAGGATATGGGAGACTTTGCGGGCCACGGTGGGACAGTTCAGATCGCGGTGGACGTGCGATCGGAGGCGAACTGCGGTGGCTGACTGCATTATTAGACAAGGATCAGGAGAGATGTGCTTGATCCGCTATATGGCAAGAACGTAACACCTTTAATTGCGAGAAGTCCACCTTCACTCGGATGCAGTAAGTAGACAAGATTAAATAAATTCGTGTCCCATTTCAACCCGCATTTACGAGATATAGAGATATAGTCAATGGTACACCAGACAGTCTGTTTAAACTATATCAAGCTTTAACCGGTCGTGCACATGTCCAAGGCCTTTTAAAACACTACTGCCTTGTTACTAATTAGGTCCAGATTACTCGTTTAGGGCTCTAAACAGGTCAGAATAACAGCTGCCGTACTGATGTGGCCTCCAACAAGTGTGCCTGACATTGCCTGTTGTTGCCGCTAGAGGGCAGCTGCCCGCAGCTTTTCATGTTCTGTGCAGTCTTATCTATAACCTGGGCGACCCAAAACATCTTTATCAGCAGTTTTAAGATGTCCTTCTAGCCGCTCAGCAGGGAGTAGCGCTACTTAACTCCCAGTCCAGCTGTCTCTTGTATGTATGTGAGGTATTGTTTATTCTGTGATACTCATCGCTAACATGGGTTAAGTTCCACCTTAGGACAGCCTCACCCAGTGTCAGTAACACGCCATGAACCTGAGTACCTGGGCGGGGTCCTCAGTTATTGTAATCTGAAAGAAATGCAGTCTGGAAACCTAGTAGAAGATTACATTTTTGTTACTGTGGATTATAGTGTATGTGGGTTTATTTGTCTTGACATTCAATAACTTTAAACGCAGCTTCCACTATAAAAAATGTTTCACTTTGCAAAAATAAGCAGCATTTGCTTTGAGGCATCACGGCGTCTCCCATGGATGGTCCAACTGATTCCTTGGCTAGGACCTGGGTCTCTCTTTTGCACATCCCTGAATCCTCAGCATCCACTCCAGCCTGAGGAAACTCCATGTGCAGGTTTGGTTCCCAGTGTTTTTCTGGTTCTATTCTGGCTCTAGCTATTTCAATTTAGGTGACTTTGTTGGCCACTGTGAAAGGGGGTCCATGAAGCGGTGTAGGACCAGCACTAACACAAGTCAAAAAACCAGGAACCGGTTTACAAAGATCAGAGCAAGTCAGCTATTCTGGAGTTGTATGTTTTTGTGTGGTCAGTTGGTTTTGATTGATTCACATTGGAATGTTTTAGATTGCGACATTAAAATGACTCTCAAGTGGTCATGGGCATTCTGAACGATTGTTGACAGATGGGGTCACTTTGGTCCTTTCTAAACAGTTGGTTTAGGCCAAAATATCAATTAATCTAGGGAGCCCAGTCAGTATCAAGCTTAAGCCCCACTCTAAAGGGTCTGATTGTTATTTTTGAACTCTTTGTAAGATCTTCTCATAGTGGGAACCCTTGGAAACATCTCCTCTCTTTCATTCAGCAAATTTACCTGCAAGATCATTTACCATCATGGCTATGATTTGGTCAACGGTATATTTACATCACCCAAAATATTTGCAGATAGCAAGTTTTTATGATTGACTCTGATTTTTATCCCCATTGCGAACAGAGTAATAGCATACAATCAACATATCCATATTTTACAAAAATAGTTATTCCCAAAACAAACTGAACCACAGCAGTAACCCCAAAGCCAAGCAAGGGTAAGAAATTACGCTGTGAGCCTAGAGTATTGTGTCTGTGTCGGTCTGAGGCAGCTGAGTAAGCATGTTTCCAGAAACTGTGTCCAACCACAACACACAACAGAATGAGAATTTGAGGAAATTACTCATCGTTCAGTGTGGTTCTAGATATCCTTTATATTTTCTGTGAGGTCAGCATACACAAGCTACGTTTGTGTACTTTTCGGTTACATTTGTTATCTTTAATCCTGTAGCACGTATCCATCCCAAGATGCATATTTTGTTCTCTCCTTTTTAATTTTTCCGCCACATTTCAGTGGTTCTATGGTTCCGTTTCCCATTTCCTTCACATAGGACAGAAATCAAGTCCATCTTCAATCACCACTAAAACTCTCTGGTTTTAACATGCTTTAAGGGAATGTTCAGGGTTTATAGTAAAGACAGATGTCCTCTGTGTAAAGCAATAAGGTCATCAAGGTGGACTGGGTCTGTTTACAGAGACTCTGCTTCGGTAATAATCTTAAACAAGACCAAAGTAAAGGATGAGGGTGATCTGACATGGAAGGCGTTTGGTGTGAAAGAAAACAAAGAACCGCCACCCGGAAACTGTAAGGGAACCGCTGAAAGTAAACAAGAGTGTTACCTGATCAATAGCAATAATAACATCTATCCAACAGCATGTGACATGAGAAACGTCACTTCCTGCCATTGTGCTGAGGGGAATCAGTACAGAACGGCCATCAGACTGACAAGTGTCTGATCTAAAGGAAATAATGAATTAAATTACACACCACAAAAAAAATATATACACAATATATACATTTATTAATTATAAAATACTTAAAGTACTTCTATTTCACCAATAGAAAAAAATACATACAATAAATACAAACAAGAATGCCTTTGTTTCCAGAGCCTTATAAAACAGCCCACAGCTTGTGCATAATTAAAGGTGGTTTCTGTTTGTTATTAATGGGACTAAACGCTTTAAGTTGCGCCTCTAATCAAATCCTTATGGAGCCAAACAGAAAATTACACATTAATAAAACTCTCAAGAATGACATTCTTAATAGTTAAATTAACTCAAATCATATGCTGGTTATATTACTTAAGAGCCAAATTGCAAAGCTGGTTAAATCTTAGTTAAATTACATCTGCTAAAAGGACAAAAGAAACATTACAATTTCCATATTAAGGGAAATTCCCCACAACATACAGTGAACTTATTTGGCATCCTATAAATGCTCGTACTCATCAATGTCTGATTTCCTGGAGCCCAGGAAAGACATTTGTCTTGATTGGTTAGAAAAATCTGTTAATTCTGATAGGGCTACAGACTCACCACGCCATCGTGTCATTTTCTGTGACCATCGATAACACATCCCAAGTGCCTTAATTTGTCACTGCCACACCACATGTGCCCCTCCACTTTCTCTCTCTCTCTCTCTCTGGTATTTCATTCATTCCTTTACTTCCTGTGGCGTCACCCTCAAGTCCAGCAATTGCTCAAAGAAATACATAAATAACATCAATACAAATGCTCACTCTCATATTATATAGAACCCTCAAAGAAGTATCTTGTACTCAAATTAACACATATTCCTAATATTAATAGCAAGTTTAAGAACCATGAACGACACCTCAATATTACTCTTTTTTTTTACTGTGATCACAGAACAGATTTGCTATTTGACTTCAATCTTAAATACGATTCCAAAATAAAACGACTCCGATAAATGCCGCTTTTCAAAACACAGAGAAAGAAACAAAAAAAACAGAGGAACATATTCTTAACTTGCACTGACAGAACCAGTTACAGTTGCCTTGACAGGTTCTCCAAGACTGAGGGCCGTGAAGATCCGGCTCCTCTCGGAGAAAAACTACGACTGATACAATCCTAACTCAATCGAGGATGGTGGTGCACGCATAGAGAGTTGAAGTACACTGCGCTGAATACCAATAATCACACTGTGACCCGTCGCTCCGATCGGGATTCACCAGGTGGCAAGATAACACACTTTATCAATTTTCTATAGGCGCCGCGTAGAAGTTACCCGTGTAAAATGCGACATCATCATTAACATGCAGCTGATACCAAGGAAATCAGTCTCTGTAGTGCGGCCTGTCTCCCTCGATCGCACGGGTGCAAGCAATCCTGATTCTGTCTGAGTGTGTGTATCTGTGTGTGCTGGTGTGTCTGCGTCCGGCTACCGTCCAGTTCTGTCCCCAGCCCTAGGAACTGCTCTGCTCCCTCTGCGCGTGTCCCTGTGGCGGCGTTTTCACGATGGTGATGACCGAGGCGGTGTTGAGGCGTGGGGCTACAGCCATTAGGTTCCCGGAGCCGGGCTCCAGCCCGAGTGCGAACCTCTGCAGCGCGGCCAGGCGCGCCCCCAAGCCTTCTAGCTCACGCCGCATGCCCGCGTTCTCGGCGCCCAGCCGTTCCACCTCGCGCTGCAGCTCCGCTTTTTGCTGCTCCAGGGCCTCGCGCTGCGACACACGCTTCACCCGGCAGCTGGCCGCGTAGCCACGGTTCTTCAGCGTCCGCCGCCGCTGCTTCAGCTTCTGCACCTCATCCCGCGAGAGCCCGCGCAGGTGCATGTTCAGCTCACGCACAGACAGGGACATGAGCTCGCCGTCCGTCAACACCGGCATGTTCTCCCCACACTCCCGTTTCACCTGGGGGGGGATGACAAGATTCTGTGAAGCATCTGCCGGACACAGCCTTTTAATCATTTCAGCTTTTTAGGATTAACTGTGCCAAAGCTAGCTGAAGCCCAGCATAGTTGTTTGCTGAAATACAAGACAGAAATTCCAAGAAGTTGTGTCAGGAAGACAGGAGTTCTCCTTGTACAGAACTTTATGCTGACAGAAGCTAAAGACAAAAACACTGTAAGCAGTGACCAGATTAACAGCCAGATGCAGGACTCACCTTCAGCGCCTTGCTCACTCTGCTGTCAGACGTCATGATGCGCCTCGGAAGTGGGTCTGAAGAAGAAAAACAGTAAAACCTCTATGGATAAAAAAAAAAAAAAAAAAAAAACTTTGTAAAAGATACTTCAGAGTGCCAAGTGTTCAACATGCGCCTTACAAAACTGAGCGTATAACTCAGTTTGTCAATTAAAAATATCCAAGACATTCATGATCTAAAACAATTTCCTATCAAGCGAGTATAACGCACTATTTTGACCGTACCCTTTAAATATCTATGAGGTTATTTCAGTTCGCATCAAACAAATGTTAAAAATTACGCATCCTCTAAAAATTCAAATATGCCTAGTTATTTTTAATATAGATGGACAGATAGACAAAGGGAGGCAGATGACTGAAATAGAAAAAAAATCCGATAACGCAATTCAACGGCATTTTAGCTACTTCCACCATCACCCCCTGAAACCTCTCACAAAAGCTTCGATCCTGCACCACTTCCCTAATTTTCTTGTTTTACAAACAAGGAAGGGTTCAGCGTTCGCATTTAAAGATCATCTGATGCAAATCTAACAACATATTCGATGAACGGCGATGAGTTAGAAGCGGCTGCAAAAGACTGAATTATAGATTTAATACAATGCACCCTAAATGTTGTGTAAGAGCCGGACCGAGGTGAGCTGGATCTTTGCAGACTCATTCCAGACTGTGGGTGGACCGTGTAGGAGGATCGGAGCTGGGGGCCGAGCGCTCTTATGAAAACCATACAGTCACAGTGAATCAGCAGTATATCCTCAGAGTTACAGTCCTCCGGGCTCCTTCCTGCTATCATTATTACAAGTTTCGCCGGATTAAAAATCAATCGGGATATTCCCGGGAATACACAGATCTATGGAAAAAAAAAGCGCAAAATGTTTGGTGAACAGGCGCAACTTCTCATTAAGCGTCTTTTCAGTTAATGGAATATATTACAGTATAATAATCTGGGGTAGGTTTTATATGGGGGGGAAACATTCTCCGTTTTCATTTCATTTTATGTGGAGTCATTTGCTTATATAGTCTAGACAAAATTAACGGAATGATGTGCCTGATATGAGTCCACCTGCCTTAAAAGCAGTCAGTTTCTTCCTACTTCATCGTCAGGAGAAGATGGAAGATTTCCAATGATACGGAATACAACCGGCAGTCAGATTAACTATATTTAGTTATGTATCAATGTTTAAAAATAAAACTTTACTCGATGCATGCTACAAACACCGGGCATTAAGTTTTATTTTTTTGTAAACACATAAATCTTAATACCAGTCCACCCATGTCCTTATACGGAAAATAACAACCCAGGTCGCTATGTGTGTAAACACAGCCATTGCAACCGCTCCGTCTTCCAAGCTTCATTTTATTGGTTTGAAAGCTTCCTGGTTTAATAAATTCAGAACATCTGACAAACACATTTCCCAATAATCTCCCAAATTAATCAGATTAATATGATGTCTGCTTTTCTCAAAATGTACTGTAATAATAACGTTACCAGTCAAATACGTTCTACGCAACGCAGTCCCCGGCTGTAGCTAGCTAGCTAGTTAGCTGACAAATGTAGTTACCTAAGATACAGATAAAGGGAAAAAAAATCCTCTTACCCCTTATTTTCTTCTAAAGACAATCGGGATTAATGTCCGATGTTTCACTTTAGTCCACACGAACCGAATCTAATACGCCGCACGAACTTGATCCGCGGACAAAAACATTAAGCTTGTTACCCAACAGCAGAAAAATGTCACTTCGCCTTTTCCCGGAATTACTCGCCGCTCTCTCGCTTTCATTCATAAAAAAACGCGCAGAGGGTGACGTCAGGCCCGAGGCACGAGGGCGGAACAGCGGCGCTTTAACCCAAGTGCGTGGAAAGAATGTCGCTCGGGTCGAAAACAGAGCCACGCCATTTTCGTAACGTGGACCACCGGAGGCCTTGTACTTTTAACTGTCACCCGTAACCACAAAGATTCACAACACTCACACGAATCTAATACCTGCTACTTGTAATATGAATCCATAACAAACGAAAGTTTTTCTCATAATATGAGTATTATGGCTGGCGTGAGCTTATTTGTTTTTATTTTCTTACTTGCATCTGGGATGTAAGTACGGTAGTAATATTAAGCTATATATATAATATATATATATATATATAAATCCTCTTACGTTTGGGTGTATTATTGAATGTATTATATTTGATGTGCATGTAATAGATACTGTAACACACGAAAATTAATCTCATACCTTGTACATGTGAAGAACAACTGACACTTGTTGCTGGTGAAATGTATTTACTACGAATTCTTAGTACATTTATTTTCGCTGAAGTTAATGTCTTGAATTTCTTGCAATGTCAGAGAACATTTTTTCGCAGAAAGAATCCCGGAGCCCTATAGACTGCCGTGGGTCCTCTTGTGCGCTTGGTGGCGCTATCACTACCGACGCTACCGCTTTGTGACGTTCGGCATTGCTGTTTCCGGGCGTTCGACGCGCATGTAACTTGAATGACCTCAGACTGCTGCAGGTCCCTCACACGCTTTCTCGCCAGTGCTTTCAGGCAAGCTCGGGTGAAACCGGTAAGGCCGCTGTAAAAAACAAAAACAAAAAAGACTTAGGACTGACCTGCGACGCAGTTACTTCGGCTTTTAGAGGCACAAGGCCTGACGTCCCGTGGGTGACTTGGTGAGGGAAGTGGATAATGGCTGGAATCGAGGAGATTTCTCCCTCATCGGGCCCAGTTGAGACCCGGCCCCCCGAAGACGAGATCGAAGGAGATGATGAAGACGACGAGGTAGCTATACATGTCAGTCACACTGTATGCTGTTGGTTCCTGCACATTTATTAATCGCAGGACCTCCTATGCCCGCGCAAATGTCAAAGAGAGAAAGCTAGACGGCCCAAACGAACCGCTATTTAAGGCAAAATTTACGCTGTTCCCAATCAGCGTTAGCCCCTTGGCTGCCAGGGCGTAACTTGGAAAACGTCTCCCGAGGTATCTTATTTGTGTAGCAGCAAAACACTTACACGAGGGGCATGTTTGCCATTGTTCGACATCATTTGTGATAGCTGAATGTAGTATTAAATTAACTGTGACAAATAAAGCATACTTCTGCAGAAACGTCGTTTGTTCTACCTTGTGTTTTTTTTGTTATACGGCGTCCTGCAACCCCGCCTGATCGAGTAGATTATTTTTCATTACATTCAGCGTCGAGTTTGAGTTTCTGTTTTTTTCGGTACCCTGTTAAGTTTGTCTTGCTCAACGGAGCCCGCTGTCAGTGTAGCCTTACTTAAACTTTTTGAATAGGAAATATCGCATGATAAAGTCTTGATTTGTCTTCTTGACTGTAGCCCCTACCCATGGCATGTGTCGATCAGCTTCTCTGTTTTTGTTGCTGATTTCCTTTTCCGCGTTCCTGCAGTTAGATGAAACCCTCGTGGAAAGGCTGTGGGGCCTCACTGAGATGTTCCCAGATAGCCTGAGATCTGCAGCCGAGGTGTCCGTGGACTGTTCTCTTTCTGTGGCCAAGAAGCTGTACAGGTGAGTTGAGGAAGCGCTGCACATGTTCCGCCCCGGTGATCCTCTCTGATCCTCACGGCTCCTTCCCGCCAGCTTTACCCGGTCGGCGCTCTGGGTGGGCACCACGTCCTTCATGATCCTGGTGCTGCCGGTGGTCTTTGAGACGGAGCGACTGCAACTGGAGCAACAGCAGCTCCAACAGCAGAGACAGGTGAACTGGTTTTGTCAGTCTACACCTCCCAGGTCGTCTAGCATGATGTTTTGGTCTTGAATGAAACTTTGTATCCAGACCTTTTTTTTTTTTTAAAAAAAAAAAAACACTATCACTTTGCGGAGCAGATCCTGCTCGGACCCAACACTGGGATGTCTGGTGGGATGCCTGGAATGATGCCTTCAGCTCCGGGGAAGATGTGACCCCGTCATCCGTCTTTGAGCATCCAAGTTGCACGAGGAGAGCGGAGGACTGGAATGTGGGGGGAGAGTATAATCCTGGGACTGGAGAACCTGCGTACACAAGTATTCCAGTGCCAAGGCTTGGCTTGGGGTGTTAATTTAGCAGAATGACCTTCGGCAATGGACCGCAATCTTCC
>JAODLD010000101.1:6991773-7018137 GCA_026781065.1 Mormyrops boulengeri
CCCCCACCTAGGAAGTAACAGCTCTCAACTTAAGCCAAAATGTTAAGCGTCACATCGTTGTTGTTATGGTAATAAGTAATCCTTTTTGTAATTTTGTAGGATTTAAATTTGATTTTGAGTTATTGAAAAGCATAGTTTGGTTAGCTATAAACTATTTTGATAATTATAAAACCATTTCAAACATTTAATAGGTCAGTTCTGGCAGTTAATGTGCTTGTGTTGTATGTACCGATAGCCTCTGGATTTATCGGTGTTTGCATGTTGCTGTAGAATAATTTGGTTGCCAGAGATCCGAGGGACGGACCTGTATTATTTTCCCAAATGTGCATATTTCTAAAATGTGTAATTTGTCTTTTCATGTTAGAGGTAGGTACCACAATGAATCATTTAGCATCCACATACCCTGGTCCAGTGGGGAGCCTCTGGAATCGGACTCCTTAACAGCTGGACAGGTTTGTGATACGCCAAAACTTTTTTTTTTTGTGGTAAGGGTTTGAAAAAAGAAAAGAGAATAAATAAGGTTTATGCAGCTGTAAATGTTATCCCACAAAAAAAAAAAAACAGGTTGAGTAGCCCGCCCTCCCCACCGAATCCGTTCTGGTAGTACTGCATGCTAGCTGCTTTACTTTTCGATGTTTCATGCACCCACAGATGTTCTTGCTCCTATGTGAAGTTCCCCCCCCATGCCATTTTTCCGTTTCCAATATGTAGTTCTGATGGTAACATCAGGAATTTGCAATGCATTTGGTTGCTTGCAAACTCTTCCCCTGGCTGCTCCATAGGCGTTGTTTCCCCTGTAATGATGTACTTTTCTATATTTTTTCAGGTTTTAATAAAGATTTAAAAACATTCTTTTGTATATTCATGGGTTGTATTTACAGTACAAGTAGTCCCTGGGTTACGAACCTCCAACTTATATACAATGGTTTGTAGAAACAAACATGCACTACTTTGTGACGCTCATGAAAACACTACACGCCTTTTACTGTTCCTTAGCTTGAGGTACAGTACCACACGTTGCTACTTTTATTACTGTATTATGTACTATGTTGCAGTATTATTCTGACATGCATACAAATTACTCAAGACAGATTTAAGGAACGGATCTCATTCATAACCTGGGGACTGCCTGTGCAGTTTTGCATGTCTTGGTTTCTGTAGAACCTCCGGAAGTCGGCGTTTGGCATTCTAGCATAAACAGTAGATGAGTAGTTCAGTAGCTGTTCCTGTTCTCATGAGCCCTTTGTGTAGTGGAATGGGGCAGTGGCCATTTACAGTGAATAACGACATAACGTTGTGCTAAACCTCAAAAAAAGTGCTTTTATTTCCCTTAAATATGCATTTTTACTGCCTTTCCTGTTGCCCCTCAATTCTGTAGCGTTTAGTATTTTGGCATATATACATAATTGCAATACTGACAGTATTTACAGAGTTGTATCAAGCGGGGGGGGGGGACCGCGGCAGGGCCTTGTGGACAGATGCATCCGCTTTGCACGTGTTGCACATGTAGGAGGGTGTCCCTGTGGGCAACAGGATAGATTTCATCGGATGCTGGGCTGGGAGGGGAGGTGAGACCTCGGGGAAGGTGATGCTGTCGTTTCGCAGGGACCTGAAGTGTTTCGTTTTTTCTTATACCTTCTGCTGTTCAGTTCTATCTTTACAGGCTGTCCTGTGACAAGTTATACAAACTAGGACTAAACAACCTTGTGATCCAGTTGTAGCAGCATTTTATGCATCTTGCCTTTTGTAACCAAGTGCAAAGTCCCCCTGACTCTTAGACACACCAAAAACAACAGCCAGAGCTGACTACACCCTACATGTCAGACGAAAGAAAGAAAAAAACACATATATACATACAAGATCAATCAGAATTTGTCAGAATAGGCACATACGGCATATAAAATAAGACTTCAGTATTGACAGTCTATGTACTGGGTGGTTCACGGTCAAACCGCAGTAATAGACGACAGAATTTAGGTAAGCACTGTTTCCATACATTTCAGGCATACGAGTTCTTAAGTAATGGAAAACTAGTGTTTGAGTTTGATGACAGCATTGCACTGACAGGAATATTTGGGGGGGGGGGAACAGGAGACATTCCATTGCTATAAATTGCTGTAGCTGAATCACTGGAGTGAAAAAAAATTGCAAATAATCTCACACAAGACACCCTTATGCTGAACCAGCTGCCCCACATCCTGGTCACAAAAAGACTACAATACAATACCTTGTACTATACTATATTACAGCACAGTAGAGTATTGTACAGTATACACATATAGGTTAAATTTTAAATATACGGCTTTTCAATTTGGAGTCAAATCATTCAGGTTTGATTCACAGGAAAAATACATCTATGTTCATTAGAATACAGTAAGGGAGCAGAAATAGGCTGTTTATTATTGTCGAGCTGGATTGGAATGGATTAAAATAAAGACAAAAATGAAGGTGTAAAGAGGGCATTGAGGACAGTGACGGAACTCTAATGCAAGGGCTGGGGTATGTGACATCGAGGGTCATGTGACAGGAAGTCGGTCCATCCTCCTAAAGACTTCCCCAGGTTTCTGGTGCAGGAAACTGTTCTACATCCCCAGTCTCATCATGGGATTCCTCACCCAGGACAAAGGTGAGTTTGTATCGCAGCCGGACCTTCTCCTGAAGTAAAAATGGAGCAAAAGCACAGTACGTTATAAAACTGTCCATGTTTTTCTATTAATTTGAAAACAAATCCCAAATGCTGACAATATTGTTTACATAATGTTCAGTTAACAAAACATGTCAACAGTACCATGCCTGTAATAGACCAGAAATGTATCCCATTCATGCATCAAGTGACTAACCAAGTGAATATTTGATTTATAATCTGAAACTTTACACTACAGACTGTTGCTCTGAAGGACTCTGATACCTGCAGCCACAGCTGTACTGCAGAAACATATGTATGGAGGGTATTTTGTAACAATATGAATATGTCATTTAAATGACTATTTAAATTAGGGCTGCATGATATCCCATCATGATATCATGTGCAATAATCACCGAGGCTTTAGATGACGGGTGTCAACAGGTTTAGAAATGCTAACTGTGAATCCTTCATAACATCTGACGCCTACATTCCCGCGCCACGCGGATGTACCTTGCTGGGATTGGCCAACAACAGCACCTGAGTGATGGCAGCAGGGGGCAGGATGGGGTTGAAGGGAGGGAGCTCAGTCCCCGAAGGGGACTGAAGCTTCACCTTCATTACCTGAAGGGCAAATGGGTGGGGCAAGAGGGAGGGGCAAACATTACCTGATTCGCTATTCTTTCAATATAAGGGAACGAAAAATGAACAAACAGGAATCAAGCACTGCACTGCAAAATGGACATTTACACAGCATATTTATAGATAAAATTCAGTTTGTTTAGGATACTTTTAATTCACATAGGGTTTATAAAATGGGTTTATATTCTTTCACACAATATAGTTAGAGCAGGAAATGTGTTGAGCGAATTCATCAAGCAGCAGGAGCTTAATCATATGAATGAAGGTGGATATTGTTTAGGGGGGTGGGATGTGACCCCACGAAGGACAGAGCCTCACCTTGGGGACGGCTGCCTGGAAGCGAATGTTGGTGACGGGAACAGGGGCGGAGGACAACATAGAGATGACGACCACCAGCACGTCGGGCCGGCCAGGGGGGGAGTCACGTGCAAAGTGGAATAGGACCCGCAGGCTGTGGCGGTCAAACACAGTCACGGGCAATAAGCTGCCTGAGATCGGGGAGGGGAGGATTGGAGAGAGGAAAGAAACAGCACAGAGAGAGGGCAGACGTTAATTAATCGGCGTTTGGTGGAAATAAGCGGGTCTCATGAGTGCCTTTAAAGAAGCTGGAAGCGATTCAAGGCAGGAATATGAGCTGTCTGTCTTACTGGGTTTAATGGACTCCAGCGGCACGATAACATTGGTCAGGGAAATTTCCTGTGGAGTAGCGGGAGTGGAGGCAGATGGCATTCCCTGCGGAAGCGCTCCCAGGCCGGGTATGGAGTTGAGGAGAGTTCCAGGATGCTCGGTGGAAAAGGCCGCACTCGGGCTGGGGTTCGCGTTGGACTTGTGTTGGAGATCGCGTAGCGTGGGTTTGGACTGAGGGGGCTGCTTGTCCCTGAAAGGAAGCAGGATCAGAAATTACATCCCACCCTTTATCCACTTTTTAACTTATCAAATCACAGTGAGCCTGGAGCTAATCTCAGGAAGTACAGTGGACAAGGTAGTGGACTAGGCAGTGGACGCCAGTCCAGCACAGAGCACACAATCACACTATTTGTGATTTACAGACCCACGTGCTTTACCTACCATTTGACCTGCTGGCTCTCTGGTGGCAGGGACTGCTGCAGGAGAGTTTTTCCCAGCAGGTCCAGCTCTTCTAAAGCCTTGTTCCCAGAGGGAGGCGGGGCTTGCGAGGGTGTGGTCACCGCCGGCTTTAGCATCGCTGCAGAGGCTGCTGGGACGGCCGGATCCGTGCTGTCGGAAGACTGCCGAGAGCAACAGCGGCGAGGTCTGGTGAACTCGGGGGAAGCAGACGAGTTGTCCAGTAATCGCGGAAACATTCCTGTCACCTCACCTGAAAGCAGTTCCAGGAGGTGGCGTCTCCAGGCTGGGAGGCAGGAGTGACTTCGTTCAGCCCTGGGACAGAGGAACGGGGCATTTCTGTGACACGCCGAGGCAGACGGGAAACGGCAATGGAATCGCTAACTGAGCTCCTCTTACCCAGCGACATCAACTCGTCATCAAGGAGGCTGGCTCCCAGTTCATGAGGCGGCCGGTCATGTGACTGACTAGGGACTTCTGGGAAACAGGGTGCGGCTGAAGATGCAGTGTCCAGGCCAGCCAGGTCCAGGAGGGCCGTGCTACTTTCTGAAGGCGAGGGGTGGGAGATAGCTTTGCTGAATCGTCCTATTATAAACACAACCCTCTTCCAGACCCACTTGGGGTGCTGATCTGCACACACCTGAGAGCTGCGGTGGTCCAGAGTTTTCCCCATTCACCTCCTCTCCTTTCACCTGCTGCCGGTACAGGTTGATGACCTGAGTCAAGCTGTCATTGGCCTGCAGGATCTCCGCTGTCACCATGCAAAGGGGAGACCGTGTTGAGGGATGAGAAAGCCCTGCCTCACTTTGTCACACCCCCGCTTGTGCCCTGCCCACTCCCCCGCTCGTGCCCCGCCGTGCCCAGAAGGGACACACACCCAGGGCCTCATCATTGTCCTCCGTGTCACTGGCGAGCCGGAACAGCGTGGGTCTCATCTTTTCACAGCGCTGGTATAAATCCTGCAGGCGCAGAGAAACATTGGTGCCAATTAGGCTCGACGTGCAGCCCGTGGGTCATATCGGCTCCGCCACACCAACTAGGGACATGTCTGAATGTGCCAGTGGGACAGGAGCAAGCTACAGGCATCGGCGGCCCTCCTTCCCTGGCACCCGGCCTACCTTGATGAGCTCAGCATTGCTGTGGGAGCAGGTCTCCTTGCAGTAGCCACTGAGCAGCTGGGTGAGCAGGCTGACACTCTCCTTCACCTCGTGTATGGCGTTGACACGCTTGGAGACCTTCTCCATGCGCTTCTGGTCCTGGGGAGGGAGGGAGAGTCAGAGAGGGAAAGGATGAGTGAAACCAAGGGGGACTCAGAAAGAGAGGGAGGGGGGTAGTCAGAGAGAGAGAGAGGGAGGGGGGAGTCAAAGAGAGAGACAGAAGTCGGGGGGGGGGGTTGGTGGAGAGCCTGTTTGGCTTCTCCTGACTGGTGCCCTGACAGACATATGGTGTTGACGAGAACCTTATAGCAGTGAGCAGCACTGGGCATGCCTATTTCAGGCACTGAGGCACATTGGCTGACACACAGCCCGCCTGGCACACGGCGGGTGACTCATGCGCGCCTCTCTCTCTCTCCCACACACACACACACACACACTTGACTGCTCACCTCCTGCACCATCTCCTTGATGAGTTTGTTGGCTGCTCTCAGATCCTCGGGATGAGTGCTGTTTAGTAGGCGAGACAACATCTGTGGAAAGAAAGAGAGAGAGAGAGAGAGAGAGAGAGGGAGGGAGGGAAGGAAGGAAGGAAGGAAGGAAGGAAGGAGGACAACGACAGGACAGGGAGGGGGATGGAGAGGCAAGATAGTAAAGAGACACAGATCAGACGCATTCATTTTATTTCACATCCTGCTGAAATATTCAGCCTCCTCATTTTTCATTCATCTTACCTTCGACTTCTCCTCATCCTCAAAAATAGCGTTCTTAGCTCTGGGTGGCGGTGGGGGGAGTGGTTTGTCATCGGGAAGGATGGGGTCTTGTTTAACGATGCCTGGAAAGGGAACATTCACCTAAATCACCATAAAACATGCGTTTCGCATCCTCAGAATCACTCCGCAATCTTCAGCTCCACTGCGGCTCCCAACCAACAATCCACACAGATCATCTGCAGACGATGTCACAGGAGACGCGTCTCAGAAGGGGTCAGTTGGCCTCACCCTGCTTCTTCAACATCTGGTAGGCGTCTGAAACCTTGGTCTCGTCCGGTAGGCACACCGTCCAGCTGTACATCACTTCCAGCACCTTCTTCTTCACCGGCTCAGGAGCCCTGGTACCTAGGTACTGCAGAGGGACGCACACAAAAGACTCAAAGGAAGCAGCAGGGCAATGGAAGGGTAGGGCAATGACCTGTGACTGCAGTGATGTGCTTCTGACTGTGACAGACCTTTAAAAAGAGGTGTGAACCGAATAAGTAACTACAGGAACCCGACTGGGACATTATTAAACTATATATAACCTTCACAAGTGCTCCACTCACACAGGGCTGCACCCCCTCCTACGCAAAAAAGAGGCCCAAGGCCTTATTATTAATAACTATGGTCACAAATCCACATATTGTTCCAGCACTGTGGGACACGTGCCGAGGAAGTGGAAGAAGGATTCAAGTGCCACCATGACATACCTTGGGAGACACCACCTTGATGAGCTCGTTGAGGAAGCGAAACTTGCCCACCTCGCTGTGAAACCTCTTCCCGCAGTTCTTCATGCAGGTCTCCAGGACCTACCGGCGTGATGCACAGCTCGTGTAAGGCACCGTGCGTGTGAAGCGACTGGAACACCCTCATCAGTCACCAAGAGCGAGTGAAAGGCATTAAGCTTTGAGCCTGTGCAAGCTTTCATGTCATGGATGTGAGTTTATTAATCGTCCTGTCAAAGCTCATGGCCAGAGGAGGAGACACGCTCTCTCACCGTAAGTGCCTGCATGGCTTCCCACTCCTGGGGTGATTGGATCTTGTGGGCCAAAAGCCTGGTGGCCAGCTGGGGGCTGCAACAACAAAGAGACCAGTGGCAGAGTGTTACAGGGGCCACGTTTAGTGCAGAAGGGGGAAACCCAGCACGGCTTAGTTTGTGCTTCTGGAATGCAAACACCTTCGCATCATCCCACGCCACATCTCAGCTGTATGCACCACCACATCCATCTCTCTATCTCTCTCTCACACACACACACACACACACACACACACACACACCACAGCATTGCTACTTATCTCTCTCTGATAACACATTTCTTGCTCCACTTAAAATCTGAACTAACAAATCACTCTGTCCTTAAACCCAAAACCTGGTGAGAATTAAAACGATCAGGACATGTCAATGAAACAGTCACCTACAGAACCCCCCCCAATGTGTCGCCTCTCTTTCCCAGTCTAACCACTGCCGTCCTACTCACCCCTCAAGTTCACCGTTAAGCTGTTCGCAGAAGGCTTTGATGCTCTCCCAGTCTGTCTCTTTGTTTAAAGGGTTGGTGGCTTTGTCTGGATATGCAGAACGTGGAAAACACAAGGAGGAGCAAACAGACAATTTTACAGGAGACACCATTACAGCACTGAGCAATGAAAGCCACACAGAGACATCCAAGTCATTTCATCCCACATCTGGCATATAGGCAATTTACAGTTCCATGACACTATTCATGTTTTAACAGTAACCTGAGGCAGAATTTCTCCACTTGATTTTCGAAGGACCGTATTCTGTTCCCTTTCACCACATCTTAAACACGTGATAATAACAGTAATTTAGCCCCTGACACTTCACAGTTAGCAGCACGTCTTTGAAAGCACCACCAAGCAGCTACGAATATCAAATTGCTTCCTAATAACAGAATCATACAAATTCCAAGCAGAGAGGCGCATGCGGATGACAAGTGTCCATCAGCGTGCATTGTCAGACCAATTTACACTATTTATCGACTGACAGATCTTGATCCAAGCAGACTACGTAGAAGTGGTTAAGACGGCCTAGTACATCTATTCATCAGATGAACAGAAGGAGGTATTAAATTACATTTTTTTTAGTAACCCCCACCCCCCAAAATAAGCACCACGTCAGCAAGACATTGCAACTATAGGGCCGGCGATGACTGACAAGCATTACCCTAGCCTTCGGCTGGGGGTGATAACCAGGTTACCGGAGCGTTTCCTACAGCCTGACAAGTAACTTCAGCAGGCTGGACAGCTGACCACCGATTACCGGTTGTTGACATCGCCATTCAGGCAGCCAAACTACACCTACAAGTGACTCCTCCCCGGTGCACACCGAAACGCCTCTAGGCATTGTTCATGTCCATCTACCCCCGTCAACCACCAGCTACCTACACAAAACCGCCGGGGCTCCCCACCACCACTAAAAGCGTTATTATGGTTAACTTAGACACGGCACGCCGCCGTTAATTATTTATGGCTGAGCTCTGTCGTTACACCTCTGCCGACTGATTTTAGCTGGCTAGCCGCTCTTTAAAGCACTCCCGACCTTTCCCTTAAAACCCCTATTCGCCCAGGACCGCGCCTCCCGCTACGGCTCCCTCTTCCCCGTGCGTGGCTGACTCTGCGCCACCGCTTGGCAGCCCCATAACCCCGCATAACTCACTGATGCGAGACTCCAGGCTGTCTTCCTCCGGCGGCGTCGCCATCTTTCTGGGGGATTCCTCCATCCGCATATGTTCGCTCTCGCGATACTTTGGCCGTAGAGTTCTCGCGCAGCGCTTTCGTCATCTTGCGTTCGTCACCACGCTGTAGCTCAACCCCGTGCCGGGCTTCCTCGTTTAGTTTAGGGAAGTCGAATGAAGTTTTTTTTTTTTTTCCTAATCTGAGAATTTTTTTAGGAAGCTTTTATAATAAAACACGTGCTGTCTTGCTTCTCAAAATAAGATTTTTTCAGAATATTACAGAAACAAACCCTGATGGAGGAGTGTGATTTGTGGTATTTTCTGTACGACACAAATCGATTTTATCTTGTTTAAAAGGGATAAAGCAGTGGAGTGATATATATATATATATACACACACATATTAGGCCTACTATTAGACCCAGATCAATCTGACAAGTTTAATCGTTTTCATGATGTGAAAATTTTGCTTACTGTCCACATCTGAAACTCCGCGGTTATGAGAATATCTGTTCCCTAAAAGGCTACAGTTTTGTGTAATCCTCCTGGCAGAACCATCTGTTATTTGTGATTAGTAATGCTTAGTAACACTTCTGGCTTATGTGTCTCTACGTTATTAACACATTTAAACAGTACTGTGGGAGTTACTAAGTGATTCAACAGTTGTCCTTTTACTAAATATTTTATTCTGCTGTGTAAAGGGCTTCTCATTCACAAATTAGAAATACGACAACACTTATCAGTTTTTCTGTACCGCACCGCTATACTTAAACGGCTTAACTGGTTGCAGTCAAGGTCTTTTTTATGAAGTAAATGCCTTGAAAATATCTTAGTTAATTTCTTAGAATTTGTTGTCCAAAGGAACATGCATAACTATCTTGAGTGCTAAATGTGATACTTTCTGGAATAATTAAGGTAAATAGGGCCAACCCTAGGTGTTGTGGTGTCCAAGGCAAGTCCCCCCAAACCCTAACCCTGCCCCCACAGCAGTGTAAAACAAATTTTGTCAATTAATTTATATTAAAAACATTTCAGTTGCATAGAGTATATGGCAGCTAACTAGGTAGCTTGCATCTGGTTCTCAAGGAAATTGGTGAAATATTAAAACTAGTGAATATAAATAATGTCTCAGAATGCAACCAGAGGTATTATGACTTTTTCCACTTGCTCTTTGGCGCCTCCTAATCAAATGGCACCCAGGGTGATTGCTTCTTGTTTTTGGGCCCTGTGGGATAACCATGACACACTACTACCGGCAATTTTGTTTTTCTCAAATGCATTGATGAGCTTCCTATAAAGTCACACAAATTTTGTTCTATGCATGGACACTCCCAGCTATGTTTCTATAGATTCTCTGCATATTCCCTCTGTGTTTGTTCAGGTTTCCTCCCCAAGTCCAAAAACATGAGGTTACATGAATTGGTCCTTAGTTTTACCTACATGTGTGATTCTGTCCCTTGCCTTGTACACTGTGCTTTCTGGCATAAGCCCCAGGCTCAACATGCCCCTGAACAAGTTATGCGGCTCCTTAAGATGGATGGAAGATGTGCCTATTAAAAGTCACACAAAAAAATCACCCCAAAGGATTTTTTTTTATTGACCCAAGCATATGCTACCATTTGTGTGTATTAAAGATAAAAAGAGAGCTAAGAGTTAAAGCAAATTCAGACGCCTGACTATTGCACAGACACAGGAGGGAATAACCGAAAATTCAGTCATTCTATAAAATAGTTTGTGCAGCGTGATGCTCTCACTAGGCTGAAGTTGCTTCAGTGTTTATGTGTTGCATAAACATCTGCCAGACTTTGGACATCGTCAAGCAAACAGGGATTTTTATAGCTGTTAACTATTAGCTTTCTCTCTACACAATCTGTCTAAGTCAATCAGCCACAGAGCTCAACCGCAGTGGGCAGACAGGCTGGACTGTATTGGCTTAGGAGGCCTTAGTGAGGTGACAAACAAGAACATCTTAAACGAATGACAGCAAGACATTTATAAGTTGTCTAATAAGGACAAAACAGTGGGAAGGCAGATACAATAATCATACCTTTAAAAAATATATATTAAGTGGACCCAGACTAATCTGGCAAGTTTAGTCATTCTCATAATGTGAAAACTGGCTTCTTTATGGTTCTGTTTATTTGTCTGGTTTCATTAAAATAAATCAAAAATAATTTACATGATAAATTTATTTCAATGGACCTCAGCAAAAGTCAACACCAGCAACGGAACTAAGTTACTCAAAAGTCTCCGTTACCTCCGGAAGAGTATATGCGCCATTTTAATACCGGGGTAGGACAGACATGTGCACAGTAGTTTTGTGACCCTTTAGAATCGTAGGGTTCCCTAATGGCTAGGGACGTGCACTTGTGATTGAAAGATTGCTGGAGTGAATCCCCAACCAGCAAGGTACCACTGAGGTACCCTGTGCAAGGTACCGACCCCAAGCACTGCTCCCTGAGTGATGAATTAGCTGCCCCCTGCTATGTCAGAGGACACATGTTGTTGTTGTGAGCTGTGGTGTGTCAACAATGACAACTAATCACTTCCACTCTCTATTTTTTAAACAATCTGACACACATTCAACATTAGGGGCCACATAGTCCCTGTCCTCTCTAAAACGTCTACAATATATTGTGAAGACGCTCAGGTCTAAATCTTTCCAGTAACTCTGGCCGGACAGTTATAAAACAATGCCACACACTAAGCAATTTGTCTGACTAATTTCTTTGCACTGTTCTCCGAGTGACTCAAGTTTAGTGTAACCCAGGCTGCAGTACTATCGGTTATTTCGGATTAGTAGTGCTCAGCGAGACTTAACGTATACGCATCTGTACAATGTTCTCAAATAAACAACACTGCAAGTTACTAGGTGATCCAGCGCAGTTGCCCGTTTCCAATCATAGCCTACAAGGCCTGCACATTATATGTGACTCTGCTGTGCAAAGGGCTTCTCGTTCATACAATCGGTTCATAAATACCTAAAATTAAAAACAACCAATGAAAAGCAGTCATGTGGATCGTACCAAACAAGTCCGTCAATCCCTCAAATAATACGCCTATCAAATAATAATAATAATAAAAAACGTAAGTGTTCTGTTTTTGTAGCAGTAAGGTGCAAATAAAAGTTTTATTCTATTTGGTCAGTACTTAATTAGTCGCACAAGAACACTCGTTGGAATAATAAGCAGGTTTTATTAAGCACTGGGAAGTGTGCGGGTACCACCGGGACCCCGGCCGAAAAGCGCTGCTCTGCTCTAGCGGGCGTGAGCAGTATTACCCGCACGGCATCATTTACTCGGCTGGAGTAGCACATTTGGGGGCATTATCCGCTGCTGTGGCTTTGCAAAAATACTCAACGGCAGTGGCACAACCCGCTTATTCGTACATAAGCAGCTAGGCGCCTCACTGTTGACGGCCACCTTTAAAATCGGACTTATGGCTTTATTCATATCCACTGGCGACCACAGAGTTAATGCGAACAATGAAGGTGCGTAACTTTCTCTGGTTGAGTTCATAGTAATAAAGTCCGGTGAATTTTGAAATGTTGGTACCAGATTTCCCTGCTATTAATATTCCGTTTATGTATTGTCATCTTGAAGGTGGGGTTACAGCCGTAACGCCTGGGCTGTGCTGCAGTTTCTAAGGACTTGCGTGCAGCCGGGTAGCGAGCAGGAGCCAAGCCCCAGACTGTACTTTTCATCTGTACCAGCTGGAGAAGCCAGATCACTCTGGATTCCTTTCGTATGATCGTTATGGCTGCAAAAACGACCTCTGTGATCTCGCTGACTGTATACATAACTATACATATCTAAGAGCAGATAAGGAAATCGCAGCCCCGTCAGAGCGCTTTGAAGGACATTTTCTTTGCGGCGTCTTTGTGAAACAAAATGTTGTCACCGAGTCAGGGGTTGAATGTTACGCTTTTGTCAAAGAAGATTATAACGCCAGGTCGCCGCAAGGGAACGAGCTCGATCGCTTGTGTATTTTGGGGTTTTTAAAGTCTTTCGAATTGAAGACCAGGAAACAAACTTCTCCCCCCCTCTCGGATTCCCTCGATACGTTTCTTTATACTCTTGCCGACTCTCGGCAGTCTCTAGATCGGGCTGCACCACCGATTTGTAATCTTTGGTCCTTCGGTCTGACATGGGGTCCCTGAAGGCTTTGCAGGAATGGTGCCGGCTGCAGTGCGAGAATTACGAAGACGTGGAAATAAAGAACATGTCGACGTCCTTCAGGGACGGCCTGGCTTTCTGTGCCATAATCCACAAGCACAGACCGGATTTGATGTAAGTAGATGAGGTGTCCCGTTCCCATGTTGCTAACCTTTCGCGGCAGGTCCGCCGCCCTGTAGGCGGCTCTGGGCGGCCTCGTCCCCGGCATGATCACCGAAAGACAGCGCCTTGGACGCCCAGACATCGACCCGAGCTGATGCAGTGTCACGTTTATTTTATTTCTTTAACGTGCCTCTGTACTGCGTCCCTACATTAAGTTTAACATTTTAAAATTGTGCTTTAAACTGCGTTCAGATATATGGTGAACGAGTTGGGGTTTTTTTTGTAGCTGTAGTTACATATTCAGCCCACGTCGCTGCAAACTAATATTGGTTACATGTTATCGACTCCAGATACTTGTTATTCTGCCTTATTGTGTTTAGTTTGCCAAATACTTAGTAGTTAACCACTGTATTTATACCATTTATGAAATGCAGCTGAAAACAGGGTAATTTTCTGTTAAATGTGACGCTAAGAGTGATATACCGGTTTGTCAGCCAATCTGAAATATGGAAATGCCTTTGACTGTTTATCATTATTAGATATGTTTAAGATAAGTTTAACAGTTACCTAGTTGAAATGTGTTGGCTGTTGTTTTATGGCAAGAATCGCAGTCACACCTCGAAGAAGTTTCTCGTAAGGGAAGCGATGGGTCACACGTGTGTGAGTAAGGCATTAAAAAGCCCAAAATCCCGTCCCAATCGTCTTTTTGAAATCCATTTTTTTGTTTTCTCTTTCTTCTTTATTTTCTCCAGCAAGGCAGGTTGCCATCGTAAATAAATATTCACTTGGGGTGTGTTATCTCATTAACCCATGCGTTTTTGTGTGGGCGTTGATGTAATTGCTTATTTATTTGCGGTATTTTGGTTTGTGTGTAGCGATCTATAAAGAGCGAAGATTAGTTACAAGCCTGCTTTGCGAATGATATGGTATGAACTGTATTACAGTATGTAATAAATGGTTAAGAAATTATCCTATTTGTGTGTATGAGTACAACTCGACTTTATAGTCAGAGTTCGCTTGTAGTTTAATCTCACTTCTGTTTTAACTCACGCGTACCTCAGGTTGAGCCCCTCCCCACAAGTAAGACGTGATGTTCTGTTCAAAAGCTCACGGAAGGCTGATGGGCCTTGTTTGACCTCTGTCCTACAAAAGATGCTATATCTGCATTTTCTGAAAACGTGTTTTGCGATTGGTTTTGCAGACAGAAGAAGGGTTTTGTCCAATTTTAGGCCCTGTTTGGTGGGGTGGGTGTATCGTGGCATTATTGTTAGTACAATCTCATCAATCGGTTTGTAGCAGCTACTTGGGGCGGTTGTGTCATTTCGGTGGCTTGTCCTGGCAGGTCAGGCCATCCGTATAAGAACACCTACATCCCTGTGTGTGATGTCACATCGACCGCAGGGAGCCAGATTTTGAAATGGGAACGTGACCAGCTAATGGCTGAGAAGCTGACTTGCACACTGAGGGGTAGAGGCCGGCGACCAACCTATTTGGAGCTTGACTCTGTCACTTTTTTTGCGCTTTAATTTTTCAACTTGCAGATCTATGGCTGCGTCGCTTTTGCCCGTCACCATTCTGCAAGGCCGCTTGTCGCACTTCCTGTGTGATGCCTTGGTGGGCAGCATTATATGTTAGCAGTACCGTGAGGCAGATTTATTTTCATTTCTGTGTCTGCGTTCCATTGTTGGGCGTCTGCATCAGCACAGCATTGGAGGGCCAAGGTGGACTGACACAGACGGGCTAGTGGGCAGTCAGCCAGGCGCTCTATCAGCTCGATCCACATAGACGGTCATCCACTTAATCACCCGCAGGGGGATGCGGCCGTCATGGAGAATTTGTCTAATTCTCATCCCACACGAAGTGATGCAGGAATGTTGGCTAATACCAAATGGATCGCAATCTCCTGTAGTGTTGATCTTGGTTGCCTGGCACTGGCCACTGTTTTTTTTTAATATGGTGGGGGGGTGTTTGTTGATGACCTTCGCAGCACTGGTGACTTGGGCTTGGTACTCCAGCTCCTGAATTGCAGAGGTGCCACTCAGTAACTTTAATGTAACATCTAACATTTTTTTTTCCCTCTTGCTGTGAGTCTCACCCAGGAATCTCCGTCCTGCCAAAAACAGGCCCCTCACGGCTTCTGCTTTCGCTTCTCTTTCACCTTGGGCGGTCTCTTTGCCACAGGGGCTCGTGCTCCTGCTTGTCCTCCCTCACTGCCTCCCTCTCCCCGTGCCGGAATCCCCCGCCAAGACGCCGCTCCGCTCTCCCCTCACGTCTGATCCGTGCGTGGGCCCCTGCCTGCCAAATCATGCCACTCCGCTCGTTTCCCACGCCCTGCTTCTCCCGTACCGGCAAACTGGTTCGGAAAGCTGTGCCCGGCCCTGCCGTTCAGAAGGCATCACATGACAGCATCGCCACCTCCTCCTAGTCAATTCCATCACTTCCAGCATCTCTCTGAATGTGAGCTGGCTTCTCTGCTTACGTCTTGGCTACGTTTACAGTACAGACCAGAAAATCCCTCTGCCCAGACCCCGCTAAAGATACGATACAGACCAGAAAACTCAATTAATTTTACTGCAGATGCAATGTCAAACATGTCAGATGTCAAAACTGATGACACAACCGCTGACCTTTTGTTAAGGGTGTGTGATCATAAGAAAAAAGACAAAAATGTGACGGTAAAAGTCCAAATTAAAGAAAGTGTTAAGCATGCCGCATGTATTCATATTAATTTTGTTTTGTTGTGTTCCAGAGACTTTGGTTCCCTATCCAAAGAAAATGTATATGAAAACAACCGCCTGGTGAGTGACGGCCGGCCTTTGTCTGAGGTATTAGTGTGGAGTATTGGTGATGTTCATGATCACATTCGGGGGTGTGTTAGTGTCAGCTGGGTGCAGCTGATGTGAGTAAGAGCAGGAAAGGACACCGTGCGGCATGGAGTAGTGCTGATGACGTAATCGGATAAGGTTTGCCCCAGTTCTTTGCGCAACCAGGTGGTGGTTGGGTGTTGGGTGTGGAGTGTGGGGGGTGGGTGGGAGTGATATGTTGGAAATCTTAAGCTGTACTCCGTGAAAGTGATTTTTCTGATGGTTTGTGAAGAGGTATGACACTGGTGTGTGTGTGTCTCTGTCTGCCTGTGCAGTGTGTGAGGGTGGAGTGTATGGATGGAGTCTGATCACTGGTTCCTGCTGGAGCCTGATACGAAGCGTGATGTCCGGAATGGAGCTGGGGGGGGGCACAATGAGGAGATAGTGGGAGGTTAGTTAGGGACGGGGAGGAGGCTCCCTCAGCACTGGGACTAGGAGCCCTTCTGGAACCTGGGTTTTGTTAAGACTGAGCTTGTAATTATGCAGGATTTGAATTTTTTTTTTCTTTTATTCTGTCCATAATGTGACTTTAACATTACTTTGTGAGAAATGTATTGAAAGTGTTTTTGTACTGGTGAAAACATGTAAAAAGAAAATGAAATGATATAAACACATCTAGCCTTTAATTATTTAGCCAATGGTCAGATTAACTTTATGAAATTACCTATTATTTTTTTGCCTGTGTAGCAATTTCATCGTTGTTGAGATTAAGCACTTGCGGACAGTGATTTCTTTTACGGCCTGGGCTGATGGGTCCCTTTACAGGCATGGGAACAAATCGATGCAAAGATGCAGAAATGTTTTCTGGCTGTTTGTTTAGAGCACAGACAGTGATGCATAAGAGGCCATTCAGACAATGGCTGCTCTATTTAATCTGCATATTTAATACCGTAGCCTGGAGGCTGAAGACTGTAGGCTGGATTCCTGATGAGAAAGCCAAACCTGAGGAAGTTCTCTGTGGCTTCAGATCGGGTGTTTCAGAACAGAAGGGGTTCAGAGAGCTACTGCGGAGGATATGTGAAATCAATGGATTTTTAAATATAAATATTTTCATAGAAATTATTTTTGGTGCATGTGGAGGATTTCAGTAGGTTGGTTACACTTTGATGTGTCAGTGTATTGTTGCAGTAAAATGACCGCAAGCTGTTTTTTCTTGTTTGCCACAGAAGTGAACGAGTAAAATATGGGTCTGGAAGAAAATATTCAGACCAGAAGTCATAACATATAATTTTTACATTGCTGCCCGTGCAGTTTTGGACATGATGGTGCCTAATCTGCTTGGGTAGGCCTTTCGGGTAGGCCTTTTGCTCCGTAACTGCGTGTCCGTGCCGAATCGCAGGCAGCGGCCTGCAGGGTGGCGGGACCCCTGAGGGCGCCGTAACCTCAGATCGATGGCGACGAGCCGCGTGAGTGCGTCACAAGTGCGTGACGCGTGGGAGCCAGACGCCTGCCAGCTGTCACCTGCAGCCTCTGGATATTGACCTGAATCTCACATCTCATTCGTCTTGTTCAGTAACACCCCCCCGGCATCCCCACATGAAATTTTAGCCTGAACTGAAAGCTTAAAGTGTTTAACTGAAAGTTTCTTTTCTACTAATTTTGCTGGTGATTCCCTATTACCAGTACTGAACTTGAATATTAATAGATTAAAAGCGTGGTGAGAATTACTTTTACTTGGATTAAGAAAACAGTAGTTCTTAAAGAAGACTCTCGGAAGGAAGGGTTACATATTTCAGACTCCGGGCGAGCCCTTTTGTTCACCGTTGTGAATGTTATCTGAAACAGTTCAGAAAACTCTTCATCCATCCATCCATCCGTCCGTCCATCCATCCCTCTTAGTCCAGATTGACATAACCGCACGTCTGCGAAACATTGCTGTCGAAAAATATCTATTTTTGTACGATGGAAACTTATTTCTGGAAAATCATATTGATTAATCTATTTTTAGGGGCAAAAAAGGGGATTAAAACACGGAGTCTAATGATTGGTTCTCAGTGTATCATGTGACTGTCCCCATAGTGATGCCACAGCCAGTCAGTCTGAAACGTGTCTAAAATGGATGGAGGTTACATCACATTTCTGTTTCACTTTTTGCCCTCAGATACAATGCAGTGCTCTGTTCAGTCATCCCTCGTCTGCCCGCGTGGTTTTTTTTTTGTTTCCTGTCCATGTCATAGTCCCCCTTTGTTAAAATCACCAGGCTGCTTGGACTCAATATTCAAAATGTGACACTCATTCAGGGTAGAGTACACATACAAAACTTTTCTAATGCATGTAAATTTTCAGAAAGGTGTTTGTAATGAGATGAGCAGGGCATTGAAAGCCATGTTGGATGAGATTTAACTGTCGACTGTCAGTCTTTCTTTGCCAAAGTGAAATGGAACCAGTCTAAATAAAACATAAGAAACGGATTAAGTCTGTTGCTGTTTATCCGCCACATGGGTTTCAAAGCCTCATCAATACCAATGGCAGCCCTTTGTTTAAAAATATTCCCTCCGAACTACACTAAAGCTCTTTATCCAGCAACTATTTTGCCCGCGGTGTAAAGACATTCTGTCTTGTGTCTGTCACCTCCATTCATCTGGCCCTTATTTTGTACCTTAGGCATATTGGCACAGCTGGGCTTATGAACTGAATGACAGAAATACAGCGGTTTACGTTTCTATGTGTATATGTGTATTGCTGTGTTCCAATTACCTTGGAGGTCGGAACTGGGAAGGACGAGTTAGTCCTTCCCAGTAAGCCATTTAGCAATACCAGGGACCTGTTTCAAAAAGCAAGATAATTTGGCGGATGTAATATACCCCAGTTTAAATTATTTTATCTTCGTTCACTTACATTTAGTCCAGACTACCTTAAATATGTCAAATTATTCAGCTAAGCAAGAAATCCTGCTTTTTGAAACAGGCACCAGTTCCGGCCAGGTTCATCGTTAGCCGTCGCTGGCAATATCAGTTGGTAACAACACATTACGCAGAATTTTGCACATAAAAACACCATAATAACACATCGTGATAGTGGGACGATAGTGGTTGGACAGTATTGTGTGTACAACCGATTTAATGAGCCACAAATAAGACGTTAGGGCTAATAAACAGTGTAAAACCACAGCTTTAACTTCTGTTGATAAAGGAAGCGGCCATCTTGAATTCTGAGCTCGGGGTTATGTAGACTCCTCTGACTTTGCGAGTCAGAATTCCAACTTCAGGGGCGTTCCTGTTTTTTATTGTGTAGACCGATGGATTTTGCACAGCTCTTTCCTGGGGCTCTTTAGAAGCCCCTGAACATCCTCCCCTCTTCCCTCCCTGACTTCCTCCCCAGGCATTTGAGACGGCGGAGTCCGAGCTGGGCATCCCAGCTCTGCTGGACCCTGAGGACATGGTGTCCATGAAGGTGCCTGACCGGCTGAGCATCATCACATACGTCTCGCAGTATTACAACTTCTTTACCAACAAGTCCCATGGTACGGATGAAAACATTCTCATGTGTGGAACTTAGTCTTTAAATACAGCCCAAAGCAGCTGTGATTACACGAAACGAGGGCTACCTTACGTGAAGCAAGGGCTACCTAAACTTACTTCCAGAGTAAGGAGGAATAGCGGAAGGTCTGAACGAGAATCCATGGGGGTCAGCAAAAGAAGGAAGTCTACCTCATTGTGAGACAAGGGGAAAAATAACAGAGCTAAAAGATTCTGAGTAAATATGAAGTTATAGGAAGACTGGAAGGGCAGTGTTACCCATTTTGTTCCATAAATTCATTAATTGACATTTCTGAAATTGCTAAATCGATAAATTCTTTTCTTTATTCTTCAGCCAACCCCCCCTGCATGAAGAGGCCAGGTGGTACAGGCCATAATGAGCCTGTTGTAAAGAGGCCTCTAATCCCTGCAACTGATGGAGTGGCGGATTCCAAGGTATGTCTGGGAGTTAGTGTAATGGTGCTTTGTGCAGCGGTTTGGTGGCCGAAACACCTGTATCATTCTTTCCATTGAATTGACTGCTAGCAGCACGTGTGTTATTAACTAGATTTACTGTTTCAGCATGGGGCTGTTGTTGTTAATGAAAGGATCCTTAAGGCATGTGAGGGAAGGAGTGTTGTTATTAAAGGGGGCGTTTGCTTGTCTTGTTGAAACCTGTATTCATTTTTTCCCAGTTAAGAACAGGGTCTAGATGCTATTGGTGATGTAGAACTGACTAAATCTTGGAGGAATCTCCATGCTAGGATGTCGAGGACTGTGTACAGTGTTCCTGTGCAGCAGAAGATAGAAATGTTGCATTTTGAATTTACAGTACTGTGCAAAAGTCTAAGCTAAAGAAAATGATGTTTAAATGATCTTTATATTGGTGTAAAATTATGCTATTACGCCTGTCAAGGTGTGTTAGCTTAGCCATCTCAAAACCTTTGCTGAAATCATCCCATTTACATCAACCTTTCAATACACCCACGTATGGTGCCCCTCCTATAGCTAATCAATACCCCATTGACTTTTTTTAAACTAGTTAAGTTAATTAAGTGAGCTGGTGGTGAAACTGAATAAATCCATTGAATGGCTGAGGTGCCCCTGAGGAGAGATTTGAGAATTGAAGCAGTGTTCATCTAGATATCAGTAACTTTTTGGAGAACAGAAAAAAAAATCTTGTTTGTTTTTCTTGTGTCAGTCTTAATATGCATATGTTCTAATGTTAAATAGTTTTTTGTTCTGAGCAAATGTGCAATTACTACCCAGATAATTACCTTTAAACATTTCCTTCGACTGCCTAAGTCTATTGCATAGTGCTGTACAAGTGCTGCACACTTTAGCGCAATAAGACTCAGATTCACCCATTTAGTTCTGTGTGCTTTGCATGCCGGTGTCTGCAGGCAGGAAATGGCCCTGCAGCCGCCTAGAACTTCCTGTCTCTGTACTGCTCTACCTGCTCCTCCGTCACCTCTTTCCTCCTTCAGATGGAAAGCCACACATTTTCCTCATAGCCTGTCCCTCATTTGTATGCCCCATTTCTCACCAATCCAGTGCACAGCCAGGAGGATGGGGGTGGGGTGGGTGAGGGGGGGGTGATCAATAAGGTTAGCTTGGTAACCACATCACCAGCTAATGTGCATTGTTGCCAGTCTGACAACAAGAAATTATATAGATGAATGTGGTCTTGAAATGCGCTCTCTACCCATTGTGGGTTAATTATAAGACGTAATCCCAGTAATTAGTGTCAAAATACTTGTTTAATAAATCGAAATTCAAAGGATGTGCTTAGCGAGTCGACCTCATGAAAGTGTAGCTTCCACCAGTGAGTTTCACCCCTGACTCAGTTTGATCTCCCTCCCTCCTCCTTCCACCACCAACCCCCCCCCATCTACCTCACCCTCCATCCTCAACGTGGGTGGCTATTGGCTGTCCCTGCCTGCGCAGGCGGATGCAGGCGGCCAATCCAAACGCAGCACGCTGAGCAGTACCTGCGCAGCCTGTCAAAAACATGTCCACCTGGTGCAGAGGTTCTTGGTTGACGGCAAGCTGTACCATCGCAACTGCTTCAGGTAATGTGCCATACTCCCAGAATGCACTGCAGACTTGCCCAACTAGACTTGAGGGAGAGATTATATTACTGTGCCTGGTATCCAGCGTGCGAAATACCCGTCAATATTCGGGGGGGTCCCCATCTCCCTATTGTTGCGCAATACCAATCTTGAGACCCCCTTAAAAAATTGCTTTTGAGGCTTTCGGGGGTCTCATGGGTTAATCGGCGGTGTCGGACCCCCCAGTATTTTGCACACTGCTGGTATCCATTTCATTCTTTATCTGTGCAAGCGTGTGGCCATCGAGTTTGGGAGGGTGGGTGGGTCATTGAGCTTGGGTGGGTTATCCTGTAATGCTGGTGTCCAATTTTGGGAAGATTCCTTGTTGTGTTTACCAGAGGGTTCTAGTAAGCTGAAGGCTGGTCTGTCCCTCAGGTGTAAAGAATGTAGCAGTACCCTGTTACCTGGGTCCTATAAATTGGGAAGCGAAGCAGGTTCCCTGGTCTGCACTCATCACTTTGCCAAGTCCTCCTCAGCCAGTCAAAATGGCCGCCCAGACCTCAGCAGGGGGGCGGGCTCTGGGGCGGAGCCTGGGGGAGGAGCCAGGGTGATGGAGCGTCCAGGTAGCATTCGAGAAGAAGAAAGTCCAGGTGGGACCACAGAGGGGCAGTCTGTCCCTCCTCAATTGATGGAAGAGTCACTGGACGAAGACAATAGGAAGGATAGGAGCAGTGATGGGGAGATGAAAGAGGATCAGAGAAATGGAGAGACTGTGGACATCAAGAGGGGCAAGGAGACAGAGGTCAGGCCTTTGCCTTCCACATCTCCCAATCCATTTGAGGACAGCGAGGAAGAGGAGCCGGAAAAGACGCAACCAATCGAAGATTCCTTTGAAAGTGAGCTTCCGTCAGCGCCTACTGCACATCCCAGTGCTGCTGACCGACCGGTGCCTGCCCCCCGCCGAGTGTCCGAGCCACCCCCACGCCCGACCCCTAGGGCCCGCCAGCCCAGGATGGCCGACAGCTCCACGGTTAATGGTGAGAGGAAGGGATAATAATAGCTAGCTGGCTGTTGGTGCATGCATTGGGTGGAGTATTATATGGGCTTTCTATTTTTAATGGTCTTTCTGTCTCTGTAGGAGATACCAGCAGCAGCAGTAGGTATCTTCCCACACCCAGGGAAAGGTCTCACTCACCAGCCAGGTGAGAATCCTTGTCCTCGACCAAAAACGTTCATCCTACTGTCTCACTCAAGTGTGCTTATGTGTGACCAATTGCATAATTTTATATGTAAACACTGTCATTTTTGTGTTTTGTTCATACATTTATGTACGTGCCCGTCTCTTCTGCTTTAGCATATCTGGTGAAACTCCCAAATCCAAAGACCCACCCTGGCTGGCGCTTGTCCAATCCCAGTCAAAGAAGAAGCCAGCTCCTCCCCCTCCCCCTGGCACGGCCCCGCCCCCACGCCCCGGCTCTATGCCTTCGGTGGGTGGGCTAGGGTCCCGGCCAGCCTCTCCCCCGCATTCCTCCAATCCCTTCGAGGATGATGATGCTGCTGAGGCAGAGGGGGAGGAGCCAGGAGAGCAAGCGGAGCTGCCCGGCAGCTCGGCGGTGGTAAAGCACCCCTGGTATGGGATCATGCAGGTGGCTGAGGGAGGCCACTCCAGCGGCCCTGCTAGCACGGATATCACCCCTAACCAAACTCCCAGCCAAAGCCCAGGCAGCCAGAGGGTTAAGAAAAGGCCAGCCCCCAGAGTTCCACAGCCCTCCCCTACAGGTCCGTGTCCCACCCCTGTTCCCTAGTATAGCCTTTGATCCCCATGTTATGCATTTAGTTGGATGGATGTATGTATCAGACCAAAAACAGAAATAGAATACAAAACAAAAGCTTACAGATTTAGCTTTGGCGCCATACTGTATGAATTCTGGATTTGTGGATCTGTGTTTACATGGATGTCTCTCTCTCCCTTCGCCATTGCCTTGTCTTCATACTCTGTGCACTCTTGCATTCCCTGTCCTTCCTCGTTCGGCTGCTCTGTCCCTCCAGCTCTCCCTCCCTCTGAACCCACCTCTCCCTCTCCATCCCCGGCTCTCAGCACAGAGTCTCTCTCCTCCTCCTCAGACCACAGCTCTTCCAGGGCCCTACCAGGGGGCGTGGTCGCCGACCAGGACCCCCCCTTCACCAAGAGCGTCTCGGAACCCTCGATCAGTGGGCCCGCCCTTGCCGGCCAGAAACCACGCCCCTCGTCGAGTCCCCCACCACCACCCGTGCCGACGAATACCAGCTCAGCTCCTGCCACGCCGCAGACCAACCGGAGTGCGGGGATGAGGACTCCCCGCCCCCCACCTCCCAGACCACCGACGACACCCAGTCCGCTTGTGAAAGTGACCCCGCCACCTCCCCCACCCCAGGGGAAGGTATGAGAGGCCATGACAAGTCATTTCTGAATGGGCATGTATGACATTTCCATGGAAACCAGGAATTAAGGGAAATGGCCATTTACCAAAGTGTACTGCTTCATGGTAGGTAGATAGATTAGATTGGTAGAAAGAAAGAAAGAAAGTACAGAACAGTCCCTTAACAGTTTCATAGAAACCACATTCATCATCAGAACCAGCCAGACAGACGTTGGGTCTTCAGGCTTTGAAGTGTCAGTCAAGTGCAACGCTTTGATTAAAGGCTCACTTTGGGTTGTCATCTTTTTCGGTTAGCGAACCTGCAAGGAGAACCCCTTCGACCGGAAGGCCAGTCCCTCATCTAAGCCCACAGCCCGGCCCCCCAGGGGACCCCGACCCGCCCGCCCCCCGGCCCCTGGACACGGCTTCCCCCTCATCAAAAGGAAGGTACATTTGAGAAGCTCTTCGCTCAGCGAGCCTGTCATGGTCAGCATGCCTTTCGGTTTGGCAGCTGGACTAATCCCTACGGAATGCGCCCCCCACTCACGGCCCCGGGGGTTCTGAGCGGGAGTCCTGTGACATAGAGCCGCTGCTCCTCTCCCTCCCCGTTCAGGTTCAGTCAGACCAGTACATCCCAGTAGAGGACATTCACGTGGAGATGGGTGAACTGGATCGGCGCCTGGATGAGCTGGAACACAGGGGGGTGGAGCTGGAACAGAGACTGAGAGAGTGCCAGAGCGGTGAGGAGTGGGGGCTTCAGCTAACTAACTTCAGAAGATGTTTCTTAAGCTCCCAGAGCACCTGTCAGTCCTAAAGAAAGGTGGCCTCCGTCGGGATTCAGCCTGAAGCTGCCGACGGCACCATGAGCTCAGATGAGTTGCAGTCTGTATCTGAGCTAGCTTCTCATTGCAGATGAGGAGGAGGAGCGCCTCCTGGTTGACTGGTTAACGCTGATCCATGACAAACATATGCTTGTGCGGAGGGAGGTCGAGCTTGTCTACACGTGAGAGCCCCTTCGCCTGCTTCCGGTTTCGTTGAAGTTTAAACTGTTAAAATACATACCGCCGGAGAGGAAACGTACAAGTGTATATGATTTTTTTTTTTCTTTGCGTATTTCCAGGGCCAAACAGCAGAATTTGGAAGAGAGACAAGCGGATGTAGAATATGAGCTCCGGTGTCTCCTCAATAAGCCCGGTAAGCTGGTGTCACATGATTCACTCATGCCTGCTGTGGTGGTGTTGGCCACGCCCTCTTTTGTGATGCAGGTGAGTTTGCCCCGCCCCCTTATCTTAACAGAGAAAGAGTGGAGCGAGGAGGACCGGAACAGAGAAAAGGAGCTCATGGCTGAGCTGGTCACCATCATCGAGGACAGAAACCAGATCATCAACAGCATGGATCAAGACCGGCAGAGGTGATCACTCAGCCCAATCATTCCCCTGCTAAATATTTCACCACTTTCGTGCGGCCATGTTGACACTGTATCAGATATTGATCTGGATTCAGTTTAAAGACATTAGATTATGCTCATTGGAGACAAATGCTGTGTAGTAAAATTGGCATCCTGTTCAGTGTGCACCCTGCACAAGGCTCCAGATTACTGTGACCCTACCTGATGAAGGGGCTTTTCGGGCTACATTTTTAGTGTATTTTCTGTACCACTTGTTCCGGCATGACTCGTCACCTTGTTTTTTATGCCAGCTGTTTTGTGCTTTGATTGCCTTGTTATTTAGTTAATTGTACCAAATATGACTGTTTCAGGGAGGAGGAAGAAGACAAGATGTTAGAAGCAGTGATTAAGAAAAAAGGTAACCTGAAAAGCCTTCCTATCCTCTTTGCTGTGGGACAATCGATATGCTGTTATAAAGTGTACCGTCGCTACCAAGGCAGACCAAGAGACAAGTGCCTCTTCAGCGATACAGTTGTACTTCGGCTCTGTGCTCTCGCTCATTTAACATGATCTGTGTTCCCCCCCCCCCACGCTCCCCCCACCCCGACAGAGTTCCACAAGGAGCTCGACGTCGACCCGAGAAAGAAGAGTGCCAAGTTCAAGCCCAGCAAGGTTCTGAAGATGTTGAGTCCCAAGAACGAGGGAGGCAAGAACAGGAACGTCCGGAAAGACAAGAGCTGAGGCGGCAGAGCCTGAGGGAGGGAACAGCTCTCAGAGGGAGGGGCCAGTCCTGGGAGGCGGGGCCAGGGGATGTGCCTTGGATTACGCCAGGAGAGAAGGTGACCTCCTGTGTACGGCAATCAAAAGCTCGGGGGGCCCCCCCCCCGGGGGGCGCCCCCCCCGGGGCGCCGGGGGGCGGCCCCGCCGGGGGGGGGGGGCGGGGGGGGGGGGGGGGGGGGGGGGGGGGGGGGGGGGGGGG
>JAODLD010000101.1:7018237-7032993 GCA_026781065.1 Mormyrops boulengeri
CAAACGCTGACATGTATATATTTTTAACGTCCTTTTTGAACTGTTCCACAGAAGTAACACCTGCTAAAATTAAGACGACAAACGAGTGTCTTCCTGTAGGATTTTATTTATATTGTGTTCTAAGTGCTGTACTACCTTTAAGTTATACATCACAGGCTCTTGAACCCATCATATTTTTACAGTAAGAACAGAAATAGGTCAAACATCTGACATTTAACCATGAGCACTGCGGTAATAAGCCCTGGATATTTCTATGTAGTATCATATACATTTCACTGTGCATAATGCTACTGTACACAAGGACATGGGTCTGGTGTCCCAGAAAGGGGTTTCCCCCCCATCTTAATGGCAAATTCCTGGTTGGTGAGGTTTGTCTGCAAATTCCAGAAACAGGTCTGGTACGATACTTGGCACATGCTGGAATGGTGCCCGGAATTTATTATTGGACCGAGTGATGGTTACGTACCTGACTGTATGTAACTAGAAATAAATTTCATGGGGGGGAGGTCCGGCTACCATATTGGTAGATTTTGCAGACCGGAAGGGGTGTCCCGTCAGTCAGTTTTGCCAGCTGGGGGGGGGGTCGTAGATTCAAGCAAAATTTGAGGAGAGGGGTTCAAACTTGTAATGATACTACCTGGCTATGTGCCTGATCAGTAACAAAAAAAGTTTGGTATTTTATTGTGTGGTTACGTGCCTGCAAACGGTATCGTACTTGTGAGTTGTGTGTGCATCTACGTGGAAGGAATTTTGGGTTAAGAGAAGGAAAGTTTTACAAAAAAATGGGGCAGATTGGAACTTACCTCAGGCCATTTGTAAACTGACCGTGTGAAGTTTAATCGACAGACAACTGCCTTAAACCATCAGAGCTATGAAAGGAGGTAAATCGGCAGGGGGTATTGAGTGGCCCAGCGGGCTAAGCCTATACACCTGTGATTGAAAGGTCCCTGGTTCAAGCCGGGCCTCAGCAAGGGCCCTACACCCCCAACTCTGTGGGCACCACTGCAGGTAGCAGTGCAGCTTGTCTGTGTGTCATGGAGAGCAAGATGGGGTAGGAGAAAAGAGAATTTCCCCACTAGGGATAAAGTGTCATTATCATCACCAGGTGGATCAGCTGAACAGTCATTTATCCATTTTCCATACATAGTTAAAAAGTGAAAGTGTTAAGCCTGTGAATGATGCATATATGCAAACTTAGTTTTTAATTTATGTTTTTAAAATGTTTTTTCCTCATTACACTTGTGCTAATTTAACCTTTGTCTGACTTTTTTAATGCCCTGGATTCAGTTCTCTGAAACAGCAGTTTACAATGTGCACGTTTTTCAGTGAAGTGCCTTTATTTCCCCCTTTTTAATCCCTCACCCCTCACTCTGTTTCTTCCCCACTTTACCGGTTCGTCACTCTGGGTAACACGCTGTTTCTGCACTCATTGTCACTTCATCTCCTTCAGTTTGGGTTCTTGTCGCTGGGGGAGATAGTGCCACCCAACGGGTTTTACAAAAACGGCAGAAATGCTAACAAACATCTAGACAAAAACAACATTAAAAACCATAGCTATATGAGAAGGAAATAAAACGAATTAATGAAACTAAACAATGTGTGTTGATTCATTCACATTTGACATTGTGTATGTATAATGTATATGCCTAGTAAATGTGACATTTGTAACTGGCAGTTTCTGACCTGCTGGTAAAGTACAGGAATAGTTAAATATACCCTATTCTCACCCAACTCAATTCTACTTAATTTTGAGTCATTTGATTATGTTGGAAGAATATGGGAATATTTGTACATTTATCTGTGAGTACCAGTTTTTGTCTTAGAAGTTTAGGGTGTGTGTCTTGGCAGTTTTCCTGAAGTTTAAGGACTTGGTTTCCATCGGTGTGTCAGTCAGCTGCAGTTGCGGGACCTTCTGCCCTCCTCTCCTCTCTGAGACTCTTCAACTCCATGCTGCGGGCTCTGTCAATCACTTCCAGCTCCCGGATCCTCTGCGAGATACCAAAATTAGATGGAGACACCTTGTCTGTATGTCTCTAGGTTGGAATCTGTACTTTGTACGTGTGAGAATGTTTTTCAGTACCTCTAAGGATTTGTAGAGACTCTAATCTAGCTCTGTGAAGGATCTATATCTGAAATTTGTCCATGGTGCAATTCTGTGAGCACACAGAATACAAAGTGCTCCAAATAGGCTTCACAGTTGTATGTTTCTACCTTCTAATCTATCTGTATACTGTTCAGTGCTTTGCCACTCGATAGACACTTAAACCAGGTGATGCTCATAGCCATGTGACAATTTGGCTGCTTGTGAATGGCACTGTGGCTGTTCATGAGACACAAATCCATAGCAAATCCACACCGATACCAGCATGTGTTGTAACCTGTGATATCTCTGTGTTAATGATGTTCTGGTAACATTTCCCTCTCCCAAGGGCCGCCATCTCCTGAAGAAACTCTCTTCTGTCTTCGATCTCATCCAGGACTGAGGATTGAAAGAAAGAGATGGTTGGAGGATAAAGTGGAAAATGAGCTTAAAATCATCTTTGAATTTACTCTTTACTCCTAAAATCTCTGGCCTCACCCTCTTGGAATCTGTCAAGCTCCTTCTCAGCTCCCCTGTCAACAGGAAAGTCCTGGGAATGGATGGTTTTTGGCTCTTTCTCCTTCCCCGTCGCAAAAATATCCTGCAGCCTCCTCTTTTCCTTTTCGAGGTTCCCTAGGAGAAAGATTGACAAAACAATCTTCTGCATACTTTTGTTGTTGTCTGCTTAGTTCACTATTTGATTTTGGTCCCAACATCACACCTCATCAGCTGTGAGACATAGAGCAATGTCAGTACTATGTGTTTCTTCTTGGAAAAAGTTTAGAGGGGGGGGTACTGACATGTGGCAGACGGGCGGAACTTGTCTCGCACGTAATTATCCCCAGATCTGCATATCGTAGCACTACGTTTCTGTGGTTTGACTGGCAGGCTGGCTGGTTTGATGACCGTGGGTTTGGGATGGGCTGCAGGGCCTGGTGATGTGAGGCTAGAAGTCAATGGCAGGGCGCCCCCTTCTGTTAAAAAAAATTAATAGAAAAATGATTTTATGAGAGCCAGACATACAGGTTAAGGGTCAAATATAGACAGTAACAAAGCATAAAAATAGTGCTCAGGACTTACTCTTCAACTGGCTGGTGATCTGGCTTTTCTGAAAGTTTGTAAGTTTTGACTCTTGCATCATCACTGGCAGGACAGGTAGAATATTTTGAAATAAATTCTTAGAAAATCAAACTATATAAGAAGCAAAATGGCAGACAAGGCATGTTTTATGTGACGTTATGCGTTAAGTGATGAATGTATTGCTTAGGCACATATAAAAATTCTGAATTAATTCCTCATATTAATTTTCTATATATGTAATGGTCAGTCAAACCAGTTTCTAGCCAACTTACATTTGAGCACCTCCTGTGTCTCCTTGCTGTACTGCAGCACGTGACCCAGCCTCCCCCCAGCCTCTGCTGAACGTGCTACGTCTCCATTGTGAGACATCTATATCCGAGACATACACACGCAAGCACATGTAGTGTGGCAAGCCAAATTGCATTAACATAATTCTTACTAGTAAAAATAGAATTTTTGCTAATATGAATTTGAATTCAAGATATCTACAATGCAATTCTTACTGGTCAAGAATGATCATTTTTACTAGCAAGAATTGTATTTTTAATGAATTTTTCTTTTAAATTTGTTTTTATTGAATTATAGACCTCTACAATATGACTTTTTACTAGTGAAAATTTAATTTAGGATATGTGAGACAAAAATACAATGGAAGTCAATGGGAATATATGACTAGTAAAATTGAATTACAGAGCTCTATAATATGATTTTTTTCTAGTAAAAATACAATTCTTACTAGTGAAAATGATGATTCGTACTAGTACAAATAGAATTGAGTTCTGAGTTCAAATAGATCTGAAATTCGCAGTTTAACGAGTAAAATTTGAATGTTTTTACTATTTAGAATGTAATTTCTACTAATAGACATCAAATAACGACCAGTAGGAATTATACTATTAAAAGACAATTTGGCTTGCCATACGACATAGCGCAGATGATGTATCACACAGAAGGGAAATAGATATAGATCGACAAATTAATTATTGCTGGAACAGTCTTTCAGTGAGAACAGCAGACCAGAGTGTATCTCAAAAAAGGAATACTAAAATTCCAATCAAATGTGGATTAATGATACTTGGTAAAGCGACAGCTTTTAGATTAGTTATATTTTCATAGCGGCGCTTATATTAGTTCATTTACTTTCTTAAAGTTGTAGGTTGCATTTCCCCTGGTCCATATGTTACCCCAAGCCAGAATGGCAAGGCAACACTGTACAGTCCCGTTGCACAAATGTAAACACTTCAGAGCAATTTCATTACAGCCCAGTGTGCACGTTTGTTGTGTAAATCCACTTGTTTTGTAATTTTAAAACAAATTGCCAAGGCTTACCACGCATAACTTTTTTTCCAGAAACGCTCGGAAGTCGGTCTTAATTCCGAGAAGCTTACAGCGGTTGTTAAGGCAACGGGGAAACTACTGGAGGATGTATAGATAGTGTACTACGAGATGTGACTATCATGTTACGACATATGATATAATATAAAAATATACAAAACATTGTAATCTAAGTTATAATTAGACTTTGTAGCATAAAATTAAACATTTTGATTAAAGTTTAGTAGACTCACATCCCGTGAGCAGGAAAAAAAAATAACAAGAGACCTGTTGTTGGGAATGCCGATCTATATAATATACGAGTTGTGTTTCTATGCGCCACGAGCCGTGCCCCGGATGTTGTCGCATATCGAGGAGGAAGCACTACGGGAAAGCGTGTCGCCTTTGCTGTGCGCTGTCGGGATCGAGTTTTGGTTGTGTATTTAAGGTAAAATTCTACTTAGGACGAGCTAGAATGTCTGATAACGAAGACAAGTAAGTAACAAAATAATATTTGCCATAATTAGTTTGTTATAAGCGACTTAACTGGGAAGCGGCGTAATCGTGACGAGAGTAATTTTGTTGATGTCCGGCAAGCTATCTGTTAGCCATTGGCTACGTTTGCATAACGCTAGTTTTTGTTTGATACTTATTAATTGCTTTTAAATAATTTGTTTCATTTTATTATTTTTCATATGTAGAAATGTCGGGGTTACAAATGGAGATTTTGCATTTGTTGGGAATAGTGGTTTGAAGTAATATGCCGAGCAAATTTGATTTACCCACAGCCAGGCATAAAGTATATAGTATCTCACTGGAAATCTCTATTTAAAATAAACCGTATTTAAAATAGCGAGACTGACCAATTGTACAAGTAATCTGTTTTTAAAATCAGTTTGAATGAAATGACGAGACGCATGAAATCTGAACTCGTGCCACGGAGAATGTTCTGGATTTCTTGGTGCTGCACGCATTGTTGTTGGAATGCATGATTACCCAGGCAGAGCAACCTAATGTGTGGAGTTAAGTCCGTCATCTTTGGCATTTCACTTTTAGTTTTGATGATGGAGACTTTGATGATGTTGAGGAAGATGAAGGACTGGATGACTTGGAGAATGCGGAAGATGTGAGTTCACTGTGAAATGAGACGTTCTTGTGACACTCTCTGTACTGCAGTTGTACTGCATTGAGAATCCTGTCTTTATAACTCAGCTTGCCCTTCATGTTTTAGGAAGACCAAGAAAATGTGCAGATTCTGCCAGCAGGAGAGGGCCAGCAGGCCAACCAGAAGAGAATCACCACTCCTTACATGACCAAGTACGAGAGAGCCAGGGTGCTGGGCACCCGTGCTCTGCAGATAGCGTGAGTGTTGCCTCCCTGGTTCACCTGTTAAATTTTTGCCTTCAATTTGCGCTCCATTTTAATTTTTCATATGCGTCCTCCTTAACACACACAAGTTGAATTGCAAATATAAAATTAGTTAATTGTATGAATCGAAATATGTATATCTGGTTTGATAATGCATGTTCAAGCTAACCTTGTTTTTGTAACATAGTTGGTTAATTTTCTTAAGATGATCACACAACGCAAATGCATAACAAAAGCACTGAACATTGGTAAACACACATAATTAACAAGTTGAACACGATATCTAGAAAACAGAAAGGGAAATTAAAGAATGGAGTATTTCCTTGTTGAGGTAACTTTTTGCTTAGTAACCGAGGATCCACACCACTCTCTGTCCCCCTGCACTTGTTCTTATCCTGGCGAAACTTCTCTCCTTGCTGCTCTTTCCTGCAGGATGTGCGCCCCAGTTATGGTGGAACTGGAGGGAGAAACAGACCCGCTGCAGATCGCCATGAAGGAACTCAAGTAAGGATCTTCTTCTGTCCCTGCATTTTGATTTCACTCTTACGATTTAGTCTGAGCTGCGAGTTGCATGTTCTGCTGCAGCTGCAGTGCTGCGGCGTGTAAATACTGAGCTGTGACACCCCTTTGCAGGAGCCGGAAAATCCCCATTATCATCAGGAGATACCTGCCGGACGGGAGCTATGAGGACTGGGGCTGCGATGAGCTCATCATCTCCGACTGAGATGAGCCGGTCCAATGCGAGCTTCTGTGGAGCCGGGATACCAAGCTGTGTGTGAACTTGCTGGAGGTGCCTAAGGGACACGTGTACTAGGCCCTGTGGAGTTTGGATTCAGAGTCCCAAAAAGTTCCTTTTCTTCCATGCATGGTGCAGCAGCCTCTCCCTGCTGTATTATATAGTTTACCAGAATAAGTCATAATGAAACCACATGGTTTACTGTGTTGTGTTAGTTACTGGTTTAACCTGGCTAGACCTAACAAAGTAGCCAATGGGAAGACAGTATGCAGTGTTTTACAGCACCCACTAAGACCACTCGCTATAGGTTCTAGGCCCCCCCCCCCCCTTCCTCATCACTAGCCCTTAATATTTAAAGACCGGGAAAACGGCAAGAAATTCTGTTATTTCAGCTAAAATCCACCGGAGGGAGCCAAAGTGTTTTGTTTGACCTCAAGACTAACAGTTGATTCCGTCATTTTTTTAAAAATAATTTTGAGGTCGTCATTTCTAAAATCTAGAAGATTTATACTGCTTGTCAAGTTGTAATATAAAAAAGTAGGAATTTTTTATTTTATTGTCATGGCTCTTTTTCTACTACTAATTGTTAACCACTTCCTTAGTGGTGTAATTTAAATAAACTGGAATAAGTGTAGAATTGTTAGTCATGGTTTCTGTTATTACTTGAGTTATAGATATGGGCAGAATCTCTATGACATGGTAATCACACAGGCAAGGAAATGTTACTGACACACCTGGGGACCTGGCAGAACATTTTAATCCTTTAGTTTTTCTCTGACCCAAGAATTTAGTCAGGAGTGCTGCTTGAGATTTTGGGCCCCATGAAAGCATATCATATGAAAGAGCCCCCAACCCAGACCAATCTGATTCTGTTCCAAATTTTGTTGGACCCTCTCAGAATCATCCAGCCCCTAACTGGTATTTTGAATAGAGGATTCTCAGCCTGTCCGTGGGGAGACTCCATCCAAAAGCTGAAAGACGTTTCCATGATGAACAATTTGGATTCTTTTTGTTGCTCCTGTTTGTGCTTTATATAGGTGGGATGTGAAGGTGCAGCCATTAGTGGGAGGGTGTTTGGTTCGGATGGTTATGGCGGCATTGTTGCTATGGGCTGGTAATGTCCTGTTAACTCCATCCAGACAAGTCCATTAGTGTGGGCTCAAGCAATGAGCTTCTGAACAGGAAGCAACTGGGCTATGAATTATCGCCTCAAAGTATCAGGCTGTGTTTCTATTATGGAAAAGAGTGTGTTGTTTTCACTTGGGAACCCTTGGTTTATCGGTCAGTCTGTGTCCTCATCTGATCGTGAGCTATGGTTAATGACTAGGATTGCAAGATTCTGGGAATTTTCCTGTTGGTCCCCATATATTGCTGTTTATTCCCTTGGAAAGATTCCAACTTGGAGTATTTCCAAAATTCCCAAGCTTAACTTCCCATGGAATGGAAAGTTTCTGTAAATTTTCCACCCTTTTGCCACTCTGGTAGTGACTGAAGGGACAAGGCCATGGATATATGTGGCCGAAATTGAGCTTTTGCAGGATTTTTGGGCTCCCTCTCCCGGAGAACCGTCAAGTACGGCCATTGCTCCTCAAGAGGAACCAGTTGAGGTGGCTTGGGGGTCATTAAATAATGGCTCCTAACCAGTTGCCACTGGACACGTACCGGACGCGTCTCACTGGGAGCAAGCCTTGGTGCAGATCCAGGAAGCCCTTAAGGAATTATGCCACTCGGCTGCTCTGGGAATATTTTGGTTTCCTTCAGGAAGAGCTGGAATCTGTTACTGTTAAGACGGAAAGCTGTTGGTGAACCTCACAAATGTTAGCCAAGTGGAAATAGACGTATCAGTTTCTAAAATGCTAGCAGACTGTATATACCTGCGTGTATCAGGGTTAGGGAAGCACTCTGGTGTTAGAGTGGGATTATTAATAATTTGTATTTTGTTTGTGTGTGCTGCCAGTGACATCAACAGAGGTAATATCTGAAGAATCACTAGGTGTTTTTTTTTGTTTTCCAATCTATATAAATATATGAACTATAAGACTAAAATTACTGATAGAAAAACAGGTGTTCTTGCACCAAATTCTATATCCTGGTATCAACAGGGAAAAAAAACTCAAATGATATGCAAAGGAATGCAGACAGCAAATGAGGAATTTGAGGGAGCAGTTTATCCAATATCAGGTGAATGGAACAAATCTTACAAGATACCGTAAATTCTAGCAAATGACGACGGCTGTTTAAATTTTTTTAACTGTTGTACTGCATAGGAAAGACACTGTGGGTGAAGGGATGGTATTGATTTTATTTTTGATAGAAATTGGTGGTAAGTTAACGACCCCCACCCTCCCCATCAACAAGACGTCTTCTTGCGTCAGTGCAATGTGGTGAGATCGGCGCATACACTTCGTCTGAGTCATATTACAACTGTAGGAATTCTTCACGGTGTCATATTTGTCTATCTAGTCTTGTACTTTCCCGGCTGGCCTAGACCGCAGACCATCTGACAGCAACACAGTCACGCACACACTGAGAAAACTGGTATGAAATTTCCTTTTTCCGCGCTGCCAGCCAACCACCTCTCCGCACGCGTAAACCAACACTCCACGGTTTCAAGACAATCCACTTCACCTTTCTTAAAATCCGTTTCCAGACAGAGCCAGAAGAAAGCTTGCGTGTGAGCTGCCTCGTCCCCGCGCTGGATCGGAAAGTTATTCTACCAGTATAGTGACCGCTTGCATCTGCAACACTGCCGCCTGGCGACGCAGGTCTCAGATCCTTCGTTATGTGCGCATTTCCTCCCTAAGTTCAGCCTTCGGTAATTTATTTGGAGCATCAGACAACAGATAAAGTAGGTCTTTGTGGGTGCTGTTGGGAGATGAGGGCATGCCTGTAAAAGAGCCAGCACGACATAACAAACGTATCCCTTAGAGTTAAACAAGGTTTTAAAAACATCACACATTTAGGAGTTTCTAAAATGCTTTAGAGCCGTGGTCTCCGACCATTTTTACAGTCAGAGTTCATTTTACCAAGAAAGTACTCTGACGAGCTACTGCGTAATGACGGTATATTTTGCCGATATTGGGGGGATCCCCCTCTCTAAGCCTATATTTGGCCTATCGATTTTTTTTTGGGGGGGAGGGGGTAATCGCGATCAACCGGTTGGCGACCACTGCCTTAGAAGCCACGTTGATACTGCAAATGCGAAGCAGAATCGAAGGATGTGTCCTCGTACGCCATCTCACCTCCATATCACCGTCTATCTCCTCTTTCAGTCCCACCTTTGCCCCCACCGCCTGCAGTACTGGAGGAATTTTTAAATCCCATTACAGCCTAAGGCTCGGCAGCGAGCGAGAGAGGGGGGGGGGACGCAGTCGTAATGGGGGGGCGGGCAGTATGAAAGTCCCTTTGTATGGCTGCAAAGCTACAGCCCGAGCAGTTACGGGTATCACTTGCTCGCCCGCCTCTCCATCCACCATCTCAATGACGCTCTTTGTCCAGCTGCCGATTAAACGGAGGGAATCGCCAATGCGGCGTACCCCTACCGCACACGCACGCACGCACAGAGGCGCACACATTACACACAGTGTGCCGCTTGTTGTTTGTGACAGACTCCGTGCTGGGGTCCCCACGTCCCATAGTCATACACCGCAGTGGAGTTAAAGATATTCTGGGTTTATTCCGCTGACTCCCTGGATTCCCAAATTTGTGTACTGCTTCGCCATCAACGTGGATGGATAAGTGGCTGTGAATGAGGAGTAACCTAATTATAAGACCAGACTGTCTAATTGCTTCGTAGGGCAAATGCCGCAAAAACCAAATTAAGCACTAGGGCAATTAATCACATATATTAAACGGCCACTTCTTCAAAAAACAGTTTCCGTGTGACTCTAAACTGAATAGTAACTTCATATTAAAGCAGAGATGTTTCCCAAACCACGCAGCTTTCTTTTTATTTACAAAAAACACGACAACGCTTTATTTCATGTGAAATGCACTGTGAGCTCCCGTGTCTCCATGTTTTCCACTCATCCCTACACGTACAAAATGCGTTACAACGCGGACATAAGTCACAGCTAACGTGCGACAGATTGGCGAACAATCGAATGTGTACATAAGTATCGTAAAAACGGTTAACAATGATAAGAAACATGGTATTAACAAATATAAATAATTTGTTTTAATATATCACAACAGTTATCTGTAACAATAATGGCGAGTTTGAAGTTTCATGTTATGAAAGGAAACAATAAGAAATTCGGATTTAAAAGAAAAAAAAATACATCGAAGTCGATTCGGGACTGTAAGCACATATGTCAGTCGGTTGTACAATATAGGGACCCCAATTAAAAATATATAAATCATGTAGAAACAATAAATCATTCACATTGTTAGGGGACATAAGGGGATCAGAAATAAGGTTCAAGGGCCAGTATGGTTGGATATTGAGGGTGGGGGTTCAGGGAGTTTTGGCTGTGAGCTTTACACCTCCAGGCAGTCTTGAAGATAGCTCACTTTACGTCAAATCTTTTTAAGGCATGAATTAGTTTTTCTTTTCTTTTTTTTACTGACAATGAAATTCAAAGAAGCTGTTGGCATTTTCAACAGCAACATTTTCAATGCCTGACAACTGTCATATATTGGTAATTATGCAGAAGGTGGCACCAAGCGAGAACAGGCCTACAGTAGGGGTTTTTGACAACTTGGATGCCTTTAGAGTGGATTCCGTGCAGATCAAACGTTGCTATGGATATCCTGTGACATGCAAGTGAAAGGCAGCCCGTTAACACCATCCCTAAGTAGTCAGGGAGCCTAATGTTTCAGAGAAACATTTAAAACCCAGGAGTGGCCTAAGCAAGCACTTCAGTAATGCTTCAGTGATTGTGTTCAGCTTCATGCTTTAAACATTTTTACAGCTGTGTATTTAATCATGTCTTTACTTTGGGGTACAGCTACACAGTCCGTCCCTGCTATGTTCTTTTGGCACTGTTTTCCTGCCCCCTTTTCTGCCTTGTCTTCCCATAGCAGCACCTGTAATTGTGAAATTAAATGGTACGCTAAGCTCCAGGTTGGCACTAACTTAACCCCTATTTAAAGTGTAACAGTAGCCTGTATTTTAGTAGTTAATTAAGAGATGCTTCTGTGCAAAGCGTCTTTTGTTTATACAACTGGGCGCTTAAATAAAACGCCAAGATATCGAGGCGAGGCCCTGAACCAACAACCTTTGAGTTATAAGTCCAACGTCTTAAACGCCACACTACTGGCAGCACTCGTAAAGGATCGGCGAGTCCCCAAATCGAAAGACCATATTGCATCATCTATATTGTGATGCATTGCTTTGCTCCTAAGTGTTTTATTTACACAGAGGTGTTCTGGGGGCACAACGGAAAAATGATGGGGTCAGAGAGATAACCAATCAGCAACTAGAGGAGGCGAGACCAAGACATTTGATGGTTGGTCCCACCTCCTCAAGTTGCTTGGACCCTACAATATGATTGGTCATCGCTCTGAATAAATGATTTTTCAATCTGCCCTCAGAACAAGAAAAACTTCCATGAGCCATTGCTTTGGGGATCCAGCAGTACAAAGTGGAGTGACAGCCATTTACTCTCACTCTCAAAGAAATACACTCATTTGCTCACTCTATTGTGATTAACAGCTCATACAATTAAAGAGAAAAAACACATCACAGCTCAGTGCATGGCCGTCCTTGGGGAGCACAAAGCCGGAATTTCACACTAAATATTTTACATGAAAATAAAACTCCAGATCAGTCCAGCACTGCAGAATTCTCAGTGTGATGGTGATTTAAAGAAAAATATCCAAAAATAGAATCTGCTTTCTTCTTTGACAGAAATAGCCTTCGGTTTGGTCTATAAAAAAAGTTCAATTTCTCTGTATAAAATAGCTCTTCTTCTTCCTAGGACCGTTTGAAGTTTTCCTAATGCTTTGGTGTCCTGCTGTGGGACTGGAGCAGGGGTGTGGGGGAGTGGGTTCAGGGAGAGTGGAGACATGACTACACTGAGCCGTCGTGCAGCACTGCACACATGTGTCAGGCCCTGCCATGCTGCACTGCACACATGTGTCGGGGCATGCCGTGCCGCACTGCACACATGTGTCCGGCCCTGCTGTGCCACACTGCACACGTGTCAGGTCCCTCCATGCCACACTGCACGCACATCAGGCCACTCTGTGCTGCACTGGACACACCTGTCAGGTCCCTCCTACACTGCACACACGTGTCAGGCCCTGCCGTGCAACATTGCATACACGTGTCAGGTCTCACCATGCAGCACTGCACACACATGTCAGGCCCCGTTGTGCTGCACTGCACACATGTCAGGCCCCACCATGCCTCACTGCACGCTTGTCAGGCCCAACACCTCCATGCCCCAGCCAAATTGGCTAACTCCACCCATCAAGTCGTGCTTGATGCGTCAGCCTTAACAGAGCCTGTGTGGAATCGCTAATGAAGGATATTTCATTCTTAAAGCCAAAGGTGAATACAGTTGTCCATGCTCCATATGGCTAGCAAGGGGAATAATAATAATATAAATTAAGGTGATTATGTTTTAATAATTGGCTTGATGATGCTGTGGGTAGGGCTGCATCTAAGCTTCCCTGTATGTGAGTGGGTGCCCCCTGCCTTGTGCCCTGCGATGGACTGGCGTCCAATCCAGGGTGCCCCCTGCCTTGTGCCCTGCGATGGACTGGCGTCCAGTCCAGGGTGCCCCCTGCCTTGTGCCCTGCGATGGACTGGCGTCCAGTCCAAGGTGCCCCCTGCCTTGTGCTCTGTACTTCCTGTTACAGGCTCTAGCAGTGGAAGAATAAAGGATGAATACTTTATTAACAACCACACCAGAAAATGACTTCATTATAACCTGTCCTGTGTGTTGACAAAGCACGGCCTGTATAATACGCATTGTCCTTTTGTGTTGCATATACTGTGTAGAACTACGATTACATCTACGAGGGTTCAAATATGCTCACTATAAAAATTAAATGTAATATTTTTGCCCATTTTTGGTTTCTCCATCAAACACATGGGTGTAACAGGAAAGAAAAGGCTTTTATGACCTTGCTTATTGGGTATGATTTACCTTAATCTCTAATTTTATCCAATTTTTGCATCTACATGGAACTTTACATAGCAACAGTTGTTTCAGGCATTTCTTAGGCCAAAGACTGAACTTCCAGCCTCTCCCAGCCTCGATGACATTAAGATCACGCTTCATCTTCTACATGTCCACACTGCGGGTCCTAAATGAGCCGTGGCTGAAGGCTTTTCTCTCCCGCCTTCCCTCTCAGGGCCTAGAGAGGGTGGTGTACACTGGCTGCTCCCAGTGCGGGGGACTGTGTGACTGGGGCACGTTGCCCGGCTCACTGATGGCCGTGTACAGGGGTCTCTGGGTGGGGCCCATGTAAGAGAAGGCAGAGTACAGGCCCGAGGTGGGACTGGAATGAGTGTAGTAGGAGGCCTGGTGGTCGCTGTAGTCAAACTGGGCTCTGGAGGGCAGCGAGGGGAAGGCTGAGCCATAGTGGGGCAGCCCCAGAGGGGTGTAGGTCACATGGGAGCTGCCCGACGCAGACTCCGCGAAGGGGCCACTCGCTCCCGACTCGCTTTTGATCTGGGCCTTGGATGGGTCGGATCCCGTGGGGGAGTGCTGCTTGGAGAGCCAGGCGGCGGAGTGTCCGCTAGCCGCAGCCAGGGCATATGCGTAGGGCGAGGCCGAAGACGCCGCGCCTCCCGAGCCCCCCGGGTGTCCATTAGGGGGCAAGTACTGGTCGAACTCGTTGACGTCGAAGGGCTCCATGTTAGCCATCACCTCGTGGCTCATCTCCCCGATGTCCACGTTCCCGAAGTCGATGTGGGGTTTCCCTACGACAGACGTGGACCCAGACGGCCCCTCACTTGCTACGCCCAGTCCGCTGCGGGACCCACTGGCGCCACCGGCTTCCCGCTTCCCCTCTGAGGACTTGCCAGACTGTAGCTCTGTCTTCGGAGTGGTGGGCGGTGTCGGGGGGCCTTGGCTCTGGCCTGACGGGGAAATAAACACAGGAAATGAAGAAGTAGAGAGTTTCTACAGAAAGTCGGGGCAGAAATCAAGGAGCACCCTGAAATATATGGGGTAGGGGCGGGCATATCGGGCATACCAGGCATTGTCACCATACCCCCCCCCC
>JAODLD010000101.1:7033834-7059237 GCA_026781065.1 Mormyrops boulengeri
AGGATGCAGAACAAGACATCATGTCAACAACATTCAAAAGTAAACCCTAATCCACCTAAATTAGTCCTGTTTTTGGCATAAACAGATTAGCCGAGACCCTAAAATAACAACCAAGTCCTTCTTTAGGATCAATGGTGTTACAGTAAAAACACCTTAATCCAAAGTAATAACAGACACACAATAATATGCAATGACATTTACCCCCATGCTCCTGCCCCCACCCACCTGACATGGCCGACCAGCTCGATGAGCTTGTGGCTGGCGAAGTAGGCGGCAAGCTCCGAGACGTGGCTGAGCACAGAGCAGATGCCAAACAGTGTGGGGGTCCCCTTGAGGTCCTCCAGGTGCCAGTAGAGGAATGTAAAGACGAAGCCATAGCCAAAGCCCATGAACCAGGCGACGAAAAGCACAGTGCCGTAGCGCACGCTGCACAGCAGCCAAAGCAGGTCCCGGTAGTGGAAGGGCTGTGGTACGGTGCTGGGAGCCTCGTCAGGGCTTGCCTCTGGGGACGGCACGTTCCGAGCCACCTGGGGCATCTCCATCTCCCGCTTCTTCCCCTCGTCTTCCTCCCGCTCCTCTTGCTTCCCAACGTCTGGCAGGCTGCCACCGCCGGCACTGTCGAAGTAGAACTGGGTGGCCACCAGCAGGGCGGCGCCCATGAGCACCCCGAAGACGATGAAGGCGATCTGGTAGTTCTTATTCTCAAGCAGGCTGCAGTTGGGGTCCTGCCCAGCAGGTCGGATGTGCGTGTGGTCGATCCAAATGCCTACGCAGAGCATGGCTAGGCCCCAGCCTAGAGAGCCCCACATACGCTGAAGCCCATAGCGGTCCCGGTGCCGGCCCAGGTACTGCAGGGTGACTGTGTCAACAATAGTCACTGCTGGTGCACTGAAGAACTCGCCGATGATGACTAACAGCAGGATCAGAAGAAAGATACTCTCTACTTGGTCCTCATTGTAATGGATGCTGGGCTTGGTAGTGGTCGTGGTAGCCGGCCTTGTGGACGTTATCACAGATACCGTTGACACTGTGGATGCTGTCACAGTTACCGTCAACCTCGTGGTCGTGGTTGCAGGCAAGGTGATGTGGCCATGGACAGGGGAGAGAGCAGAGGTATTGTGGGCAGGAGAAGGTGACCTGGTAGTCATGTTGGTGCTGGTGGTGTTGGGGCCGAAAGTACTTTGGGAAGCCCGGGCTGTGGTCAGCCTTGTCGTACTCATGGGAGCAGCTGAGGCAGGCGGGGGCCCCGAAGAGACTTCCGGGATGCTGGAGGTGTTCCCCTCAGCTCCTCTCTCAAATCTAGACAGCCTACTGAAGTTAGACATGTGTTCATGCGGGGACGGGGTGAAGACGGCCGCAAGGTCACGGTGATGCCTGGAATTGTTGGCAGCTGAGGACCCAGTGGTGTTGGGAGGGGCCCCCGCAGGAGGGCCCTTCAGCTCACAGGTGGCGTCAGCGGGCCTGACAAAGCCAATGCCGCAGTTGAAGACAAGCCAGCACAGCACTGAGAAGAGCAGTACCACCTTGCCTTTCTTGAAGTGGTCAGCCACTACACCCCAGAAGGGGGCGCTGCAGAACTCAATGAAGTAGCGGATGCCCACCAGCAAGCCGCTCTGGGTGGGTGTCATACCCAGCTGCTTGTAGTAGACGGACAGCAGTGGGTGCAGTGAGCCATATGCTGCGTAGAAGAAGAAGTAGAAGACCTTGGAGATGAGCAGGTGGTTGTCAATGCGAATGCAGCTCCTCTCCAGGCAGTCGGGGCTCAGCGGCTGTGGGGGCTCTGGGCTCTCGGCTGTGGGGCTGGCTGAGCTGGACCCAGGGCCCCCTAGGTCCATCACTTTGTCCAAGGTCAGCGTGTTGAAAGGCTCAGCCAGGACATATCTCCTTTTCTGATCCTCCTCATCGTCTGTCAGGATTGCCACTCGGTCGTCGCTGGCCATGGCGCTCAAGAATTGACGCTGCTGAAAATGAAGGAACACTTGGGAACCAAAATATACATTCGCAATACAGGTTTAATGTTAGTATACTTGTGGCTTATAACCAGCTTAGCAAACTTCCTTTAAAGGCCTGGTTAAGAGAAGTAAAACAAGATAACCTAACCTAAAAGTAAACAGACAAATAACGACACGCATTCAAATCCCATTTGGTGCTAACCCAGGGCGCTGATGTGAACATCTTTCCGTCCATTTATTGTCAAGGCAACGGGGAGGGGGGGGCGCGGCCCGATCGGGTCCTGTTCCGATTTTGGGCCGACATTGACTCGGCAAAACACAGACATGGAATCATTTACGACGGGCGGTGGTATAAACGCTGCCGATACTGAATAATTCATGCCGGGAAGCGTCTGGCTTCATGGCATCCTAACCGGACCGCGCGGTGACAGGGCATGCGAAGAGGAGCGGAACCTACCGGACTGGACCCGCCGGCTCGCCTGAAGGGCACCTCGGCACCGCGACCCCTCCATACAGAAACCGCCTCCGCCCTGATGACAGCCGCCTTTCTTACAGCCGCTTGCGCGTTTGCGGAAGTTTTGTGAGGCTCCGCTCGCTCTTCTACGCCTTAAATAAACGACCGGAGCGGCGCTTAATCTCAGTTAATAAACGCTTCCCAACCGCAAATGTGGCCGAGGCGCGTTATTATTAAAAGGCGGTGCGGCTTCCCGGCGCTCGGAGAGAACAATGAATCCCAAGCTTAACGGTAACAATGTATCCAAGGCGAGCCGCGTCGGAGACTCTCAGCACTCGCGGCAATAACACGCACAAAAATATCGGGGTACCAGCACTGACCCGCGGCAGGTGCCGGCGGCTCCTTCCTCACCTGCAAGTTAGTGGCCACTGTTTGCTACTGGTTTAGTTCGCAGGTAACTGGTATGACCCCGACGAAAAATCCCCGCATCATCTGGGAGTCTTGTCCGTCTCGCTGCTCGGTCCCCGCTCCATCCAAACCAAACCGGAATGGAAACCTCCGGCCGGTGGTGCTGACTCGCCCCTCCCGGGTTCACCGTGAAAGCGGATGCTTGTCCGGCAGCTGACGTCACTGCTTACCTGCGCACCAACAGCGGCATCGCGAGGGGTCGGACTGCGCAGCGCCGCGCCGCCCCGCCCCACCCCGCGGAGTATGTCCTGCGGCTGGCTGCTAGGTTGCGCTCCACAGTCGGGGAGACAGGCTGCGATTTTAGTGACAGATAAAGGGAGTCTCGCGACTTCTTTAGATACGATAAAGTTCGTTGAATCGTGGAGCGGTCAACGATAACATTTTCTTAAATTTTTTAAATATCTTTCTTTCTGAAGATGTTTTTTGTTTACGTATCAGAGGTGTTTTGTACGATACGAACAAATAAAAAAAATCGCAGGCAACTATTTTAAACATTTTATTAATTTTTATATTTATATATATTTTTTTACATGTACGTTAAATATAGGTATAACACATGTAATTCATAATACTGGTAAAAGATAATCCGTTTAAATGCATACGGGTATACAGATTAATCATACTCGTTAAAATATAAAAATTTCGACAAATACATAATAAAATTTAATACAATTCAATTTTAAATGTCTGGAATAAATCACGTTTTTAATACAATTACATTAAGTCAATCTGTCAGAAAAAAATGTGTTTTTTGTGTAAAAATAGGTTACAATTTCCATGTATTTATTTAGGTGTCGCGTTTTTTGAAAATATCACATCAGAATACAACAGAATAACACGAAGAATCCTTAAAACTTACTTGTGTTTACCTGCTCAATAACATATCTGTGTATATATATTATACCATATATCTTATACTTGCATGAATACTAATCTAATGTGTCAACAACTGCAGCACAAAAAGCATGATTAGACATTTTAAAAAACATATGAGGCTTTTTCTGAAAAAAGTCAGGCAAGAAATCACCAGAGCAGGACTGATTTCTGACTGGCACTGGGGCAGCTTCATGGTGGTGACTGCCGTCATGGGGACCATATGCAGATTCCAGGCCTATGTTGCCCTCCTAAGGTCAATTTCCCAAGCAACCTTCACACGGATTTTAGGAAGAAATGAGTGCAGTTTTACATCCTCACCCTATTTCCTAAACCACTCCCACTAATGACGCTATGTCAATCCAGTTAAAGAACGTTCTACATAATGTTATACATTCTACACAACACAGTTAGTTTCAGGCTTTTTCCTCTCACTCTGAACAGATATTATGGAAATGAATATGGACTCTTTTTGAGGATAATATTTGGTTTAAAATCCATATTTACGCAAGAATATGATTATCAAATATGCACACTCTACATGCAAAACTTTGCATATTTAGTTTGCATGGAACATGTATCTTATTTTTGCTAACGAATGTATTCTCAGGTACCTCAGCAATCCTGCCAAGTACTTTGCCCAGGAGTCAACAGAAGGTGAAAACTTGTGAGGGTTTCACCTCTGTCCTTAACTATTATGGCATCTGCTGCCTCTGAAACACAATGCAGCTCAGCACGGGCAGTGTGGTTGGCCGTTTCTGTCAGAAGCCTGAGGTCTTCACAGAATGACGGGGCAGAACTAGACCCAGTGTTTAATGCCAGTTGAATCGATGTAAACTTAAGGGCCATGCATGCGCAGGAAGTCAGAAGGGAGCACAGGAAGTGCTCGCTGAAACGGAAATCGACAGTTATGCTTGGTTTATTGAAATACATGGTGTCGGGTTTCACAAGGCGGAACACCATGTGACACAGCAGCACCAGGAAGTGGGAAGGACTACAGACGCCCCTGACTCAAAAGCGGCTTCCAACCCAAAGACTTAACATTCAGTCAAGTATCTTAATACTAATATGATGAACATTTCTTCCTCTACAATTTATAATTTCTTTTTAAAACCATTCGCTGAAAACCAATTTGTGTAAATCAACACCTTATCCTGACTGTAGAAAACACTTTATTAAAGCAAGCCCCCTTCAAAAGGCCGGTGTATGAAAGGTCCAAAAGATGGCTTACTGGCGAGAGGAAACCACTTGCTGCAGTTTGACCATGTCGTCTACAGCGAGAGAGGTGCCAGAACCTCCAGAACTGCCTGCAGGTGGGCCTGAGAGCGGTACGCGATTAGCCCACCCTTGTTAGCCCATCTATCAGGCCCCGTGGCCCCAGGTACAGGCTGGCTGTACAGCAGCTCGGGCTGATCCTCCGGCCTCCCCTCCCGCCGTGCCCTCAGGCACTCCTGCAGGTCGGCCATGCCACCACCCATGGAGCACAAGATGGCATGTGGGGAGCAGCAGTCCCACCTGAAGGTGGTATCCTCTGAAAACACGTACAGGTCCACCAGGCCCAGTACCACACACAGGCTCTTGTAACCGGCGCCTGCTGCGTAATGCGGCTGGCCACCACAAACCTGAAGGATCGCCTCCTTCACGCGTTCCGTCTCTCCGGTGCTGAGAACCACAGACAGTGGCGCCCCCTGCTGATCAGGTGGCTGCACTGCAGAGTCTGTTGACAGCTGAAGGGAGTTGATGTTACATGAGCCTGACGATATCCCCCAATAGTATTGACCATTCCATCTGGGGACAAAGAGTAAAGAGTAAAATACAACATCACAGGGTAATGTTTATACTCTGGGCTGACAAACTGCCCTTCTGCTGCATGAGTGTGACCAACCTTTGGGTAGCGTCATCCAGAGAGGCAAAGGGCTGGTTGATGACGCCCATCACAGGAGCGCCAGAGTGCCGGTCATAGACCCCGATGAGCACGGTGACGCACTGCAGCCCCTGGCTATACACTCCTCCAGTTGGCACAGAGTCTCCCACTCCCTTGATGTACTGGAATGTGGAATCTGGGGTACAGACAGATGGATGGATGGTGAGCACCCCAGTTAGGGCCATGATGGCAGACTGGGTGCCACGTCTGCCGGCTCTCCTCACCTATGGGGTCTACCCATACGCCAAGGTTGTCCAGGGGAATCTTGACGGCTGCGATCCCCAGATTGCTGGCAGCCACGTCCAAATGTGCGGCACAGGCAAGAGAACGGGCCGCCTCACCATTCCCACCCAGAACTGTGCTGAGCAGCGCCTCTGTGTCCTGCTCTGTGTCGCACACCTTCACCCGTATAGTCTCTCCTGGCAACAGCATTGGTCATCAGTGTGGCAGTGGGCACACCAGACAAAATCCACATCCTAAAAGCACCCAAGAAAATGGGCATACCCAGGCCGTTTGTGAATTCATTCGACTCCTCTCCAAAGATGTGGTTTTCAAGACCTGGGAACTGGAGAGACAAAAATGTTTTACCACTAAAAGCAAATACAGCCCTGAAACAAACCTAGAACCCTGTTCCTCAACCCAGGCCTCTACAACCCCCGCATTCCACCTGAACAAAGCAATCAAGAACACCGAATACCTGATACAGGTCTGTTGGGAGTTTGGAGGAAGCAAAAATGATACCTTCAGCTGAACCTGAGTATAAGAGACTCAGGAACCCCAGGAGGAAGTAACCCAGAACTTGGATGGCGCTGTCATTGTTCACGCATGGTTAGCCCCAATCAGAGTGGCAATTTCAGGTCCAGATAGTAAAACTCCAGACCAAGATTTTGTTCCAACTAGGGCTGGGGCGATTATTCGATGTAATCGATGATGTCGATTATAAAAATGCGTCGACGCGGAATTTTAGTGTAGACGCGTTGCTAGATTAGTCGAATAATCGAAAAAACAAATCGCTAGAATAATCATTTAAAGAATAATCGTTTGGGAGAGCACTTGTTCCAACCATCTAGTTGAGTACTCTGTGACTGTGATTCTTAATGCTCAACTACTTGGTTTGGTCTGGATTTTTACTTTATGCACCTGAACTTTCCGTCTGTGGCCCCAATTGGCTATGTAACTTGTCGCAGCCAAACCCACAGCCTGGCACATCCAGTGGTCTGGCATTTACAGCACCTCTCACCTCTTTCCTGATGTCATTCTTGATAACCTCCTGCACGAGGACATCCGCAAGCGTCTTGAAGTCGGTGACAAACTTCTTGTTCTTCTCACCCTCCTTCTTCTCCTCGATGAGCAGGCTGAACAGTGCCTCCTCTTGGCGGCATGAGCGGGCGATGTTTGCCGCTTTCTCAGAGGCTCGGATCAGCGCGCACATGAGCTCAGACATTTCTCTTGGTCCACTGAAAGATCAGCATGGGTTAGCAGAACATGTCTGGAGTGAGAGTAGGCCCAGTACACCAGGAAAATATACACAGTGATAAAAAAAAAAAGAGTATAGTGCAGCAGCAGGACAGCACACAGTTCTTAAGGATGCGGACTCATTTCCTCAAAGATCCAGTTTAAATCCTTAAATGCTTAACCTGGATTCTCCCTCACCCCCAAAAGACTCAAATAGCTTCCTTTAGACCAGGGGTCTCCAACTCTGGTCCTGGAGAGCTACTGTCCAGAAGTTTTCTATCCTACCTGGCTTCTGATGGGTCACACCATTTCTCAGGTAAATACCAGGAACAGGTGTGGCTCATCAGAAGTCAGGTAGAATAGAAAACCCACTGGATAGTAGCTCTCCAGGACCGGAGTTGGAGACCCCTGGTTTAGACTATCTTTACAAATGAACATCAATTAAACTGCAATAACACACAATTAAATACAGAGAAAAATAATACTGTACCATGATTTCTGACCTCAGTGATTCACGATAAGCACCTTTAACAATACTGCGTCTTTTGAAACTCTATTGATACCATGTCTTGGAAATCTCCTCAGTACTGGTTTATTTCCCACCAAAAATTTCGTCTAAAAACGGAAAAGTGTTACATTATATCGAACAGGCGCTCACTGTGTTTCAAACCCTTTTTGTGCAGTTACTGCATAATTATATACGTGCACTAAATAGCTCCTAAACGAGACCAACTAAGTCGCTTTTAAAGCTTTTCCCTTGGCTGAAATGATCTATTTTAATACTTTTCACTCCGGTGAAACGATCTATTTTTAAAGGTTTTCACTCCAGCGAAATGACCTATTTTTAATGCGAGAATCATGCCGTCATGTACTTGACGTCTTTATTCATTCATTCATTCGTTCGTTTAATATGATAGCAATGGTCCACCTAGCGCCACTCCATCAAAACCCTTACAGCACAGCATATGCCCGTTTAATACACCGTAATGCAGTTCAGTACAAGTTTAATGTGGTATTTTCCCTTTGATGGATTTGGGATAGAGAAATGCGTTAATCCTCAAATCAAAACAGTAATGGTAGATCTCCAAATAAACAAAACAGAAGATTTATACAGTTCGGGAAGCGACGCATAACACGAGGAAGGTTTTTTTCCACACCTGCAGGAATAACTTTTTTACTCTACGTGGGGGTTACACTTACCGTGGGTGACAGTATACGGAAGCGTCTTTCTCGCCCTAAACACCGTTACGCCGAAGGCATCTCCACAGTTCTCCCCGGTTCTGCCGCAACGACACTCTGCGGGATCCCTCCGGGACTGCACCCAGGCGGCTCAGCCAATCAGAAAACGATACACGTCATATCTGGACGCCGCCGAGCCGGTCCCGCTTTGATGACGCAATACGGAGAGCGACCCGGAAGTTTACTGAGATCTTGTTTACAGAAATATGTTGGTGACGTGTCTTGTACGTGACAGGACATGTCTAGAACTGTTTGACGAATTCTGCGGTGATGGGGAGCTGTCCTACTTTTCGATGAATCACCTCGCTCCAAATATACTGTGTTACAATGACAGCGATTTACGGTTGTGCAGCTACGTGGTAGTTGTTCAGCGTCGTGGCTTCAGTCTTTTAATAGCCGATAATACATAGTCATTCATATTAAAAAGTTAAATGTTGCTTTATTTACGCGCCATTGGTTGTACAGAACACACTATAGTACACGGGGGTATTCCATGAATCAGGATGTCTCAGTTAGCTGCGCTAACGTAAGCTAGAAATCATGATTGTCCAGTAGGATTGCTCCTTAACTAAACTCTGATAACTGAAATCCTGCTTCGTGGACCATCCCTTACACTGCAATACAGTAAATAAACAACAACAATACTTCCAAATAATGCAGGCTTCTTTACAGAGAAGTGTAATACCTTGTATCTCAGAAAATGAGCGAAAAAAGTTTTCAAATCTGTTACACATGGCTGTCACTGTGATATTTTAAGCCTCAGAAAAAGAAAAACTTACTCCCAACCTAGCACCTCTCATTCTCTCCGAAATGTTCTTGTTTCTGGTTCTTGATTAACTACAGGCTGTAGCGACAAAATTAACTTCGTTAGGATGGTTCCCGGTAAATTAGGGAGATAAATTCTGCTCCAGACCTAGCAGGACTGCTGCTGTCTAAGCTAGACTTTGATCTGTCCCGGTAATCATATTGGATGTCATTTAAAATATTTATATAATAACACAAAAAAAATAGCAAAATTACGTTGGGGACTGGGTGTTTCTCATTTTAAGCATTGTAGGATCATGTTGGCAGGAGGTGATAACTAGCTCTGAGAGTAATATGACAGTTCACTGTCCTCACTCCAGTGCTTGCCCGTGCTTTTTCTTCTGTTCCTTTCAGCCTTAACAATGGCAGCTACTACAGCAATTACTGCAGTGACTGTGATGATGAGAACAGTTACAGTCTCTGCAGCGCAATGCTCTGGGTCCGTAACTTCCACTGATGAATGAGTCCCATTTGGTTTGGTGCATGTCAGGTTGTGGTAGTCATCCAGGAATAGCCTGTGCACACTGTGCAGCTTCCGGAACACTCTCTGCAGATCGCAGTCGCAATACCACGGGTTGTTCACCAGCTGAATGTGGGTGCTGTAGCTATGGATGCTCAGGAAGGTCTTCAAATGGATGGAACTCAGGCTATTGTTAGCCAGGTTGAGTTCAGCGAGGCTGGGCAGGGGGGTGAAGACTCCTACCTCGGTGCTGTTGATGTGGTTGTTACACAGGTTGAGTACCTCCAGGGAGCGAAGCGTGGAGAAGAGTCCGCTGCTGAGGGAGGTGAGCTGGTTGTGGTGGAGGTACAGCTGTCTCAGGGCCGTCATGCCACTGAAGGTCCTTGTCTGGATGGAGCGGATGGAGTTGGCGCTCAGGTTAAGCCTCTCCAGGCCATCTAGGTGATGGAAGCTCCTGTCATTCAGGTCCTCTAGCTGGTTCTCAGCCAGAAGAAGCTCCTTCAGTGACCTCAGGCCCAGCCAGAGGCCCGGGCTCAGCCAGGAAATGCTGTTATGGCTCAGATCCAGCCTCTGGAGGCTGTCCAGGGGGGTAAAGGTGCCATCAGCCAGGGAGCTAATGTTGTTGTCACTCAGGAGCAGCACCCTCAGTTTTCGGAGGCTCCTGAAGCTCCCCTGGTCAATGGAGGTCAGGTGGTTCACAGACAGGTCCAAGTGTTCAGTAACAGGAAGGATGCCAGTAGGAAGCTGAGAAAGCATTGCGCCTGAACAGTTCACCCACTGTAGTTTGCTCCAGCAGTCACAGACTTCTTCACACCCACGGCTTAAATTGTGCAGTTTGGACTGTACCATCATCAGTAGAGGGAGAACCCAAAGACAAGGGTTCATGTCTAGACCTGAATCACCTGGAATGGGAGAAACAGAAAGGAAATGGGAGTATCCATGGTCTGCCTGTTATAGTTTAGACATCAGTTTCTATTATTCAAACAAATACCACATTGTTTTCTATTCCCCTGAAGTATAATAAATGTCTTTTGTAGTGTTAATAGAACACCTGGTATATAAAGCCACTGCTATAGCAGCATAACACACCACCGCTTCATCTTCAACACATAACGCCCTTATATTTATGTATATTGCAATACAGCTGTGATATTTCTTCTGTTACATATACAGTACTGTGCAAACGTCTTAGCTAATCAAAAGAAATGTTTAAAGCTATTTATCTGGTTAGTAAGTACATTTGCTCAGAGCAAATTTAACATTAAAATATATGCAAATTAAGAGTAACACAATACAAACTAGTAAAAATTTCTTTTGTTCTCCATAAAGTAACTGTTATCTTGTTGGATGGCTTGATGAACACCACTTCAGTCCCCAAACCTCTGCTCAGAGGCACCCCAGCCATTTCATGTATTTATTAAATTTCACCACCAGCTAACTAAATTAATTAACTTTAGTAAAAAAACAAAGTAAATGAGTTATTGATTAGCTATATGAGGTGTGCTAGTGGTCAAGTCAAAAAATACATGGGTGTATTGTGTGGTTGCTGGAAATACTGGAGTGATTTTAGCTCCTGACAGGCAAAATATCATAGTTTAGCACCAACATAAAAATCCTTTAAACATAATTCTCTTTGGTTGCCTAAGTCTTTTGCACAGTACTGTATATTTGACACCAATGTTAAGGTTCAGCAACTATAGGCACATAAGTTGTATAATCTGAAAAATTTAAACAAAGCAAATTTGGTACTAGGTCAGATACCCCTCCCATATTCCAAATTTGCTTCTACAATACAGTATGAAATTGGATTATTTATATGATTTACAGGAAAAAGAAAATACATAAAGTGAAGTAAAAAAAATTTTGAACAACAGGTTCTTAACAGCATAAACACGATTGTCGATGTCCACAAATAACAGGATGTATGTGAGAAGTGCTCACACAGCTACAAGTACAAGCACAGAAACTTACCTCTGACTGAATGGTGATGGTGTAATGTGTGTCCTATGAAGGGGGCTTTGCTCCCCACTGTGTCCCCAGCAATGGATCTGGAAGAGGGTGTTTCTGTACCCAGTTGTGGATCCAGCAGAGGATGTTTCTGTACCCGGCTGTGGATCCAGAAGGGGGTGCCTCTGTACCCAGCTGTGGACCTGACAGAGGGTGTCTCTGTACCGAGTTGTGCATCCAGTGGAGGGTGTTTCTGTACCCAGTCGTGGACCTGACAGAGAGTGTCTCTGTACCCAGTTGTGCATCCAGTGGAGGGTGTTTCTGTACCCAGTCGTGGACCTGACAGAGGGTGTCTCTGTACCCAGTTGTGTATCCAGTGGAGGGTGTTTCTGTACCCAGTCGTGGACCTGACAGAGGGTGTCTCTGTACCCAGTTGTGGATCCAGCAGAGGGTGTTTCTGTACCCAGTCGTGGATCTGGCAGAGAATGCTTGTGTAGTTGCCTGTGTTTTCCTATAACTAGTGTCTGTCGACACAGATTCTGTTGCAGGTGGAAATGATGCCCGAGGCTCTCAGGCGAAGAAAACTGCCATTGTGTTTGCGAGGGGGTGGGGGTGGGGGTTAGGGGATGGTCAAAATGGCCACCAGTGCAGGGTGCACACCACTGAAGCAGAGTGCCTCATGGGAAATGGGAAAGCGGAATAGACTGCGACTGAGTCATGCGATACCCTAGGTGTGAGTATGACTATATATGTGTGAAGCTGAAGGTTTAAAAGACATAATCATGTAGACTTATAGACTTATTACTTCCCCTGTCTGCGTACTTCCCCTGTCTGCATTTCGTTGCCTTGTACTTGTACATGTGTAATGACAATAAAGTTGAATCTAATCTAATCTAATCTTATTATAAATTTAAAGATTTGTCAAACATTTTGCCTTGAATCACTCTCAGAAAAAGGGTAAAAATGAGTACCTTTGCTTGTCACTGGGGCTGTACCCTTGTATTTGTACCTTTTAAGGTGCAGAAATGGACTCAGAGAAACATCTCAAAGGTACAAACAGCATTAATGTACCATCAATGGTACAGAAATGTTCCTCAGAGTCTATTTCTGTACCTTAAAATGTACAGTTACCTACAGCTAAGGGTACAATTGGCAGAGCCTTGAGGGTACAAATTTGTACCCTTTTTTCTGAGTTGTATCTAGGCAGTTTATGTAACATTGTGGTGTTTTCCATGATGCTTATACTGTATGTCCACCTATGGAACATAAAAGAGGCGCACTAGATATTTTCCCTCTAAGCTTTAAGCATTTTACACACAGATGTAACATATAAATGGTTGTTTTCTAACCTCGCAACTCTCAACAGACACAACTCAATATAAAATAGACCAGGATAATCAGGTATAGGAGCATGTAATTAACATTAAAGTGCAATCAAAAGTCTGATGCCTTATTACATGCTAAAACACACCAAAGTTCATCATATTAATATAAGAATACTAAATGTACCAATTATTTTGCTGGCTGCTGAATGGGGAGTGGGCATGAATGAAGACTGAAGGGCACTAACGCCTGGAGAGGTTACATTAAGATAATACAGTCAAGCTGCTCATAGTTAACTGAGCAGTTTGTACAGTCCATAATGTGAGATCTGGTAAGCCTGTAATGGACTGCCACTAGGTCTCCAACCTTGTGCCCTCTGCTTCCTGGGTTAACACTGTGAACACGGTAAGTGGTTATGGAAGATGGATGGAGAGTAAATCTGAGACATTAATACTTAAAACTACATTCAGCCAGTTTGGCAGTGATGATGAAGTTGATGATCATCCAGAAAAAGACTGACACATATTTCCATGAATTATGGAGACTAGAAAGGGTAACGTGTGAATATTTTGAAAAATCGTTTCAAGGTATAAAATTTAACGAAGACCGTCTGTCATCTCAGCGAAAAGATGCATGTATTGAATAAACAAGCAGTTAATTGAAACAGCGCACGTCAGGATTTAACCGGCCACCAACACATCGCCCACGTTTCCTTACGTACCGCCACAGCTTGCCCAGGGTTTTGCTGAGCTCAGCGTTGTGCAGGTGGGGGTACTGGTCGGCCAGTTTCCTTCGCGCTGCCTGCGCCCACACCATGAAGGCGTTCATCGGCCGTTTCACGTGAGGCTTGCCTTTGCTGCCCGAGTTTACGCGCACCGGCATGGGCACCAGGGTCCAGTCGTAGCCGTTCAACACGTGGCTGACAGCCTCACGGATACCAGCAGGAAAGCGGCCGTCATCGTCATCCAACGTGTTTGCCGGTGGCTTGTCCGCTCCAGCCTCCTCGCTGCCCATTACTGTCATCTGCTGCTGGGACGCGGATAAAGGCGAGCTCCCCGGTCCCATCGCACCGGAGTGGGATGGCGACAGCGTGTGCCCATCGTCCGACGCCCCGGGGCTCATTTCCACTTCAGATAAACTCTGCTCTTCTCCAGACATATTCTTGCCTTCTTTTTCACTCGTTTTTTTTTTTTTTTTAACGAAAAGTCACTCAGAAAAATTAAGAAAATGGGCAGAAGTTAGCTTAATATGTCCGTTATTTATTGACCCAATAATTTGGAAAAATATGTCTCCCGGCTACTCCTGCCGCTCCATTCCACTGAGCGACTTAGCTGAATCACAGTGTTAAAAGGTGTTATGTGTCCGTTTAGTTAATGTCCAGATTTCGCTCAGAATCCAGTTAATATAAACTCCCAGTAAACGTCAAATGCAGATCCTGTAAATATCAAAATCCCTCCCAAAAGTTCCACATGAAACGGACTCCAGTGAGCCGTGATTCTTACTCTGACTTTTCATTAATTTCTTTCTTGTCCCCAGTTATTCATTCGTGACGACCTCTGTCATTTATGTTCCTGTGATTATTTGATGGTCACACCTAAAATAACGAAATTTCAATTGTTGTAGTCATTAAGAATAAGCGAGAAACCTACACCCCATTTATTGGCCTCCTCATAACATATAGGCACAGTAAACAAACAAAATAAGAAAAGCATTAAACAGACAAAATATTACAGTTTTCCGTTTTTTTTGTTAATAAGCCCTACGTCACATAGACTTCTTTCGCCTGGACACTCCTCATGTCCATCCACCCATCTGTATAGCAACCTATCCTTATACTTGTGCCACAAGGGGTTAATGAGGCATAATAAATTCCTGACGGTAACATGTGACAGGGAATTCCTTTCAATCATTAATTTATCATTATTAAACAACACATGCGTATTGTTTCAGTAGTGGTACATTTCGACAGTCGTGAGAATTCCCCCCCTGAATCAAGTAAAAATACTCTTGCATACCCACATTTAAATCTAATAAGGATACTTTTCAGTTAATCCTTTTAGTGGGGTTTTCGTGAACTTTATAGAAAGGGTAGGCCAATAGCAAAAAATTTTTTTTAAGAAGAACCCCAAATCCTGCTTTATATCATACTACAGAATACATTTTAATTTCGTCTTTGCCGAGTCATTGTCGCGTTAGTTTTATTAATTCGCCCCGACTACCAAGTTTCAAATGTTTGACACTGTTATTTCAAGATCCCATAATAAAAAAATTCAGGTTTGTCCGGGGTTTCAGAAACAAACAAATAAAAGAAACCACACTTAAAATAGTTAGTGCGGTTACTTTTGTTTGTTGTTTTGCCATGCGGCGTATGTTAGGCCTACTTTATTTGGTAAATTAATAACAATGTAAATTGTACATTTTACTGTTCTTTGCTGGGATTAGGCTTATTTAAGTTCACCATTTGTAAAAATAAAATACACAGAACAGAAATGACACGCAAAATTAAGTACAAAGCGAAGAGCAAAAGGCTTTTATCTAAACAACCAGATTTGATTTCAGAAAAAAAGAATAAAATAAACTTTGACAGATAGGTGTCTTCTCCCTTACAGACCGGCAGATCATTGCACCCGGGAGAGCCCTGTTTAACGCCGATTCTTCAGACCCCATCCTTGGGCCTTCCCTCCATTACTCGCACACACCTGCACACAAAGCTCCCCTGTCTCCCTTTACCACCCGTTTTCCGCATTTGCTTCTCACGAGTTTATACCAACGTTATCTTCCGCGATTGAGTTACCGCGAACAATCAGGCAGTGTGGTGGCGTTTTGGCTGGAGGTGTAGACGTTTCCTCTGCCTCCCGGCGTGGCCGCATTTCATTACCGTTGCACTAATTGAAGACATCCTCGTACACACATCCCCATTTGCTATGCACCTTCTGCAGATACCATTGCTGATACTTAGGCTGATAGCGCTAAGTTTCAGAACATTTTTCCTTTTCAAATATCACCAGGTTGCCTGTCTGACTTTCCTACATCTCGCTTTGAAGGTATTTCGGCAAACTTCCTTATCCATCGTTCCTTATGTCCACGATCATGATGTAAAATTAGTGAATCTTCTAATTAAGTAATGTGACATATTTACAGGCTTGGAAAAGCTTTATATGAAACCGATTCGGACGTCAGATGGGATTCGCGGAAGACACCGATTCGAGTCCTACAAAATAGAACGGGTCTACCTACCGATACTTTACATCGCCCTTAGATGGAGAAGCCAGAGGACGCGTCTCCTTCTGCGTTAAACGTTGTTATACGATCCTGTAAGAATCGCGTAAATTCCTTAATTGTTGATATATGAAATTAATTTAGCCGATTAAGTTTGTATACGGAGACACGTGATAAATAATTGTATTCGCTCCTAGTTCGTGAGTGTGACTAACAGGCAACTTAGTATGCATAATTACGACGCTTATTGAATTATTGTGGTTTTAAGAAATATATGATTTCGTTAGTCATTTGCGGTATGTTGTTGAACCCTTAAACACATTAGCTTACAGGTGTAATAAGGTCAATTCTATTTAAATCTATTAAAATTTCTGCCTAGTTCCTTAAAAGATATGATTTTCAGAGGTCTACGAGAAACTGGTAAGTATAGACCCAAATATCTTACATTTTTAAATATTTGAATGCTTAAGCAGCTCACGGTATTATACTGCAGTGTTTAGTCACTCTGAATGTCTAATCGGTTTACTCAGACAGACTTGCTGAATAACTGGGAATTGCAGTTCCCCTTCGGCCTCATCGTTGTCGTTGAATGAAGCGCGCTATAGTTAAACATAGGTGTTTTAAGTACAATCATTTGCAATGACTGGCTATATAATTTACATTTCAGTGTGAGGAGCTTATATATGAAAATCTATAAAATTTGTTGTACGTCTCCTGTTTCCAACTGTAATCTTCACTTCTGGTGAAGATCTAACTATTCTGGTAAAATATCCTACGTTTCGTAAGAAGCTTTTGGTGCATAGCGTTCCGAATCCGCTTTGAAAATAAGTAATCATTTAAACAGTGTAAACTTTAAGAAAAAAAAATGCCTGTTGTTAATAGCATAGGGCTGTCTGAATAATATGACATCGACGTATAAAATAACGTTTTTTAACGAAAGGATATTTATTTAGAAACTTTCCAGATGTGTTAATGTACTTATGTAATACTAACTTCGGCAAGAAATCGTTACAAAAGAACAGGTGCACAGAACATGTAGGTTATTAACTGCCATCCGTATCCCTTACAATACCACAAGGGGACATATATCAACAACAAGACAACACAAACAATCAAAATAATAATGACAATATCAATTCGAATAACAATAATAATTTTCAGGAGGCAGGAAAGGTTTAGCAAAACGTAGTTGAACTATTTATTTATAGTGTGTATAGTTCTGAAAAGCCCTAACAGCGAGAGAAAGAGACACATGTTTAGCCAAAAACATACACTGTACAGCAACTTACTTCCATGGAGAGGAGTTCGCCTGCTTAGCAGGAGATTTAGAGTATTTCCAAGTTCCGAAAGTGACGCTCGCGCTCCACCAGCCCCCGCAGTGAATACCGGCTCTGTGTCTGTCGACGGAGCTTAAAGAGATCTGTTGTGTGAAGAAGGGAAAAAATATATATTTCAAGAAAAAAAATCTTAAAGGAACAGCACACTCACTCGGTCACGACATCACCTTCCAGCCTAATTTCCGTGCCTGGGGAGACTGGATGTTGGATTTCTTTCTCCTTTTTTTTTCAAAAGAAGGCGGGACTTTCTGAACCCCAAAGACTGCCAATGAAAAACGTCTAATTTTATATGAGCGTAGTTTTCCAAATAATGGAGAAACTGAATTATAGCAAACATATGAAAATATGAACATTATCGTTATCGTCGTAAGGCATATTAATATGTTTAAATCAATTCATTTCATGACTGCTTATTTTCAGACTTTTAAAAAGTGATGCACTTTAATTATAACAGTGTTTAAAGTTTTTGCATGGAAGTCATTATATTTGCATAGGCCTATAGTAATGGTAGCGAATTAAATTAAATGACACCCAGTGTGCTAATAAATCTTTCTGTATATTTATATAATCAGCTTTAGCGAGCTGTGGGGTTAGCACTGGCGATATTAGGACTAGCAGTCAATAGAATTTTATTCTGATGAAACTACATTAATAGATACTGAGTCACGGACACAATAATAATCCAATAATAAAAATATGTTCTCAAGTCTGTGCTTATTGCCAATGAAGCAAATACAAAACAAATCTGTAACGTACAAACATATGCTTTGTACTAATACATATAACTGCAGGATGAAGACCCCAGAGAGCACCGAGAATCCGCTTTGCCCGTCAGGGGATTGTCCCATGAAGCAGGAGTTCACTGTTAAGCTAGAAGTCTTGGTTGTCCAGTAAGAGTTTAGGTAAGGAACATTCCTATTGGACAATCAGGACTTCTATCTTAAGTTAACCCAGCTAAGTGAGAAATCCTGCTTTGTAGAACACCCCCAGGTGTCAGAGAGAAGCAATATGACTGCAGCTACACTGTCAGAAAAACAGTACCAGTTTGTACCTTTGCTTGTCACTGGAGCAGTACCCTCAGGGGTCTGCCAGTTGTACCCTGAGCTGTAGGTAAATGTACCTGTTAGAGTAATTTATGATACAGAAATGGATTCTGAATAACATCCCCAAGGTACAAGCAACATTAATGTATTCCCAATACAAAAATGTTTCGCATAGTCCATTTCTGTATCTTGAAAGGTTAATTTACCCCTGAGGGTATAGCCCCAGTGACAAGCAAAGGTACAAATTGGTACTCTTTTGTTTTCCTGACAGTGTACAGGCGAGAGAAAGGAGGGGGTTGGCGGATGCACAGTAGCAACCTCCTCCAGGCAGATCCGGACTGCCCTAGACTCACAGTACTGACTGACATACAGGTGTGCTTCACTAATCCTGAGGGACAGGAGCGAGACTGAACTGGGCTGAATCAAACAGCTCCCACTGCTAAATTAGACAGAGAGTGTGGTTTTTATTCAAAGTAAGTGTTAAACTCAAGATCCAAGCTGTAGGGGATATAGGGATTAAGAAAACAGTATCTATGTGTAGGTAAAGAAATACACCCAAGACACTTGTACCTGGGCCCAATCGACTCCCTGACGGCCTATACCTATGTCTGTAATGTGCTAGTTGCTACACTTGTACATCACTTTGGACAATATGCATCCATTTCCTGAAACCGCTTGTCCTATCCAGGGTGGCGGGGGGTCCGGAGCCTATCCCAGAGGTTACAGGAACAAGGCATGGAACAACCCCGGATGCAGTGCTAATCCATCGCAGGACTTGGAGAATATTGTCTGCCAAATATGTAAATGTACATTAATTATTTACTTTTCTTCTGTTGTTGTACTGACAAAAATTAGTACTGTTTTGTCTAGAAGGTTGTGATTAGAATTCTAGATCCAGACCAGACTGGCATTGATTGAACTATATTGTGTGTTTGTCGTGTCGTCACAATATGCGGCACAGCACTGCTGTTTACGCTAACAAGTGAAACAATGTAACAATGTGCTAACTTCATGAAAGTGCCTTATGTGGGTCCTGTAATGTCATCTACCGGTAGGCCGTTAGATATGCAGAAGGCAGAGTGAACTCGGGGAATATCAGGGAAGATACAATACAGAGTGGAGACTATTAAAATCAAACAGTGACAAACTGTCACACTGTTCCTCTCCACAATAACCCCTTGTCCTCATACCAGTCCAGTTACCACCCGCCACCCAAAAAAGTCACAGCTTCATTCTTAGTTTTTTTTTCACTTCATCAGTGAATGTCGATTCTGGTCAGTAAAAATATGACGATGAGTGATACTCTCTCTCCATGGCTCTCGCGATCTTCCATTCCCGCTCCACACTTTCTTTGAGCTCTTTGTCTTTCTCAGGTGAATTTTAATCATGTGATCAAACGAGCAACCCCCCCCCCCACGCACTTTACCCTCTTAAATGAAAAATGAGGAACAAAAAGCAGTTTTGTGTATTTAGAAAAAAACGCATAGAAAAGGACACGGGTGTCCCTTCGTTCCTCCTTTTTTCCCAGTTTCCCCACACTCACGGACAGATCCAAAAAGTCCTCCGAAAAATTTCTGGATGTGGATTTATCATCTTGACTCACCATTTATACTGCAAAAATGGGTGGGTGTGTCCGCCCAGTCTGCTGCCTTACACCTCTGGAATCGTGAGTTGCAGTTGGCGTTTGAAGTGAGTTTCTGCATCGTGGTGTATTTGTGCTTATTGTGTGTGTGTGTGTGTGTGTGTGTGTGTGTGTGTGTGTGTGTGTGTGTGTGTGTGTGTGTGTGTGCAATGGGCACGGTTCTGCTAGGACTGTGCAGAAGTAGGCCAGACGTGACAACAGCTGGCCATCCTGTGGTGTTGTAGCTGTTGTCCCTGTCAGGTGTAGGGGGGGGATACTGGGTGCTGTACTGAATACCAGAAAAAAATGCTGAATGATGGAAGTAAAGAAGCTTTATGGAAACTTCAAGAATGTCACAGTGAGAGGACAGTTAGCTTGTCTAAATGTAGCATAAATCAGAAGTTAACACGATAGTTTGTGTAAATACCATACAATTGTTTTTTTATAATACTGTCATAATACTACCGTTAACAACAACGACAACAATAATAATAATAATAATAATAATAATAATAATGGTTCGCTCAAAAGTGATGCATAATATATAGGTGATTTACAGTGTATAGACGCATGTAAACGTATTTTTATTATTTCAATGTAAAGGAGTTCAAAAAAGATTATGTATCCAAGATTAGCCTGAAATTGTTAGATGGAAACGATTAAAATCTATGAATGCAATGTTTTGGCCCCTCGGCTTTTTCCTGTCTATAAAGAATTGTATCATAATTTACAACAGTACCAAAGAGTGAAGACTATGGTGAATCGCAGCCTGTGTTGTCTACGACCTACATTCATTCGTTTCTACAATAATAACAAATACATTAAGGATCTAACCGCAAAATAAACTGAATTCATATTCAGCAGTAAGATCGCACAATCGTTGATTTCTCAGTTACAGGAATAATACACGCAGGAAACCCCGAGCCGACTTTAGTTTTATTTATTTGTTTATTAATTTCTGAAAAAGAGGAGAATATTTAATGTGACACAGAAGGAGAGAAAAATATATTCATCCTATATTTATCTAAATGTTTTCGGTGTTGTCTACGTGTGAAAAAAATTAAAAGTAAAAATTTAATTGTGTTTAAAATATACCCGAAATATATGACAAAGCATCGACAAATAACTGAAAGACACGAATCGACTATTAGATATTATACTATTCAAGTTGTTTGCTAAATTTTAGCGAACCGGATTTTGAAACGGATAAACATTCTCTTCTTAATGCAATAATAATAATAATAATAATAATAATAATAATAATACAGAACTGGGTAAAAAATAAATGAACGTCACACGAAATATAGATTTAATTATGCTGTCCAAGAAACTGCATTATGAACTGTAATGAAAAGGAGGGAACAGGACCGTACTTTGATATATCTTTGGTTATTATTATTATTATTATGTGAATTATTCATGTATATCATGCTTTTGCAAAATTCTTTCAAAGTTCACTTGTATTAGTACAATGTAAGTGTTATATCGTCTGCATGTATCTTGGTTTAGATCTTTCGCTCATTATATAGAGAATCTTTTTGTGTTGTTTTGTACAGAAGCTTAATTATTGCGTTTTTTATCTGGAGGTTTTCATTTGTAATGAATTTTGTAATTGAACTTTCCTTAAGATTTGCAAGAAGGCCGACGAGGATTAAATGAAAGTAAATACTACCGGAAACCTAGTTAATGAAGTCCGATCTCCAGCAGGTTGCCGCGTGACATCCCCTACGGCCCTTCTGGTAAATGATGTTCATCTGATACCTTAAAGCAATTAGCGACTTCATTACTTCTGGGAAAGGGTCACGTGACGCCAGACAAACTAGAAAATTGTAACAGAATATAATATACAATCCCATATAATAAAATTCTTTTGACTTTTGTTTCTATTTTTATAACGCATAGTTGCCCAACTTCGTGAAAACTCGGAACTGCGTAAAATATTACTATGTTTATGAGTAAATACAGAAATGCAGAATAAACTATTTGTGTATTGTGCATGTATATAATAGTTCACGTGTCTCAAATAAATAGTTTGTGCACAGGTACGTTTTAACTGAAAACAAAATTTACCTCTGAAAAAGCCTTTGCTTTGTAGCGATTCTCTATAATCCAACATTAATAACATCTTCAGAAATATAAAATAACAAGCATCACAAACCTTTTGTATTCTACTTGATAATACAAAATATTTTTTAAATATGTCTTGTGCCGCAAGGTTTTAAGATCGAGATTCTGAAGCGATCACTTACAGAGTTGTTACGAGCAGCCCTTTCTTCCAAAGATTTTGCTGCCCCTTAATGTATACGCAACAGTCCGATTTGTTTGTCGTGCGCCGATTAAAGAATTCATTTTATATACGTGGAGTAAGCATATTATTGACAACTAATGTAACCACTGTCTCCTCTAATCAATATCACACATCTAAACGTTTATAACGAACAACAGTTTTCAAGATTAACGAATAATAAACGAAACACATTTTTTGCAATGTCATTATAAACCATTATAACCGTAACAGTCAGTTTAACACTTAAGCCAACTGGTCTGCATATTGCAATATTTCATGAACATCAAAAGACACAAGATCCGACGCCGGGTGTAATTCAGAACGTTTCAGATCCATCTGTGACTTTCTCACGCTGAATAACATAAAGCGTAGAATCAGTGAGCCAGCAATATTGCTGATTTTAATAGTAATACGCTATTACTTTAGCAGTACAAGCCAGCTAGCAAGTTACTAAAATAATATTATAACAAATGAAGCATTAGTACAAGTAATCGCAGATATTTCAAGTACACGCAGCAAGACATGACTATGATAATCGGTATAGGATGAAAGCATGACAACAAACTAGTACAAGTTATTATCCAACTATTCCATCTGTTTGGGGCTGAAGCATTAACTTGATTTATTATAATTGTCCTGATTTTATTATGCTATAAAGCAGGCAGCCTGAGGAGCAGCAGAAGGTCTGAGTAACAGTGGGGATATCAGTACCCACAGTGTGACACTTAGGGTGTGACGGTGTGTGTGAGGTTAACGCTTCATAAGCAGGTATCCCCACCTGGTCTCCCTTCGTCCCTCATACTCATCCACTCCGTTTTACAGTAATAGGACTTTGTATTGGTGTTTAGTGGAATATTCAGTGTCACAGGGTTGAAAACTGTTCGGTGGCCAATATGTGGCCAGAACGGGAGAATAAGGGAGAGAGCGAGGGAGGGCGAAAGAGAGAGTGCCCTTTGTTCTGTCCTTAGCTGGCAGATAACATTCCGAGGGAAATTCCTGGACTCTGACGAAGGACGGGGAATGCGAGAAAAAGGCTAGCAGATACATATTCATGCATGCAGGCATATTTTGCCTAATATGATGTCAGGATTAAAGGGTGGAATGTATTCTGTAATGAATTTTCAAGCGAATACTTATCCAGTTATAGTCCAACAAATTATACGGTGAACGTTTTTTTTCCGGCATTTTTGGTAAGCGTGAGATTTTGCCACTTTTTCCACATGGAATTTTGCAAAAATGGCCCTAGGTGTAAAAGTTGAATTTTACTGGTGCTCTTTGACAAATGGCCACAGCTTGCCCATTGAATGGCAAGCACTGCAATAAGACCAGATGTCATCCAATCGTAAGGCTGCAACATGCAGGTAGTTTATTCATACTGAGGCCCAAAAACCAGGACAGGCCGACTCCTTGATCCTGTTCATACCATAAAGATGAATGAAAGCTAATATATATCAGTTAAATAATTTATAATGTATAAGGATATAACTGGGCTGGGGACTGAACCCACCACATTTTCATAGCGCTAAACAGTTTAATCATAATACCATCGAGTAGTTATTTACACAGGGGTTTGGTGTCTGACATACATCAAAGCGCTTTCAGTAAGCAAGATGGAAATTAAAATATTATACTGAATAATCAAACTGGTATGTTGATAAACTTGTCAATTTAGGATGATGTTTCTTTGTTAAGGGGCTGCATTAATCACCCTGTGGGACGTGCAGCAGTGGTACGGTTACAGAAATCCTGTAATCCAAGGGATCTCATAGTATACAAGGGTTATATTAAGGAAACAAACACATAGCTTCAATATCTCCATTGTCCTGTTCATCAAGCTTAATAGTTTATCTTGTAATTGAACACTGTATCACAACACAAGCCACAAAATTTGATATATTTATAACGGAGCTCATTAGCACAATAACATTACAGATTCTCCAAGTGTGCTTTATGAGGCATAATTATAACTGATTACTATCTCTATGGACCCCAGAAGAGTTAATAAAACTAATTCAGCATGCTGACCGTTTCTCTCTCTTTTCCCTATTTGGAAATAAATTGGTGCAGCTGCACAACGCTTAATGGGTCGCTTTTCTCTTGAGTGTCTGTGACTAGCGATGAATTCCTTCTTTGTGTCCCTACCACTGAATTTCCTATTCTTTTATACCCTTTTTTTGTTGCTGGTGAGGATGGTGGTGGAAGGGGTAGGTTGGTTTGGGTGTTGATTATGGTGGCAGGGGGCAAGAAGTTGGACTTGGTTTCAGTGCAGCTGGGGAGGGCAGAGGGAGTAGAGGGAGATTTGATGGGGTGGCCAGGGGGCTGGGGGGGGGTGGCGGGGGGCGGCTGGGGCGCTCATAGCATTTCAGGCATCATGAATGCCCTATTGTACGAGTTCGGTCATATCTGCACTGGCCAACCAAAGGGGAAGAATCCAGTTACCTCAATTGTGTGTTGGATACATCTAAAGGAAATTGATAGGAGGGCGGAGCCATCCCAAGAGTTGTGTGTGTCTGTGAGGAAGGTGATTAAAACTGGACAGCTTGTCAAAAAAAATTGGGTACATTTCTGATTTCCGGTTCTGCTTGGCTTTCAGGCAGGCGTTCTTGTGAGGGTGGTATATCAAAGCTGGTTCCTCACTCATGACCAGTAGTTCCACGTTCCTTCGGTCCAGTTCCCATGCTCAGCTCAACCATCTGATATCTGGAATGTTCCTCTAACTCTTTCTGATGCTGTTGATTTGAATAGACTGAAGGATGTTTCTTAATGTCCGTATGAAGTTATCGCCCTTTCTGTTGCACCTCAGACCTCAATGTACACTTGTTCCCTATGTTCAGATTGATTACTTTTAATCAAGACGTAAAGCGTGGCTGCATGCCCGCGCGCCCCGTGGGGCACCGGCCGTGCCCCGCCCGGGCAGGGGGGGGGGGGCGGGGGGGGGGGGGGCGGGGGGGGGGGGGGGGCGGCGGGGGGGGGGGGGGGGGGGGGGGGGGGGGGGGG
>JAODLD010000101.1:7066643-7078503 GCA_026781065.1 Mormyrops boulengeri
ATAACTGTGCACAAAGCATACAAAACATAACTGTGCACAAAGCATATAAAACATAACTGTGCACAAAGCATACAAAACATAACCGCGCACAAAGCATACAAAACATAACTGTGCACAAGTTCCTGTGCTACAGCACCCAGTGCTGTGCCAACCCCGCGAGACCGACCACACTTGCGGAAATTTCCCTCTGGGACGCCAAGAATACCATATGGCAGAACCAGCCAATGGGCTGCTCTCCGAACACCAGGAAAGTACCGCCGTGAATATGGACAATTGAGGGGATCAGGTTAAGAAAAATCCAAGAGGATTACATCACAACCATGAGGGTCTGTGTGAGGATCACACATTGGGTATTTTACTCCATGTTGGTGCGAAGCACTGAAGTACAGGGTACCATGTGACAGCAGTGGATAGTGATGGTTCCATAATCTACACACACCTCCACAATTATGGAACTTGCGTTCGTGCCGCGTTCCACCATGCAGAGGAAGAAATACCACAGGCCAACAGCAGAGGATTCTGGGGAAGAGGTGGAAACACTGCTTTGTGTGGAGCTGTCGAGTAAAGATGGATAACCCAGTATGTCTCAGGAGGGGGACTGACTGCTGAATTTATTGGATGGATTTATAACCGGCTCATAGATAAAGGATGAGGTGGGAGGACAAGAGGTCAGGATTACTGACGCCTGGGACAACGGCCGTGTGTCTGCGCTGCTTCCTCCCAGCAGAGTCCCACTTCCTGGATGGCACTGAAGAAGCCACACAGGAATATTTACAAGGCCGGGGACACCCTACATCTGGTGCCAGGTCATCACAGAGAACACAGATGGACACATTCACACATGCAAGCATGGGATCTGAACCCCCAACCCTGGATGTAGGAGGTGCCAATAGGAGCCACCTCTCAGATTTTTGCTTACTGGTATGGAATGAAACTGTATCAGTGTAGACGTCGGTTAAAATGGTGATCAGTGGCTAGGGCTTACAGTAAGTTTGTCAACCACCGCTTTAGATAGGTATAATCGGTCTGGGACAAGTTTTCAGATCACATTAAATCTGGCCCACAGAGCTTTTTCCACAAAATTATCAGCCCAACTAATGAGCAGCCCCCCCGCTATGGTTGGCAAGACTTAATGCCCGCTGATTAGCTGATCATGTATATAAACTTCAGTATGTTTTTGCACTGTGAGGGGAAACCGTAGTGCCCAGAGGAACACAGGGAGATCATGCAAACTCCACACACACGGAACCCTGGTGGAGACTTGAACCCGGGTCCCAAAGGTGTGGGGGGATGGTGCACCAGGGTGCCGCCCATATTTTATTTTCATCTTAAGTACAAAACAAACAAAAGAAAACAAAACAAAAAAATGAAATTTCCCACTTGGTGCCTTATGTGTGCCTGTGTGGAGAGGGGTTAGGGTGTTTGATTACTCGATATTATCCTCTATGCCGATAGTTTCAAATTTAATTCAATATCTTCTTAGATTTCTATAATTTGGTTAATGATTTTAGACATTTGAGCTGTTGTGTATGTCTAAGCATTTGTTAAAAAAAACTGTGATTCAATCAGAATTATGCTTTATCTTTCTCATTTTATACATTCTGGTCAATAATTAAACTCTTTTCCTTTTTTCCGCTCAGTGTGATTTCAGCCATTTAATTCAACATTCACAGAGCTGCAAGCATAGAGAAACACCGGAAAGAGGTAGCAATGACAGAGGGAATGGGCGAATGGACAGAAGAGGAATCCATCGTTTTTTTCAGCAGTGTGGGGAGCCGCTCCGAGCGACACAATCGTCCTCTGTTGAAATCCACAGAGGGACAATGCATAATGGGTCATTATGAGCCCCAGACCCCATTAACAGTCGCCGCAACCCACTCCCTGTTTAGCGTCCCATTGGAAGCGCGGACCCGCCAATAAAACCTTCAGCTCAAGGCTGGAAGTGGCAAGTCAGCCCCTACGGTTCTGTTCTGCCAAAACTGCTATAGCACTTGTTTAATAAATGAGACCACCAGAGGTCTGATTGCTGCCCCGTGTTTTTGAGACGGTCGGAATGTGACTGTGTAAGAATTCAAAAAGCGGGACGAGGGACTGTAGGGAAGGCGGACAATAAAGAGGGGAAGTAACTTGTTAGATAAACGACAGGATGGTCGTAATAAAATTAAATGTGGAGGAATCAAGCAAATTAAATTATTGGTAACGTAGACGAGGAAGGTGATTAACTGATGGATGATTAAATCATGTACACTAAGTGACCCAAGGATTGACATAATGGTCTGATAACCTTGCAAGATTTTAATGCTGCCTTGAACGCTCAGAGATGTCCTCATGCTGAACTGCATACACTGAATTTAGTGATATCTAAGATTTTTTCCCTAAGCACCTTCATTGTAATGTTAATGATTTTACATGTTACATGGTTTACATGGTTTTTCATAAAATACATAACTAAGCTGACCGAACTTCCATGGACTCGCCGTAGATTAACTTTACGGGCAACGTTTTATCTGCCACTAGAGGGCGTCTGTTTTCTACTTTTTTGAATTAATATTTTGCCGGCGCTTTGGGAGAGTCTTCAGGGTCATCTAGTGGCTACGAAGGCATAAAGCAATATGAGTAACATCGTGCTCATTTTCTGCTAATCTTCCTCCACCAGAATCTGCGAGACGTGGCTTGTTGCTTTTCGGACACTCGATCCCGGTTCCGGTTCGCGTCTTCTGTTGGTCTGGACATGCGGCAAAGCCAAAGCGGCCACCGAAACCGGTCCCCAGCTATAATATGCACAAATATGTTCCCTACTTTACATTTTCTACACGTTCACCCACATGTATGTCTACATATGCAGGATACTGCATTTGGTTGAAAGTTTTGGATATAGACGTACAATTATGATAATATGAAAAAAAATCCGTTTAATTGTGATTCATATATCCAGACCTAGGGGTCGAATGGGGTCAAAGGGAGGTCATGAGTCTTCTTTAATTTTGATACAAATATAATTGATGATTTAATAAATCATAAACAGTATTGGAGCATTTTTGCTGTCATTCTACAAAACATATTACTTTTATCGAACACCACACTTTAAAGCACCAAACGGGTCGAAGCGTTTAAAAACAGCAAAAACTTTGAAAAGATTTAATGGTTCACGTATTACAATCATATATTAAAAAGTGAAATGGGAAAGAAAATAATACTACAAATAACTGCATGGACGACATTGCGTGCAGTATTTTAATGTCCGCACGTTGTTATAGTATAAAACCCTTTCTTTTTATTTTATTTTATTTTATATTTTATATGTGAAAGAGACGGTACTTTTTGTGTGCCCGTGTTTGCATGCAGGAGTCACGTGTTTCATGCGTAACGAGTCCTTGGATGAAATAAGCTGGGAATCTCTGGGCTGCAGTAAGAAAATATTATGCTGTTATGGATGGATCATTCATACGTTAGAAACACTTAAAAAACACGATTTATTATGATTAATTTTATATTACCAGTTTCAATGACAGTATGTGCTTGAAAGCTTGAGGAGACTCTGCTTAATGGTAAAAAGGCTATTTGTGTGGCATGTTATTTAAGTTCTGATTTCTCTATCTCATTTTCTTCAGGGAGGGCAGGGGAGGTCAGTGTAGGAAGAGTCTGCAGTGATGTGCTTATCTCTTACCGGGGACGGCATAGTGAGTAGTGGGTTTGCCTCTCATCCCAGATCTGTCTCTCTAGAGTTTCACTGCTCTGCCTGCGTTTGCATTGGTCTCTTCTGGATGCTTGCGTTTGCTTCAAACTTGTGAGGATATTGGCGATAGTGTTATCCAGGCTGATTTGTGCCCATTGCATGCTGGGATACGCTCCACGTAGACCCTGCTAAAATGAATGAATGTTTATCGCTGCGAAAAAAAATTAAAAAATGCTTGTAAGAAGGTTACAACTCCAAGTTCCTCAAGGGGCCCTTGAGTAAGAAATCTGAATCACCACAGCAAATAGCAACATTTAAAAATGGATATTTGTGTATGGGTGTTTTAAAAACATTATTAAATATGTGACTTCCAGTAAGTGAGCCAGTAAGTAATGTAAGTCTTTGTTTAACAGCACTGTGGCCTCATATCTGCAGAACCGTGGCTCTGATTCATACCATCTGTTCTGTGTGTGTGGAGTTTGCATATCAGAGAACACTGAACATTATACTAAAAACCAAATCTGTACTGAAATTGTTAGCTTCTGAAAAGGTTTATCAGTACTTACTGGGAGTTAATGTGTTCTGTTCTGCATTGTCTGTGTTTTTTCTCGGTACTCTGGCTTCCTCCCACAATCCAAAAGCATGAGGTTAGGTGAACTAGTGTCTCTAAAGTACCCGCAGCGTGTTTGTGTGTGAGAGTCCTGTGATGGACAGGTGTCCTGGCCAGGGTGATCTCCTGCCTGGGAAAGGTTCCAGGCCCCTCTGAAACCCTGGACTGGCAGTAGGAAGATGGATGGATGGATGGATGGATGGATGCACTCTGCGCTCCTGCCCTATTAAGGTCTGTAATGTCAGTGGCAGATGGCTTTGAATGTGGTGGGAGAGTCATTTATAGATAGAATGCCTCTTATCATCACTATACACATGTACAGTGAGATTAAACGCAGCTCCTCCAGTGCAAACATGCATGTAGAACTTTTACCCAACAAACAATAAACAAATAGTGCAAAAGGTTCTGCGGCGCGATATACATATGGAAGAATAAATAACTAAATAGGGTTTATATATATACAGTGTGATATGCAGTGTGGATTATTGCACATTATTTAAGTATTACACAGTAATGATGATCATGTGCAGTGAGTACTGGATGTTGGACACAGAGCAGTGATATTGTACAGTATACAGATATGGCACAGTTATTATCAATACCATTTAGATTACTGGATATCAAAATATTAAAATACCTCTTTAGTTGTGCAGTTACCCTGGCATGTTTTGGAAATGGCAAGCTAATAGGTATTCATGTTTAGTTTCTGGAAAACAGTTTAAGTTCTGATTTGTTATTTATTGTGCCTGGATTCGTCAGCTGTTCAAATACAACATAATTTGCACTTCCATCAGCAAATGGAGGCTGCATGTAAAATAAGATAAGATGAGATAAGATTAAACTTTATTCATCCTGTCAGAAATTATTGTACTGTATTGTATTGCAGGGAGACATAGCACCACAAAGTGTCTCCATCAAACAAAAACACATCTGTTGCTGACCCCCCCCCAGGAATCATATTTTTCATCTTTCGTGTTCGTTAAGTTGCCATTTAAGGTATTCTGCTCCACGGTTAGGCGTAGGGGGACATTTGTATCATAACCTACATGTTTTTCAAGGTGAGCACAGTTATTACGCTGCTTGACGATAATGATTAATATTACCGGCCCTCAGCGCCTTCATTCCTGTCCTTCCCTTGCTTCCGACCTCATGGCAGCTTTTCACTGGGCTGGAAAGAGTCCTGGTGAGGTAATGGCCTCTCTGCCAATGACTTCACCCGGCCGTGTGCCCGTAGAGGAGGCCTCACAACAAATCACCCAAGCTGCAAGTGTGTGTGACTGCTTCCGCTCATTGCTCTGCTCTCTCCTAGGTGACACGCCATCTTACCATATCTTCCTGTCCTGGAGGTTAAAGGTAACAGCAATGATTAAACACAGTCATCATTCTGCCTGTATTGTGATGTCATTGTGTTTACTTTTCGATTGAGTGCAAATATCGACACAGCGCCTCCTGTTGAAGGCTAATAGAGAGTTTCAAAATACATTTCAAGCAAATTCGCACCCTTTTCAGTTCTCTGGTCCGTTACACTGTGTTGGGATATTAGCTGACTTTTTTGAATGCCCAGGAGTCTCTATCATGAATGTATAAGATTAGTGACAACCTTTTGCACTAGACTGGTGGTCTCCAGTCTTCTTAGTAGTGACAGCTACTAATACAAAGAAAACAATCAATCCTGATGGTTTATTTTGCTGATTGGGGGGGGAGGGGCATTTTCAGCATTGCTGTACTAAACGTAAATGTTATGAGTGTTTCACATTGATTTTGTGTTCATGTCCAACTTGATCCTTTTTCAGCGAATAATATAGGGGGTTCATAACGCAGTGAGCGTCATTACTCTCCAGTGGGGCCTCGCTGCTGTACAGCTCAGCTGCAGTCATGGGACGCTCGTGAAACGAAGAGTAAAGTCCTGACTAGAGCTACATTCAGAGATATTGCATAGCGCTGCCTGCTTAGAACAGTGTGTGAAAGAGACAGGTGTGTGTGCAGGATTATGGCTTCTCCCACACAGAGCTGGAACACCCCCTAGCTTACCTTTCCACCTCCCAAAATCAGAGCAACCAATAGGAGCAGAGGATGTCATGTGACCGGTTGTGGACAGGTGGGAACCCACAGATGGACCGTCTGACCTTTTGCTATCCCGGATCACGCAGATAGACCCTCTCTCTCTCTCTCTCTCTCTCTCATTTTACTGCACATGCATGAAATGTTGATCATACCCCTTGGATCATTCTGAATAGCGATGGACAGATCTAACTGTAGATCCATCATGACATACTGGACAACAATGACAAGAGTAGGAGCAGTACTTGAGTTTGGCAGAAAAAAATAGGTCAGTGCCAATAGTCATTAATACTAGATGTATTATTAACAATAGTACTTTTATTATACAGCATATTATCAATCCATAATATTCTGTAGCAATTATACAAATAATGAACAGAGAACAGAACCGAACTGTGAGAAGAAAAGTAATCAATCAAAAAAGCATTCTATAAATATCTATACAATATAAACATTTATTTTCTTGTTTGCTTATTTATTGATTTATTTTTACAACAGCATTTACAGACAAGAAATAAAGTGCTTATTTCGTGCTTCTGTCTGGCATACGTATCCGGATGACCTCATCATTTTTCCATCGATGTCGCTGTTTCCTCTGTCCGTTTCTCATTTTTTTTTTGCGTCCTACTGAGTTTTGATACGGGTTATAGGGGTTTTTGGGCGCGGTAGTTATATTTACAGTAACGTGTACAAATCAGGAAGACTTTACCGCTGAGAAAAGCAAACGAAGCATGAAAATGGATATTCAGTCCACAATTATAAAACAATGGCGAAAAGCACCAGTGACGTACACTCGTGTATTTGTATTTTACGTCTTTGTGACTCTAAGGGAAACTCGTCGCCCCTGGTATATCGGCACAAAGTATCATTCGAACATTTTATTTAAACTTTACTATTAATGGGTCTTAATTCTAAAAGCAAACACCGAAAGCATATCATTTCATTACTTAGAAATTATATTTGTAAATTAACAACAATTGGTTTATTTATATGATAGTTACAATAAACAGTTATTCAAGTGTGAAAGAAAATGTATAAAATCAAATACTAAAATGTAGGGTGCATCTTGTAAATTTTGACTGGTCACTTATTTTTTAAAGCTATATTTATATGATTACATATGGTTGAGATCAGTGTGGGCCAAAGCACAGGTGGCAGCCATAAGCACGCTTCACCGGCCAATTGTCTCTCTATATGCTCCTCGAGCCGGGGCGGGGCAGCGGGGGCCACTGGCTCGAAGAGTATGTAAAGATTGCTGGGGAGTGGTGCCGGTGGATTGCTAACTCAGCACCCTTCCAGAAGATGGCGCCCTAGGTGGCCACCTGTGCCGCCGGAACTGGTTCAAACACTCCGCGCACAAGCTGAATTTTCTATGCACCCATGCATAGACACACTAACAGTGACAGCAGACAGGAATAATCGTAAGGAAAACATCGCTGAATGCTGACAGATATGCAGATTTAGGGTTGACGAATGTATCTGACAGATTCAGTATATGGAGAAACGAAGTGCGATACGCCGAAGTGTGAGAGATAGATCGGCTTTTGTTTAAAAAATCGCGAGGAAGATGGCATAAATAAGAACGAAATCCTAGTGTCGCTCGCGCGCAGAAGCACACAAAACACACACTAAAGATATCAAGGTAAAACTGTGCAATTCAATATGATCTTAATAGATGCACAGTAACCTGCTGAAATGTTATGCTCTTTTACACACTCCCGCCACGCAGAATTATAAAACTACGAAAAACGTTTTCAAATCAAATAAATTCATTTGCAATTTCACTTAAAAATGCAGAAATGCATGTTAAAGAACTTGTTTGCATACACAGTCATATTTCATGTGGTGGACACAATTTAACAAAAATGTTAAAGTATTTTTCTTGTTTAGCTTTTATGTTTTTATATGAATATTTTCGGATTGCTGACGGGGAATCATCAATTTTTAGGGAGACACATTTCTGTAAGTTATATCTAGGTCTATCAGCCAACATTAGGTAAAGATAAAATGATCCTTTTTGAGTTGTTTGAACGCAGCTCGATCTCTAAAATGGATCATGGAGTTCATGTAATCTTCCCTGGTGTAAATTATGTTAACTCTGGCTGGGATCTAGAAGTTCTATAATACAAAGCAGTGTCTCAAACCTATTTTTGTCCGAATTATAAAAAAATATTAAAAGTGAAATGATTTTCACTGGGGCGTGGCTAAGGGACAGCGCATGAGCATTGATCTTAAGCCATTTGACTGAAAATGATACACATGCTTGCATTCATTTAAGGATCCTCTTACAATTTCAAGGCTGCATTGCAATTCTTTAGAGGTGAAGAAGGGGAGTCACCCAGTCTCACAAATCATGCTTTGGACTTGTTTCCTTGCTGTTCTCAGTGAGAGAGTGAGGTTTATCCTTGGAATAGAAGCTCGGTGTCTTCTGGAAAACGTCTCAGTTCAAGTTTTTTTGTCTTGAGAGTTTTTTTGTTTCGCTCTTCGTTTAAGTCTTTCTTCTGCGTTCACTCACAGGAAAGGAGGCTTGTTCAGAGGGGATGGTGAGTGGCAGGAAATCCATGTGGCTGTGACTGGAAGATTACTGGTTCAAAGTTCAGCAGAAGAGTCACCTATCCATGGGCCCTTAAATGAGATCCTTAGCCCCCCAGCTCCAGGGCTGCTGCACACTGGCTGAACCCTGTGCTGTGACCCCCATGGAGAGCAAGCTGGGGTAGGTCACGAGAAGCATTCCAGTGCGCTTGTGCTCATACTTGTGCAAATGGCAAATAAAGGATATAATCTATTTTCATTATTTTAAGGCCATCAATCAAATAGGATAGTCTGACCAGTGAAAGAGCCTGGAAATCTACCACTTGGAGGACTTGTAAGCAGTCTTCACATGTTCCACGTAGGTTATGGTGCCACGCTGAACATGATTCAGATCCATCTGGACCAATCAACACGCAGCACCCTCTGAGACACCCCCTCCCCTGAGATTAAGATGGAATTCAAGATGAAGGAAGGGGGCAGGACGTTTACATTTCGTGGGGCCCCCTTTGCGGGAATGGAGACAGAGGGTTGAGAGAGAGAACTAGTGAAGGGTTAACAATGAGAGAGGGGAAAACTGAGAGGGGAAAAAAGGCAATAAAAAATGGCAATGAACAAAAAATTGGACCCTAGATGTTAGACAAGAGATGAGCACTTAAGCTCCATACAAGATCTTGTGTTGGTCTAACAGAGAACTGGGCAGAAGCTTTCATTATCTCCTCTTCTCAGATTTCAGACTCCCTCCTGAAGCTCAGTGGGTCAAGAGGCAGCATTTTAAATCCTATTTGATTCTCCATGTCCATGACACACAACATTTCGCTTGGCTGTTCTTGGTACCTCTCCTGGAATTCTACAGGGACTGTCCGCTCTTCCCCTTCTCCTCCATCTCGCTCCCTGAGCCCATCCGCTTCGTCTTCTTCCTCCCCACAGTGCAAAGCGACCTCGTTCTCATAACAGAAGGCGCTGGGGGAGTGAGGGGGCACGAGGCGGTGGGAGGTCTTGGGACTCGCAGGTGACATGGAGCGGGAGGTGGCAGAAGATGACCTGCTGACCATCTCTTTGAGTTTCCTGGCACTGCAGTTGGGTGTGGAGGGGACCTTGTAGGTCTTGTGGAAGCGAGAATAGTCTACCTGGTAGCGGTCTTGCTTCTCGAACACCACCGGCTCAAACCTGTGGCCCCAGAGAATCTCCCGGGCCAGGTATGAGCTCCGTGCTTGGGTAGTCATGGCTGTGGCCTCCACCATTCCCTCCAGAATCACCACAATCTCAAAGTCCTCTTTCTCCAGATCAGCTCTGCTCATATTATATAATGGACTCTGTTCATCAATTTCGTGGACGATGACCAGTGGAGCCACCAAGAAGAGTCTATCCAGGCCCTCATCATAACCCACGTTGATGTCCGTTTGTTCCAGTGGGATATATTCCCCCTCTGCTGTGACATAGGGTCTGATGAGTTGGGCCCTGACATGGGCCTCCACAATATGACTCTTCCTCAGGTTGCCCAAACGCCACATTAGACACAGTTTTCCATCCCTGAGAGCAACGACAGCGTTGTGAGAGAACAGCAGCGTCTGGGCCCTCTTCTTGGGCCGCACCATCTTAGCCATGATGGTGCCGATCATGAACGAGTCAATGATGCAGCCCACGATTGACTGGACCACCACGGTTGCCACGGCAGCAGGACATTCCTCAGTCACGCAGCGGAACCCGTATCCAATGGTGGTCTGTGTCTCGATGGAGAACAGGAAGGCCCCCAGGAAGTTGTTCACGTGAAGTATGCACGGCTTCCACGGTTGTCCTGAACCTCCTCCAGACTTGCTGCCACCTCCTCCTGCCGAGAAGGAGCCTGGGTGCGGGTCAAAGTCCCCGTGGGCTAAGGCTACCCCCCAGAAGATCAGACCAAAGAGCAGCCAGGAGATCAGAAACGTTGCGGTGAAGATCATCAGCATGTACCTCCAACGGATGTCGACACACGTGGTGAAGATGTCCGCCAGGTAGCGGCGGGGTTTGTCCTCCATGTTGTTGAAGACTACGTTACACTGCCCGTTCTTCTTCACAAACCGGCTCCGCAGGCGCCCTGAGCCCATGGTGGTGATCTTGCGCCCGTTGTAGCTGCCGTCGCTCTCTTGTACCGCCAGGGCTCCTGCGGCCCCTCCAAGCCGCCCTACTCGTCCTCCTCCCCCCGTGGGGTCCATGCTCAACGGGTGCTGCTGTCTGTTCAGGGAGCTGTCGCCGTTGTGCAGCTCAAGGCTGGAAATTTTGAGACCCTCCTCGTCAGGTGACACAGTGCTGTACCTGAAGGAGCAACAATGAACGGGGTTCAGATACGGCTGTCATGACAGGTAAATGTCAGCTACTCCTACAGGAAGACTATTCAAAACTTTCTGCAATGAATTGAGGATTAATTAGAACTCTCCATCCATCCATCTCCAAACCTCTTATCCAGTACATGGCTATGGGGATTTTGAAATATGTAGCAACATTTATTTTAATTGTTTTTCTTTTCCAATTTAACCTTTCCCCTGTTGTGCTCATGGGCTTCTATTGACCAACTTTCTCCAGAAGAAAACAATGCCTGACCTGTGGGGGTGTGTGTTTATGTGTTAGAGACAGTCATCGTCATGTTACAGATTACACTGGACATTAGAGAGTGTCAGGACATCGGCCCACCAGGAGCATAATAATATTAGCATTTTATCACGTATTCAAATTGTTACCTATGTTGAGTGCTGCATTGTTTGTCCCTCATTAGCACCTGTATGACTGCTGAACTGTCAAATGTGCGTTTGTCCTTGTCTGAGTCTACACATGTGACAAGATGTTGGCTTTCAAACGACACACACCCCGGCTGCGGCTAGCGGCTCTGGAAGCGAGCGGCGCATCTTCTCACCTGTTTACCCGCACCGTTCCCATGAAGCTCACGGCTTGCAGAGGGTAACTGGGGCAGGGCTGTATGGTGCTGGGAATGTGATCGGACGTGCTGG
>JAODLD010000101.1:7078603-7089014 GCA_026781065.1 Mormyrops boulengeri
TGGGGGGGGGGGGGGGTTGGGGTGGGTGGTGGGTGTGGGGGGGGGGGGGGGGGGGGGGGGGGGCCGCGGGGGGGGGGGGGGGGGGGGGGGGGGGGCCCAGGGGCAGTGATCTACTCAGAAAGATTGAGGACAGGCATGGTGGCCTGTGACGTCGGGAAGATGTTTCTTGACGTTTCTACACACAATAAGGGAAGATGGAAATCTTGGGTCAGTTTCAGTCCCTTCTGATACATCTCTAAGGATGTTAATATTCATTTTTCAGTTGATTGCGTTCAAATTAATATATTTTGGTGTTTATTATTACAGTCAGCTAAAGAGCTTCCTCCAATCTCATAATGTCAGAATTCATGACTAAATTTGATATACAGAGTTGAGTCGTCGATCAGTGTGAATTCAACACGGATCTAAACATCAAGGCAAACAAAAAATATACTTTGTACAGCGCTGCTGCTAAAACATCAAGCAAACCAATTATTTTTTAATTCTCTACAGTTATGATAATGTGATATTAAAATGACCTGAATTTGGGGTCCTTTATGTCCCCTCTCTTGTCTGGTAGAATGCCTGTGATTTAATTGTTCTTTCAATGGAATTTATGGCTCCCAAAGTGTCGGATCTGCCTGAAAACATCAGCATATTATAATTCTAGACAACTTTTAATGGCTTTCAAATTGGCTAGCGGGTAGTCCACAGTGATACTAACTTAATTATAGAAATGTCATTGATCATAATTGCACACAGGCTGGAATTATTTACGTTTAATTTCGTCTTTCATATTCTCTACACAGCAAAGGTCTATAAAAGAGGGGATTTTTTATTGCCTGTATTTTATGGTTTTGCCTTCATTTTTTGGGTTCTTATTTTTAGATTTTTAAAAACTATTTGAAAAGCGTTTTCTTTCAGTTACATTTCATTTATAGGTTACCGTTTAAATGTAGAATTCTTGGCAACCAAACAAGATTAAACCGTTATGTTACAGTGACACAGTGTGCCCGAGGAGTGCCTCATTATACCGTTATGTTGTCTTCCAGATATTTTTTTAATATGCTTCTTTAAGACCTTTTATTACCACTGCTTTTGTTAAATTCACCTGTGGCACAGGGTCCAATGCAGTACAGAAAATGAGAATTGCGGTGCTAATATTTTATTAGCATTGCGTAACTTTGACTTTCGTGTTATGAATTTGCTATGTGTGCATTACAGGACAAATCCATCTGCGTACAACACATTTCAGGGATTCCCTGTACATTCTGCGTGTGTGTATGTGTACCAGCCTTGTGCGTGTTACATATGATAGATACAGAACATTTTAAAATCACTGCGATTGTGCTGAATAACAGCAAATTCTGATTTGTTATCCTGGTCAGGGTTGTGGGAGGACCTGGATCTGATCCCAGGCAGCACAGGCCACATGGCTGGGGTCCACCCTGGATGGGATTCTAGACATTGTTTGGCACATTGTATTGTACACGTACCTCTACATTCATTGCTGAAAAGAACGATGAACCAAGATGAATCAAGGCAGGAGCTGCACCTCCCTGCTTTTTGACTTAACCGCTTCCTTATATAGTCAAATTAATTTTGATAGGATACAATAACTTAATTGCTTTTCAAACACATTATTTAAATATATTTTCTTTTATCCCCATGACCCTGATCAGGATAATTGGCGATAAAATGGATGAATCAGTGGATTTTTCCTTTATAATGACAAGATGTACATTATGTACTCATACAGTTCCTAATTAAGAATGCAGCCAGCCCAGCCAGTTAAAATGCTTTGGCAGCGTGAGGTGAGTGATGGGCAAAACAGACGCCAGCTTTCTCAACCGAGCACGGTCGTGTCGCACCATGAACACGACCGCATCACGAAAGCAAAAGAGCCTGTCCGCGTGCCCGGTGACGATGTGCCGATTACTGAGAGCGATAACGGCTTGGAGATTCACGCGTACATAACATTGTAATGTCGATCAAGGTAAAAGTACCTATTATTAGTACAAAATCACAGCTGATGTATTACTGATTATAAAATCTCTTCATCCTTCTATGGTCCAAGACTGGGAGACTGGAGGCTACTGGAGGGGCACCCTGGACTGGATGCCTGTCCATCACAGCTATTTTAAACTGATTATCAAACAATAAGATACCAAATTTACCATCATTAGGTTGTCTACTCCCAGTAACTACACTTCTAATAATTTTAAAGGGTAGGATAAAGGTCTTCGCCATACAAGCATTCCTCGGAAAAATCGATTTGGAAACGTTGTAATTCAGACTTCCGATCTAGTCTAATACATCACAAACCCAGTGCATACAATGGCCCTCAGACCCAGGGTTAGCAACCTGTGTTTTAAGGCAAATAAGCTCCATTTTCTGTGGATATATCAAAATAGAAATAATTCCAAATACAGCATTTCGCAAAGCATTAGCGATGTTTCGCCTTTTCTGTATTTTAAGTTATTTGGCCTAAGCTGATTGTTCTGCGTGTTCCGTTAAAAATCTGATGTTGTTTCAGAATTAGTTTTAATTCATAAATTAATGCAGTGCACCGGAAAATGTGTCTCTCAACAAAGGAGTTTTTTGTCACCTTTGTGTGCTCTACTGTCACAGAGTTTCCAGATTCCCATTATGAACTCTGGCGTCTACATTTGCCTGTGTGCACTCAACCAGCAGCGGACTTGAGTCGCCAGCCCGGGGTCCATTAGTGTGACCTCTGGATGAACGGCTCCCCTCTCTCTCTCGCTTCATTAGCGCCCTCGCTGCTCGGGTGTGCAGCGGCGTAAAATCCCTCCGTGGCACCGTCAGCCTGTGGTGGAAAGAAAAGAATGCTGGTGGAAGAGAGCGCTTTCAACTATAGCAGGAGACAACAAGCCATTAACTTTCTAGATCACTATTTCTGATGTAGTGGTACTTGCTGCGGGGGACTTAGAAGACCAAAGCAGGCCAATGGAGAGACTGCAGGCCTGCGTCAAACTACAGAAATGAATCAAGTTTCAAGCTACGCTGTTACCTGTGTTCCGAGGAGCACTCTTATGCCTCAGAGATATGTTGTCAACATAAAATACTTCAGTTCCTCGGTAATTACTAAAAGAAGAGAGCTCTCTGTTCAGGAATATGCAGACTTTGATAGCGTCATTAACCAGGTAATTTTGTTCAGAATTACTAATTATAAACAGTTGCAACCACATTTTCCACATAATAACAGTTTGCAGTTGTCACATTCTGAAAGAAACTGTCTCTAGAATGTTTATGTAATTTTGCATAAGTTTTACATAAATCCCACGCATGACCATTATATTCTAATTCCTGGGCAATTTCTTACATTAGCAATCTAAGGTTACATTGTGAATTCCTGGCAGAATACTGGTAAATGCCGGTTTTTGTCTTGTAATGCGGACAGAGGTATAGGAAGGATTTTCCTGTTATGAAGCGAAACATTTGGTGACCCCACATTACAGTTTAAATTTCTCATCACGCGGGATCAGAGCACCAGTTGCTTCATTTTCAAAATCTTTATACTATAATTTCTTGGGATGATCGTGCTTAAACTTTCCCGCGTCACTGCAGCAGCTGGAACCGCCTGGAGCCCGGGGTGTCGAGGGCCAGTGGGATGACTCTCCTTTGAGTAATGTTGTGATTCTCACTTCTTGTTGAGCGTGATCGTTAGTGCAACGGTGTCTGTAGTAAGCTACTTTTTTTCATTCAGAGCGTGACTAACAGTGTGTAGCCTATATCTTGTGCGTGTGCGTTAGACAAACTGGAGATAGCTTATCGATTCTAACCTCGAAAAAAATCAATTTTGGATATAAACCAGCTCTTGCCAATTCCCTGTGTCACGTGGCTCTTTTCTCGACCCCCCCAGAGACATTAATATAATGCCACACTGTTTTATCAGTCTAGCAATTTATTTGGTCAGACCTTTTGATTTATTGTAGTCGATTGTAGTCGCTTATTAGGACAGTTTATTCAAGGAGACCTGCAAATTTAATCTTCATCCACATAAAAAGGCAGGATATCGCCTAAGCCAGGGACCACCAGCTCCGGTCCTGCAGAGCTACTGTCCAGTAGGTTTTCTATGTTGCCTGGCTTCTGATGAGCCTCACCTGCTCTCAGGTAACTACCATTCTCCTTTCAAATACAGGACATGCAGAACTGACTCAGGACAAATGATACTGACCAGCAGTGGGAATAGAGTTACACCCTTAGTCAAGGATAGAGACCAGCGGTGGGAATAGAGCTACACCCTTAGTCAAGGATAGAGACACACCACTGTAACATACTTTTTATGTCACGCTCCCCCCCCCCCATCATATATGACCCCAACCCTCAGCTTGTCTACCAGCTAAATTAAATTAAATTCCCAGCCAATTACTACGTTTTCTCTGATTCCTGCATGCTTGGTCTGCTATGATGCGCACCACCTTGTCTCTCTGTCAGTTCACATATTCCTTTGTCCATTTGCAATGGTCTTTCCCCCAGTTTTTATAACCTATCATCTAGTCCTGGGGAACAGGGTCGGCCTGATCGTATGGTAGTCATGGTCAGGTGACTCCACTGGCCACGATTAGGCCATCAAGTCATATCAAGGTGTCATTTCTATGTACAGGGGGTCAGGTTCCCCGTAGAGCCGTTGCTAGACATAAACCTTTACTGGAGCAGAGGCCCCCCCATTACTCAAATTGCACATTTTTTTCCTCAAATGCCTGCTACATGTACAATGTGCTGTATAATATGCAATTTGAACTTCCCTTGTATAGCCCGCCATTACCACCATTGGCATAGTGATGCCCCCCCCTACAGGAGTCAATGATGTCTGAGTCAAAGTGAAATCAAAATAAGATCATGGGGATTATTTAAAAATTTTAGTCTTGTTGTGTTATCATTCCTCAGTCCTGATTCTTGTCTCGCGTGCTGATACACAAATCGCTGGATGCGCCCTGTGGTACATCGGCTATTACAGACGCACTACCGTGCTCGCTGTGGAGTGCAGACTCGGACGGCAAACCTGGGATAAACTCCAGGCTCTCCACAACCCTGTACTAGGTGGCTACTGAAAGACGGATGGATGCATTAATTGGATGGATGCACAGATAGAAAAAACCCAACATCGGGTAACTGTGGTACACCTAACATCATGTAGTGTTACCCACTTGCTGCTCGACAGTGTTAGGAAATAACATGCCGGTAAATACTGTTCTCTAAGTTGTCAAGGTCTGTCCAGGAGCAACAACCAAGTGAACAGTGGAAGAAGACAAACTATGTGTGCTTGACATTGGCTGATAAGATTTCCTTAGAGAAAAATTCGCGGAGATTCCTTAGAGAAAGAGTCGCGGCCACTGAGAGGATACATGTCAGAGGTGGACTGGATATTGATTTATAACAGTCCCGTGATTCAATCCAAATGACTTTACTCAGTGAATTAGAGAATTAACTGATACAAAAGGGGAACAGAAAAAAAGAAAATGCCATTCTCAATCTAACCAGCAATCCATCATCGGAGATACGACTTTAGGTAGCAACCCACAGCTTGTGGAATTTTACTTAAACAAAAATGTTCTGAGGGCAGAAGAAAAAATTATTGGTTCAGAGAGATAATCAATCAGATTGTAGAGGAGGTGGGTCCAACCAACTAAAGGAGGCGGGACCAAGGCATCTGATTGCTTGGACCTACTTCCTCTACAATCGGATTGGTTATCTCTCTGAACCAATCATTTTTCCTTCTGCCCTCAGAATATTTTTGTGTAAGTAAAACCCCTGTGAGCCAACACACACCTTTGGTAACTGATGCTTCTACTGGTAAACTGGCCTCATGTGGATGGTGTTTGGCACTGTTATTATGTATGTATGTAAATCCACATAACAACAAACTGGCTCATATGCACATTTCTGAAGACCATGTTGATGATGATCCAGCAGAATGAATGACATGGAGTGTGAGAGATATCACCTTCCCTCAGTTTTCTGTTCTGATCAGCACTGTTCATTCACTCTTCATAGCTGTTTGATGATAAATGCTTTATTTGCCATTTGCACAAGTACAGGTACACTGGAATGCTTCTCTTCACCTCCCCCATCTTGCTCTCCATAGCTTGGGGATCACAGCGCAGGGTCAGCCAATGTGCAGCGCCCCCGGAGCTGGGGGTTAAGAGCATGTGACTCTTCTGCTGAGGTCAGGACTCAAGCCAGTGATCTTCTGATCATGGGCACAGAGACTCAGCCCGCTGAGCCACTCACCGCCCATGTGCGTCATGGTCATATTACCCTGGAAGGATCACCTTCTATTGATTCAGTTGAAAGGCGCGGTAAATTACAAGGTTTGACCCGGCACTTGATGGTGCTTCACTGGCTACATTTCAGCCATATACTGAGTACTTCACTACAACATCTGTGCGCCCAAGAGATATAGGTATATGTGTTGAATATGACATGTTTAACATGAGTGCTCTCTGTCCCTAGTATTCCCTGTCCACTCACCGAGGCAGCTCAGGTAGCAATCGCAGTATGAATGACGACCTCTGCACATCTTTTTATGGGCACTGAACCCAATTTCCGTATAAAGCATCCTATTCTAAGATTCCTTTTGTCTTCAGTGAGCTTCAGCACCAGTTTCTTTCTGCTGGCAGACGTACACGTGCTCCTCATACTGTCAGGCACAACGTTAAAGTCAAAGGACAACACTGGGAGTACAAGCTTTTCAAACTTCTGGATGGCAGGATTTAAGTTTCACTAAAAATTGATTATTGGTTGAGCCCAAGTGGCTTAAAGCAGTTGGTGATTAATAGCTCATGCTAATCCCACCTTCTGTAGGTTTAAAACGCTCTATTCCTCACAATGACTAGGTAATGGAACAAAATCTGAGCTAGCATATCAAAATGGTCCATCAAAGACAATTGTAACGCATAGCCAGAGAAGCTATCCGTCTGTAATTAAATAATGATAACGGTGTTTAGCCGTTTCCATGGGAACTTTGCTCTTTAACAGAGTGGTTAAATATGTCAAGTTCCAACGATTTAGTGCACTAGAAATAGAGGGATGGAGAGGAGAGGAGAGACACGATGGAGGGGAGTAAGAGCACTAAAGCGAGTGACTCACAGAGTGCAGGACTGATTCACCGTGCTGGCAGGGACGTGCTGAATCACTAGTGAGGCTTTGGGTTTTTCCTCTGATCTTTTCTTGCTGAATTTGTGGGAGATCAAGGCTTCGGAATGTGACTTAGCACCGATTAACTGCAGCTTTGATCCGATTTTCTATTCCGTATTTTCCGCCTGATTTTTTGTCTTCAAATCTTGTCAGGCGTTTTGCGTTTTTTTTTCTTCTAATCCTTCCCTTCATTTTAGCGCCCCCTTCCCACACTGCATTTTCTTTTTTGTCACTAACTGTTCCTTTCAACATTTGAAAAGTTGATGATTCAAATTTACAATATACCCGGCACGCTGACAGCCACTTCGATGACGAGACTCATGATTCACGGATTCGCTGCACACTTGCAGCGAACCATCACTTTGGAAAAATAACACAGGTGTAATAGCTGTCTAAATTTTACAGGATGTGTTACTGTATAAGATTTGGCTTGACAGAATCAAGGTCAAAGCTTATCCAATGCCTCTGGATCCTGTCGCCACCACATCCGACGCTGTGCAGTGATTATAACTCCTGTATGAGGTTTGCGGATTATGGGAAACTCAGATGCCAAATACGGTCGGATTTCCCACCCTGCTGTCACTATTTAGCTTCTCAGTGGAAGATTTTTATCCAAACTTAAAATTGTACCGCTTCACACAGATGAGTGAGTGCATGCACTCAGGTGTACTGTGGTGCCGAAAACGTTATGAACCACTTAAAATTATCTGCTGTAGATTTCTGTGTGAATGACTCCTAAAGGTTGATCTGATCTTCATCTAAGTCATAACAAGACAGTCTTCATAAACATCATATATAACATTTTACATTTCCAAAACATTGAACAAAAGTATAAAAACTATGTGAACCTATTGAATACTGCCCTGTAGGATGGAGAGTAATTGGAGTCAGGTATTCCAGTAAATTCAGGTTTGCTTTTGACCTGCCCGGTTATATAAGAAAAACATACAATTTTGGATTACCTGCCCTTCGCAGCAGCATTTTCTTCAAGTGTAATATGGCCTGACCGAAAGAGATTTCACAGGATCTTAGAAGAAATGTTACAGAAGGTCCTATGATTGGAAAGGGCTTTTTAATGACCACTGCCCTCTGTTAAGTCCACAGTCAGGGGGATTGGACAAATTGTAAAAACTCAGCACCATGGTTACTCTCCCTAGGAGTGGGGATGCTTCATATACAGTATCAATGCGAGAGCATGCCGCAGAATCCTCACAGAAATAGCGGAAAACCCGAATGGAACAAGGAACTGCAGGCGCGTCTCGAATCTGCGTTCATTGGTGTACCATAAAAAAAATGAAGATCATGTTGATCATGGGAGGTTATATGATGGAGGAGAAATTTAATGGTGGCGGTCTGTACCCTGATAAAGACCACCCAGATGTTCCACAGCACTGCCAGGTCAATGTTTTGTGGACAGATCAGTCAAAAGCCAAAGCATGGTGGGGGGGGTGCAAGGGTCCGACGCTGCTTTGGTGACTCTCACTAGATGAAGTTGGCTCATGCAATATGAGATTGAGATACAAAAAATATATATATCGACATCAGATGAACCTCACATTTTATAATGGCCTGACCTCAATCGCTGTGAAGTTCTCTGGTGTTGTGTGCAGCAGGCCATTCAAGGAAGACATTTCAAAACCATACTTTAAGTAAGCAGCATTATACAGAGTAATAGGTCACAATACCGTCTAACTATATTGCCCTGGGTCTGATCAGCAGCTACAGAAAATGTTTGAGTTTATTGCTAATAACTAAAATTGTGATAAATATAGGAATTGACATACGTCTTCCATGAATGTCTTTGAATGTTTAAATGCTGGTTTCTATTGAACCAGTGTCAGAATGTATTCACTGGTGAGACTTCTAAGCACTTATGTAAGTCGCTCTGGCTAAGGGTGTCTGCCAAATACCATAAATGTAAATGTAAATGAATGTTTAACCCGTTTATTCAAGAAAGGCATGACAATGTGGAATGCTGTGTTTATCATTTGTTAAAGAAGACTGTATTTAACAAGCAAATATGTCCGTTTCCTAAGGACACACCAACAGCGTCCCGATCTGTAATCGCAGACATGACACAACAGGTGGATCTCAACTCGGGATGCGTATTTCTGACAGAAATATTAGCCAAATTTCGAACTGAAATTGAATTAACGGGAAGAGTTCAGATCCTGTAGCATACAATGACATTTAATAGCCTGTGCCTTGGGCAGTCACGGTGAATGGCGATCTACTTATTTTTAACAAGATAATCCTGGAAAATGGAGGTAAACTTCAAAATGAATAAACCTCAAACTTTTTAAAGAATGAATATATCACACATAATTATTATGCTGCTAAATAATATATAAAATTGCTCATTTATTATTAGATTCGACTTTTGTGATTTTGTACACATTCCCGAATATTTGATAATACTGACTTATCTCTAACGTCAGTCACATCACCGTGCTTAGTAACCCTAACCTGACAGAGTGAAGGACAGGAGATGGTGGCAAACATTTGCTGTGCCCATACGTGTCGACGGTTTTCGCAGTTTGGGCGTGCCTGGCCGCCCCTTTCCCCATCCCGTCCCAGTTGTGCGGTGGCGTACGGCAGCGCCATCACTGTCGCCAACAAAAAAAGAAAAAACCCTTAGGTATTTACAGTAGAGTGTGACATCCCCTTGTGCAGTAGGGGACGCTGTGTAGCCCAGCGAGTTAGGACTCTGTATCTGTGATCAGACATTCACTGGTTCAAATTCCACAGTCAACAGTGTGATTATGCTGTTGGACCCTTGAGGACAAGGTCCTTAATCACCAATCGCTCCAGGAACTGACCAAACAATTGTACTTTCAATCATATGTCACTTTGAACAAAAGAGAAATTGTAGCAAGGGGGATTGTTTTGGAGATGGACAAGCATTAAGTGAGGCTCTGACTGTGTGTCCATCAGTCTTTGCATAGACAGAGCCAGAAAAGCAGTGGTTATGAACACGTTTGGTATGGCCAGTGCCTTTGGACTGCGGCCATGGGGCCCTGTAGGCCTGAGGAGGCTCTTAATAGACGAGTCTGTCCCTGAAAGGCAACCTGGCAGGAGACAGTGCGAGCTACACTCAACCCACTCCGCATTAATCCCTGCCCCCCCCACCCCCCCCCCCCCACCCACCCCGCCCCCAACCCCCCCACCAGGAGCCGCGGCGAGAGACCGACACAGACAGACAGAGAGAGAGCAGGAGAGGGGGGAGAGAGACAGAGAGAGACAGACAGAGAGAGAGCGAGAGAGCAGGAGA